>JAJOZX010003092.1:167500-475000 GCA_023014485.1 Bathynomus jamesi | reverse complement strand
GAAAAAGAAAAACGATTCCAAGGCCTTTCGTGTATTCAAAGCTACACCTCGTCAGGGAATGAAGTTAAAAGGCGAGAAGCCCATATATATATACAACGTACAGGAAAAACAAAACAATTAGCACATACTTAACAAGGGTTAATGAGAGGCAAAAGAAATTTTAACATGATATCGTCAATTTTATAAGTCCCCGAGCTGTTATTGAAATTGTTTTTAAAATGAATAAATGCACATTCTAGAATATTTCGTTCTATTATATCTCTGTTTTTAACAAGCGCTTTAGAACTATCCCACTTGATGCTATGGTTACATCTATACATATGGTTAAATAAAGCATTGGAAGTACTAGCTGTTCTACAAGCATATTTATGCTGTTTTACCCTAATATCTAACGTTTTACCGGTTTGGCCTATATATACTGAGTTACATTGTGTACATCCGATCGAATACACACAACCAACAACATTATCAGGGCTATTCTTTATTAGGCGTGATTTAACAGTATTATTATACTTAAAGATTACATTAATGCCAATTGCTTTAAGTACAGTTGGAAGGTATTGAAAATTAACATGGTAAGGTAGGCTAAGGATATTTTTACGCTGAAATTCCTTTATAATTACATTATTATAATACCTGTTCTTGGCTTTCTTAAGACAGTTATCTAAAAATGAAATAGGATAACATAATTTAGTACCAATATTCATGATATTGCATAACTCGGAATCTAAAAATTCAGGACTGACAACTCTCAATGCTCGAAGAAACATAGCAGAGAAAATAGAGGATTTAATCGAAGGATGATGGTCAGAATAAAAATGCACGTAAGAGTTATTATTAGTAGGCTTACGGTAGACTTCATATTTGAACTGATTAGAGCATCTCCAAATTTTTAGATCAAGAAAAGGTAGGCTTCCCTCATTTTCTTTTTCAACTGTAAACTTAATAGATGGGGCTAAATTGTTGAGCCCCATCTTATTGACAAACTGAAGTTCCCTAATGACCCTAATTTCAAATTGGTAAGCTTCGATGTATGCTCGCTCTTCACAAAAGTCCCTGTTAATGACCTACTTGATTTCTTAAAAGATAAGATTTCTGAATATTCTTTCCCTGTTCAACACAACACTCTTATTGAGTTAATTAAGCTGTGTGTCAAAGATTGTAAATTTCAGTTTGAAAATAAGTTTTATGTTATGTCGTTTGGATTGGCTATGGGAAATCCCCTTTCACCTGTATTAGCTAATTTATATATGGAATTTTTTGAAAGTAGAATTTTGCCTACGATTGTTAATTTTAACCTGGTTTGGTACAGGTATATAGATGATATTTTATGCCTTTGGCCTAATAATTTGGATGTGGACTTATTTCTTGGTAGGCTCAACAATTTAGCCCCATCTATTAAGTTTACAGTTGAAAAGAAAATGAGGGAAGCCTACCTTTTCTTGATCTAAAAATTTGGAGATGCTCTAATCAGTTCAAATATGAAGTCTACCGTAAGCCTACTAATAATAACTCTTACGTGCATTTTTATTCTGACCATCATCCTTCGATTAAATCCTCTATTTTCTCTGCTATGTTTCTTCGAGCATTGAGAGTTGTCAGTCCTGAATTTTTAGATTCCGAGTTATGCAATATCATGAATATTGGTACTAAATTATGTTATCCTATTTCATTTTTAGATAACTGTCTTAAGAAAGCCAAGAACAGGTATTATAATAATGTAATTATAAAGGAATTTCAGCGTAAAAATATCCTTAGCCTACCTTACCATGTTAATTTTCAATACCTTCCAACTGTACTTAAAGCAATTGGCATTAATGTAATCTTTAAGTATAATAATACTGTTAAATCACGCCTAATAAAGAATAGCCCTGATAATGTTGTTGGTTGTGTGTATTCGATCGGATGTACACAATGTAACTCAGTATATATAGGCCAAACCGGTAAAACGTTAGATATTAGGGTAAAACAGCATAAATATGCTTGTAGAACAGCTAGTACTTCCAATGCTTTATTTAACCATATGTATAGATGTAACCATAGCATCAAGTGGGATAGTTCTAAAGCGCTTGTTAAAAACAGAGATATAATAGAACGAAATATTCTAGAATGTGCATTTATTCATTTTAAAAACAATTTCAATAACAGCTCGGGGACTATATAAAATTGACGATATCATGTTAAAATTTCTTTTGCCTCTCATTAACCCTTGTTAAGTATGTGCTAATTGTTTTGTTTTTCCTGTACGTTGTATATATATATGGGCTTCTCGCCTTTTAACTTCATTCCCTGACGAGGTGTAGCTTTGAATACACGAAAGGCCTTGGAATCGTTTTTTTTTTCTTGTGGGTTTGCAGCATATATATATATATATATATATATATATATATATATATATATATATATATATATACCGTGTGTATATATATATATATATATATAATTATATATACAGTGTGTATATATATATATATATATATATATATACATATAATATACACAGTGTATATATATATATATGTATCAGGTCATCCCATAAGAAATGTCATTTTTTAGATCGGAATTTGAAGGACAAAAAAAAACTCAACTGAAACTTTTTAATCTAGTATATATTTTTCATCGGGATCAATGACACTCTGCCAACGTCCTAGAAGCTTTTCAATGCCATATTTATAAAATTCAGGCGGTTTTGAGGAAAAAACGCACAACGACTGGTGTGCAGGTCATCTTAAGAAGTATACTGTTTCTCGTCAAGATAGTTTTGCAGACTCCTGAAGAGATGATAATCTGAAGGCGCAAGGTCTGAAGAATATGGAGGATTTGGAAGTTTTCCCCACCCAAGCTCCTCAATTTTTGCAGAAATGATCCGAGCGGTATGAAGACGTGCGTTGTCATGGTGGAACACGATTCCTTTCCGATTAACCAAAGAAGGTCTCTTTTCTTTTAGTGCAGTGTTCAATCGATCCAGTTGTTGACAGTAGACTTGAGCGGTGATTGTTTGGTTGTGTGGTAAGGTTTCAACAAAGTGTATTACACCACCTTTATCTCACCAAACACTAAGCAACACCTTCCGAGGGTGAAGATTTGGTTTTGGCTGTGGTGTCGCTGGTTCTCCGGCAAAAACCCACTGTCGACGGCACTTAACATTCTGGTACAGTATTCACTTTTCATCACCAGTCACTAAACCGTGCAAAAACGGATCTTGGAGTTTACGGGAATGAAGAGCTGTGCTAATGTTTACCCGCACCCTCAGATTGTCGACCAACAATTCATGTGGCACCTATTTTCCTAACTTAGGCACTTTCCCGAGTTGTTGCAAATGTCGATGGATGGTGGACGGGGATGAATTGAGTTTCTGGCCCAATTCTTCGACAATTGTTGAACAGTCTTCTTCAAGTGCGGCTAACAGCAGGTCATCATCAAACTCAGCAGGGCGTCCAGAGCGTGCTGCATCTGTCAAACAGCAGTCACCATTCCTAAACTTTTGAAACCATCTTTGACATTTCCTCACATGCAGAATATCGTTGCCATAAACGTCCTGAATGTTTCGCGTTGCTTCAGTAGCACTATTCCCTTTTTTGAACTCGTAAAGCATTATATGCCTGATTTGCTCTTCTGATACCGCCTTGTTTATGAGGGGTGCACATAAAGCAAAACACACGTCTTCACTGGTCAAGGTCTGTAAAGTATGTAGCGAAACACGATAGATTTCCTCTTAGATATAACCTCCTGAAAATTTATGCTTAAACCGAGTAGGACTAGTTTAAACTTAATCTATCTTAAAAAACGACATTACTTATGGGATGACCTGATATATATATATATATATGCACAACGTTAAACTTTATAGTAGAGTTAAATAAAGGTAAATGAATTTATTAATAATTAAGTGAAGCAAGTTGTTTCTCGTGTTTGAGCCGAGCAAAGATTTTCATATGGAATCTGGAGCTGGACACGTGACCAAAAATTTATTTCCTTTTTTCGGATGAGAAATATGATGATTCCTGCATAGATGAGACTTAAATACAACATTCTCTTAGTAGTATATGTGCGTGAAAAGCTACGGCGCTTCATTTGGAACTTTACTTACCCCCAAATAAAAAGACTACAGCTATGCGCAATTTCAAAAAAAGTTCGAGTACACATAAAATTTCTAGAAAGCATAAATAAATTACGAATCGGTAATATTCTGGTTTTCTTTGGATAATTTCCCTGTTTTTCAACAAATAACAAAATTTCAAGAAAAAACCTGATAATTACCATACTCAGTAATATTTTTTTGATTTTTAGAAATACAGTAAACCCTCGTCCAACGCTTGTTTGTTCAACGTGAATTTGTTTATACACGGAAAAATAAATGCAAACAATTATGTTTGCCGAAAGCGGAAAATTTGATTATACACGATCCACCAAACATGCTTTAATACAGTAGTATTTTACGCGTGCCAATGCGCGCTCTGGTGTTTTCTCCTACACACTCCAACACTCCCGCATTTCCCTACCTCTCGCGTCACCCCTCGTATCACCCTTTGTCTCAGTCCCGATATCGCCGGTTTTGCTATTACCCTTACACAGTAGTATGGCACCAACTCGTAAAGCATCTGCAAGTGATAGCGAAGAGAAAAAAAGTCGTAAGGCTATGACATTAGCCGAAAAAATAAAGATTCTAGATAAATTGCGTGGTGGTATGAGCATAACATCACTTGGCCGCGAGTATCACGTGAATGAGTCTACCATACGCACCATCCGAAAGAGTGAAGAAAAGAGGCGTGCTATTTTCATTTAATATATTTTTATTTACCATATGTAAATATCACTATGTTAATGATTATATTATGTTCTTATTTCATACACAATATAGGTAGGGGAATTCATTTGAGTGTGAATAAGAAGTCTCCATATCTAAGTATTAATGGGAGACTACGCAGCCGCGTTCACGTATCCCCATTTATCCCATAAGGTATTAAGTTTGTCCGACGCGGCTTTACCTAACGCGCAGTTCTCGAGGAACCTGACCCCCGCGTTGGAAGAGGGTTTACTGTGTTTTTAGGAGAACTTTTTCCCCCCAGCTACATTTTCATTAAATTTATCGTATTATATTTCTGACATCGACTCATAAAAAAACCTCGGGAAAAAATAAAACCTAAATTTATAACTTATAACTTCTTTTTGATGGTGCATTTTAGGGGAAGTTTTGGATCATTTTAACATATTGCTTCCCAGGAACCTCTCTTTAACATATTGCTTTCCAGTGTATATCACTTTAACATATTGCTTCCCAGGAACCTCTCTTTAACATATTGCTTTCCAGTATATATCACTTTAACATATTGCTTCTCAAAAATAGACATTACACAACCAATTACTGTTACATTACAATAGTTTATAATATTTAGAGATTAGCTTATTATGCTTTGCCATTTTTGTGAATGTAAAATATTTGGATCATCTGAAGATCAGGGCCCCCAGCCTTCTTTAGTTAGCCTTATAAGGTTAATTAACGAAAATATCACGACCTAACCTAACCAATCGTTAGGTCATCTGTACGCCCTTGACGATTGGTTAGGTTAGGTCGTGATATTTTCGTTAGTTAACCTAGATTACCATCCTCTTTCTAACCAACCAACCTTTCTCTTTTTAACATATTGTTTCCCAGTGTTAATCACTTTAACATATTGCTTCCCAGGAGGGATCACTTTAACATATTGCTTCCCGAATGCTTTGGGAAGCAAGTTGACAAGTAGAAGGTTCGAGACAGCAGTTGCGAAAAACTTTTTTACGCATAGAATAGTAAATAGCTGGAATAGTTTGCCGGTAGAAGTAATTAGTAGCACGTCTATAAACATGTTTAAGAATCGATTGGACGCGCATGTTGATAGGAAGGGTATAGTTTATTAAGGTAGTAAAATTAAGGCTTGTGGGGATAGATCCCACAGCTCAACACAAGTGTTGTGGGATATAGGGAGGCAGCGTCTTAGGTTAGGGGATACTCTCTGTCCTTACACACCCCATTTAAAGAGATTCCTCTGCCGAGCGGTGCCCCCCATAGTACTGTGAGGTATTGAAAAACTCATGATCTTCACTTGCCCCAAAAACACCTTTAAATGGGAGACCCATAATGGGTGCACACACATTTCTACATTACTGTACAGTCTTTACAGCCACACCTACACTTTTCCTCGTATGTGTATATATTGTAATGTATATGGTTGTAAATTTGACTTGGTCCGCAATCGATATGAACCGTGACTTGATGGATACCGTAATGAAATTGACTGGATTCTTTGGATCTGATATATTTGCATGTCCGTTATGTAATAGATATAGAGTGTAACATATTTGTGGATAGTAGTCTATTATGACTTGATCCTCTGGATCGAGAGATTCTATCTTTAGTTTTAAATCGATAATTAATTATTTTTAAATTGATAATGTATATGGTTGTAAATTTTGACCTGGTCCGCAATCGATATGGACCGTGACTTGATGGATACCGTAATGAAATTGACTGGATTCTTTGGATCTGATATATTTGCATGTCTTTTATAAATAGATATAGAATGTAACATATTTGTGGATAGTAGTCTATTATGACTTGCTCCTCTGGACCGAGAGATTCTATCTTTGGTTTTAAACCGATAATTAATTGTTTTTAAATTGATAATTATATAGTTTCGTAAAAATTGGTCGTTGCCAATTTACCGGCGGTTTTTAAATAAGTTTCTTATGTTCTTGTGGTTCGGAACCCACGTAAAATTGTAGGTCCCCTCCGCCACCACGGAGGACATACACAATACACGATTACGAACACAGTTAGGTGGACCAGCCATGAGTGGATCCTAGGGTCTTTGTTGGTCTGAAACATTATAACATTATAACATTATAACTTCTTTAGATAGAAGAAATGGTCTTCAAAACTCCTTTTTTTTGAGTGATTTGAAACATTAGAAGATAATATTTCTATGTATAGAAGATTGCGGGGAGTCTTTTTTCTGTGAATGAAGGTATACGTGAAATGTTCATAAAAGAGTGAAATTAAGCAGGATAAGTTGATAATTTTATACCGGGTTGGCCAAAAAATCTATTACCCTGATTTTGAACAATATAATTTTACCTTTATCAAATGTTATTTGCACAATCAATATATGGGTGCTGTATAGAATTTCATGGTTTATCTCGTGGTGAAGTTGAACTTTTTGCTAACTGTAACCATTATTTTGTAATTCGCTGTTATACAGACACGGGTAGAAAAACTTTGTTTCTCTACATTTACTTAATTGAGTCCAAGATTATCCGAAATGTGCCCTCCTCCATTATCAATGCACGCTTGCAACCTTGCAGGACCGCATCAAAGATTTTTTCTTGGTTATAAGCAGCAATGATTTTGGCATTTTGATCAACAAAAACAATCTCTAACTTCCCTAACTTTGAAATAAAGATGGAAACCATGACTTTTTGAGAAAAATACGGACGTTCCCTGCAAAGTCGATCTAGACTGATAGATTTTTTGTCCTGTCTTCCGTAAATTCGGTCACTTTGTGTGTTTATTGTTCAAGCAACCATAAAGGTCTTCTCGTCGCTGAACCATATTTTCGACATTCTCTGTCTGGGAATCGATCTAACAGAGCACGACATTTTTCAACTCTTGTTTGCTTATTTTGGCCTTCCACTGCCTTCTTTTCGTTTGGTCGACCTGGTGATATCGATTTTCTTTATGAGATACTGAAGTCCAGGTATCGTCCATCGTTTATTTGGAAACTCTTCATTCATTTTGCACCCCAGTGTTTCTCCTTACACAGGTTCACTATCAATGCTTCATCTTCCAAAGAATATTTCATTATGTTATAACTTGTTCACCAACTATAGCAGAATCATGGTCTGAAATGAAAAAAGAAATAAATTAATTATTTTGTGTAAAAATTAGGAAAATTAATTATTTATGGAGAAACTGACTGTGATCTGAAAGAATCAGTTGCTGACTTTGACCGTCTTTCAATTGAGCACGATATTCTGATACCTCCCTCCAGTGGTGAGTCTGTACCTCTACTCCTGGGTCGTTGAATCTAGATTCAAAGCCAGCGTTTGAAAGAGTAAAAGTATGGGTACAACATACGGCCTCAGCAGTAAGATCAATGCAGAGGGTGAACCACAATATTTTTCAAAAAGTTGGGTAATAATTTTTTTGGCCCACCCTGTAAAAGAATAGAATATGAATAGACAAATAAATTCATAAAAGTATAAAACATAAAGCTCAGTTAATCAGCATAAATATTATATGAAAACTAAACTGAAATTTGTAGCGAATTACTTGGCAAGTGTTGGATTTTTGACGATCTTACAAATTTAGCATTAAGTTGAACATTAGACCTATGCAGCAAGCTTAGCTTTTACAATGAAATAATTTTCTGCAGTTTTTAAGAAAAAATTACACGTCTCTATGACATTATATACCCTGCGTATTCGATCTCAAATACTGTGCATGTGTGCATATATACAAATCTGTTTTACAGTTATACAGTAATGTATCACTGATTGAACTGGTTTCACGATGGTCGAAGATTATCTAACATTAAAAGTACAGAAGTCTCCATTGTTGCGGTTTTAGGATTCGGGAATGTTTGTACATAATGCGGTGCTAAGATATGCATGTAATCATTATTACCAAGGTGGCTTTTTAACCCATTAAGGACCAGAAAAATTAAAAATGGATTTTGCTGGTAGAAAATCTACCAGTGGTCCTTAATGGCTTAAGTGAGATTTGAAATTGGAGTGGGATCATGCTTGTTTGATTAGTGCTATTCTACTAGCATGGGATTCTCTCATGTTTGTCAGCAGGCGGGCATTATTTCTGGATTCATCTACCTCAAATGAGTGGACAGTAGAATATGTGACTTATTACCAGACTATTTACAATCAATGTTCTCGTCGCTATATTGAAATTGTTTCAATTTTTACAAATAAATTGAGGTGATCTACTTTTTTTCACGTATTGTATTTATACGTTTTTCAAAAGGCGCATGTTTATCAAAGATAATATCTAGATTTTCCGACTGATTTAGAAACTGGTATATCCCAAATATCAAATTTTATTTGAATTTCTTCATTTATCTTGTTCATATGTCGTTTTGATTCTGTGATCCTATTGCCTTTTATATGTATCAACTCGTCAATAATGCTGTTTCAACGTCAATAATGCCGTTTCAACATCAAACACATACACCAGAAAACCGAATCATACTCTAGTTCAGGGGCTGCCAACCTTTTTTCGGCCCACGTACCACTTTCTGCCACCATGTTATTCTAAGTACCACCATTAAAGAAGGAAAGAAGGAAGGTGCACATTCCACCTAATCAAAACCATAAGGAGGAGACTGTGGTGTTCAATCTTGAATTTTTCAGCCTTATTTTTAAAGTTATATTTATTCTAATGATATTCATTAGCATTTGCACTGAATCAAAATAATGACTGTGGCCCTCCACGTTATCGTTAAGTAATTTGACATCATCTTTCATGGCAAACTGGATAATTGCAAACCTATATAGTGGGCCTAGTTTTAGCCGTTTGAGGTGATGCTGATTAATTTGGTGCTAATGATTAATTGATATAATGATCGATTGTTAATGACAGGCTGGGTCAACAATTTATGATGTCCTACAGCATCACCGGTTGAAAGTGGCTAATGGAGTAGGCTCACTATAAATTCGTGACCCCGGAGTGACTCGTATCACTCAGAAATATTATAGTAGGCCTACTCCATTAGCCACCTTCAACCGGTGATACTGTAGGACATCACACATTGTCGACCCAGCCTGTCATTATAACAATCAATCATTATATCAATTAATCATTAGCACCAAATTAATCATTATCTCCTCAAACGGCTAAAACTGGGTCCACTATACCTACAGTCGGAAAAGTTGGCGGCTATTCATTTATAGCTAATATTAGTTTTGAAAACATTATCATGAAAGTAATTATCAATTAGCCAGCTGCATATTTGCAACCTTTTTTCGTACCATCTAAAAGAACTCTGCGTACCACAGATACAAATTAGGAATCGCTGCTCTATATTGTGCAGGTAGATCTTTACGCCCAACTGAACCCAGCCTCTGGAACAACCTCGATCAAGAGAAAAGAATCTAAGGCATTAAAAAGTTTCCAGAAAAAACTGAAAGGTAACTTCATCAAATCATATAAACTATAACTCTCTAGCCTTCACCTATTCCCATTCCAACCTTATTTCCCTTTTCCCTTCTCTTTATACACACCAATTGCAATTAAGATAAATAATTTTGTTCCTGCGTAGCCACAAAACCCTTTTATAATGTTAAGGTATTTAACATTATACAAAATTCTTGTACTACCGGCACTCAATATATTTTGACCCACCCTTTTGTCTTAGCTAAATAATAGGCAATGGGGCTGAAATGTCTTTTGGACCGTAAGTTTGAACTTTCTGCGCTCCACATAACCGGATTTTTCCAGTTTGAACCTCTCTTCCTTGTATAAAACCGCTTTTAAACGCCCTTGTATAAAACCGATGATTAATGCAGTTTCGAAAATGGCGTCTGACAGTGATGTGCGTCGTAAACAGAGAGCTGTTATCGAGTTCTTAACCGCAGAGAAGGAAACAGTTGGCAATATTCACAAACGTCTACAAAACGTTTACGGAGATGCTGTTGTTGGTCGAAACACAGTTGGACGCTGGTCTAAACGTGTGAGATCATCGGAGAGAGGGAGAACCAGCATCGCTGATGAGCCACGCAGCGGTCGTCCGGCATCGGCTGTCACATCTCACACTGTGCAACGTACTAACAGCATCATTCGATCAAATTGGCGCGTCACATACGAGGAGCTATCACTGGAGCTACGAATTAGTGAAGGAAGTGTGAATACGATAATTCAGCAACTGGGATACTCAAAAGTGTGTTCACGGTTTGTTCCTAGTCAACTGACTGAAGATCACAAAGCCCAAAGAAAATAAATTGCTTCTGAGTTGTTGGTTCGATACAAGACAGAAGGGGATGACTTCCTTTCACGAATTGTAACGGGATGAGACTTGGGTACACCACTTTGAACCAGAAACAAAACAGTGGAGTGGCATCACAAAGACTCCCCACGCAAAAAAAAGTTAAAAATGGTTCCCTCTGCACGAAAGGTTATGGCCACCATCTTCTGGGACATGAAAGGGGTGAGTCTGGTGGACATATATTGCTACTCTACAGAGACGCCAGAGACGTATAAAGCGAGTTCGACCCGAGAGAAAACTGGAAGACGTCCTTCTTTTGCACGATAACGCAAGACCACACAACAGTTTGCAAACAAGAGAGGCCATCACAAAAATGCGTTTGACTGTTACCCCACCCTTCATACAGCCCGGATCTGGCACCTTCAGACTTCCATTTGTTTTGGCCAATGAAGGATGCTATTCGTGGAAGAAAATTTCAGAGTGACGATGAGGTTGTTGAGGAGGTTAAGAGGTGGTTCGAGCGGAACCCAGTGGATTTTTACCAGCAAGGAATAAAGGCAAAATATATTGAGTGGCCCTTGTATATTGCCAAGATAGATTTTATATCCCTAGAAAAGAGAATGTTCGTGTAAACTTTGCACAAGTCCATGTATGTATAATGTAGGTAATCTACTATACTTACAGTAGGTAATCTCCAATTACATTTAAGATTTTTTATTCTATCTCATATAACATCCACAGTTAACAGTCATCGTATTTTTGTAGATAACTTTACACATTTTCTCCACTTTTAACTTCTGTAAATAATTTCTATATTCTGTTACGTAAAAAGATTTGTCGAATAACCCCATTCTGTCAATAAAGCATAAAATATGCTTGCAAATGACAGTTTTATGCTTTCCTATATAAGAAATCATTTACTGATCCATTTTTATATATATATTTCTTGTTACATACATTGTATGTTCCTTGTACATGTATAAATAGAACAATAAACATGTAAATTATCATTAATTATTATTATTATTATTATTATTTTGTTTATTATTATTCTTATTATTTTATTATTATTATTATTATTATTAGTATTTTGTTTATAATTATTATTATTTTCTTAATAATAATTATAAAGAAAATAATAATAATAATAATTATTAGGCTATTATTATTATTATTTTCTTTATAATAATAATAATAAATTATTATTATTATTTTCTTTATAATTATTATTATTATTATTATTATTATTTTGTTTATAATTATTATTATTATTATTATAGTAATCGCTAGACTGCTACTATTAAAACAATATAATCTCCCTGTTGTGTAATAAAGAAGCGCTGATAATATCCTGAAGTCACACTGAACATGCGATATTAATAATAATCGTTGATCATCATTCTCGAAAAATGCGCGCGCAGTTAGTGAGCCCGATGATCGTCTGAGCCACTATTTGATTTCAGCTTTAAATTTATCTTATAATATGGATGTTTTACCCCAAAATGGAAACCAAACTAAGAGATTGGAAACACAGATTTTGGAAATTCTCTCTCCACGAAAATTGGCTACATTTTGTTCGTTAAAAATGGTTGTGGATGGATAAGAGTCAGCCTTCTATTTGAGATAGAAAACTTTTTATTTTTAATTTTATATTTAATGTTGATATTAGAAGAAGTAATAAGCTTTAAGTTTGACGTATATAATATTTAAAAAAATATATTTCTCTCTCTCTCTCTCTCTCTCTCTCTCTCTATATATATATATATATATATATATATATATAATAATAATAATAATAAACAGGAAAACCAGAGAAAAAATAAACATCCTTCAAGGTTTAATCAGTACCAACATTTCGGAATGCACTAATTCCATCTTCAGGGCTAAAACAATAAAATGCCAAATCACATACAAATTGCAAATTGTAAGTTGCTTAATAACAATTTAAAATAACAAAGTTAAGATTATAAAAAGTAGCTAAGAAAATGTAAAACATTAAAACTAAAAGGTAAATTGGGTGGTTATTGTTGTGTGAATGGTTACGTATGAGAGAATTAGGTGGTTTGCCAAGAGGTAAATTTGTACGGACTGATTTGGCGAGATGTTCGTAAATACGAGATTTTAAGTGACTTTTAGTTTTACCTATATATGACCCCATACAGTGGTCACACTTGTATTGGTAAACTATTGATGACTTAAGAAGTGTAGGAATAACATCCTTGTATTTAAATAAGTGATAAATCGATTTAGACGGGGTGAATATAATTTTTATACATAGTTGTGGGTAGAATTCCTTGAACAATTTTAAAAGTTTGTTTCTAATGTTAAAACTTGAGGTTCCCATATATGGCAAAGTGAAATACAGGATATCTTTGGGGGGACTAATTACGTCTCTAGTTGTGGGCTTTATTAGTCTATTTAAGGTTCTGCCTATTGTACTCTCCACCAATCTGGAAGGAAAATTATTCTTGGTAAGGAGTTTTCGGATGAAATCTAGTTCATCATGTAGTTTAAAGTAATCTGAACAGATATTAAAAGCTCTGTTAGTCAGAGTCGAAATTAAATTTCGTTTGAAACCTAAAGGGATAAAGGAAGAAAAATTCATAGTAAGATTGGTGAATGTCGGCTTTCGGTAAACGGAAGTTTCAAAAGAGGAATTAGTTTTTATTATTTTAACGTCCAAAAAGGACAGAGAGCTATTAGATTCAGCTTCTGAAGTAAATTTAATATTAGGGTGCTTAGAATTAACGTAATTACGAAACAAAGGGATATAGTCTGGTGATTTGAACAGGAGAAAAGTGTCATCAATATATCTTCTATAAAAAACCGGTTTGAAGTTGGAAGGACACTCGTTCAGCCATTTGACTTCATGATAACAAAGAAACACATTACAAAGAAACGCGTTAGCTAAGGTGGGACCAAGGGGCAGACCCATTTGAACACCTTTAGTCTGTTTAAGATATTCACCGTTGAATATAAATATAAGGTCTTCCACGGAAAATTTTAGCAGTTCTTTCAACTGACCTCTATTAAAACCCTGCACTGTATCAGTATTATTAAAAAGATTGTCAATACATATATCAATAGTTTCTGCAACAGCACATTGGTAAATAAAGATTTTACATCGAAGCTAGCCAATGTTTACGATTATTTAATGAGGTAATTTATCTAACGAAAGAAAACAAATCCCGTGCTGTATACAAATTATAAGTTATAGGTGATAGTATGGGGACCAAGAATTTTGAAAGGTTATAACTAAAAGTTCCTAGTGCTGATAAAATTGGCCTAAGTAGACAACTAGGTTTGTGTATTTTAGGGAGTCCATACATAATCCCTGGGCTGGATCTAAAAACAAATAATTTAGAAAAAACTGTGTCTGAGATTATGTTATTAGATTTAAGTTTTCTAAAATACCTATTAATTTTATCTTTCTGTTTTAAAATTAAAGCAAAAATATCACCAGTTACTTTAGAAAATCTAGCTGCATCACTTAAAATATCTAACATTTTATCGACATAAACTTTCCTGTCCAAAAGAACAACGCCATTGCCTTTGTCTGGTCTTGTAACCACCAGTGACTTGCCCGAGACAGATTTCTTTGACTTTGAAACTCTTCCGCCTCCATATTAAGTCTATTGCCATAAAGGTTAAAAGCATAAAATGAAGTAAAAGCTAAATTACTTAAATTATTAGATAAAATGTTAAAACCTTTACTATGTGGGTCAAAGAATGAATGTTTAAAAATGTTTAAAAATTTCATCTATTTACCTTTTAGTTTGAATGTTTTACATTTTCTTAGCTACTTTTTATAATTTTAACTTTGTTATTTCAAATTGTTATTAAGCAACTTACAATTTGCAATTCGTATTTTGTATGTGATTTGGTATTTTATTGTTCTAGCCCTGAAGATAGATTTAGTGCATTCCGAAACGTTGGTACTGATTAAACCTTGAAGGATGTATATTGTTTCTCTGGTGTTCCTGTTTATTATTATACTGCGTTTTCTACGCCATCAATCAATAGCTGATATATATATATATATATTGGTCACAGATTTATTCGTAAGAAACAAGTTTTAATGTAATTAGAAAGACCAAAATATGTTATAGCGATCATTTGGATTTTTATTGACCAAACGTTGTGGAGAATGCAGCCTCCATTATCAGCAGTGAAAACCAACAAAGCAGCTGGAAGACAAAAGAAAATCACAGACAGTAATGAACATATCGAGTGATTTTATAACATGTGACATTTTAAAAGGTTTGTATTTTTTTATTAACTGAAATAAAAGCATGAAATATTTACTATACCTTCTCTACACATGAAGAATTAGTCCCTTACTGCAAAACATGTTTTATGTGATGTCCTCTCAGCTCATTAACTCTTTACACACGAACAACAAAATTTTGCAGTACTCTGGACAGAGTATCTGTTGAAACCTGAGAAATTTCTTGTTCACTTGATGCTTTCAGTTCTTTTATTGTGTGTGGATTCTGTTTAAACACTCCATCTTTTAAATAGTCCCACAGATAAAAGTCACCGGGGTTTAGATCTGGTGATGCTGGTGGCCATGATATTCCTTTATCATAAACCGCAGGAAATCTGTTGGGCGGTCAGTAGTATGCCCGCAAAATGTTAGCGTGCAAATTGCAATGCAATATTGATTAAATGTTGCAAATCGGGGGTAGCAACCATGGGGGGGAGGGGGTATGCAAGCAAGGGGGAGGGTGTTTAGCCCCAAGTTGCATGAAGGGGAGAAGAGGTTGGTCTAGGAGAAGGACTTTCCCCCAAAAGGGGTTCCCTAACCTGACCTAGGGAGGTAGCCTAAGAGAGAGAGAGAGAGAAGAGAAGACCTTTCGCAGGTATATCTCGTTGCATACTAAAGTTCTTAACAGCCTCAGTTGGATTAGAAGTCTTAATTAGCCAGTTTGCTTAATCTGGCTTAGAAGGCTTAACCCGACTTAGAAGTCTTAATCAGAAGGAATGTGTATATATATATATATATATATTCGGCCACAAAGAAAAAGAAAAAATATTGAATTAAAAACACACACACACACAGACACACACACACACACACACACACACACACTTCGTATATAAACAGGTGCATGTAAGAAGAATTGTTCTATCCTCAGAGCAAAATATATTAGGTCATCACATAAGAAATGTTATTTTTTAGATCGGAATTTGACGGACAAAAAACTCAACTGAAACTTTTTAATCTAATATATATTTTCCATCGGAATCAATGACACTCTGCCAACGTCCTACAAGCTTTTCAATGCCATGTTTATAAAATTCAGGCGGTTTTGAGGCAAAAAACGTTCAAAGACTGGTGTGCAGGTCATCTAAAGAAGTATACTGTTTCTCGTCAAGATAGTTTTGCAGACTCTTGAAGAGATGATAATCTGAAGGCGCAAGGTCTGGAGAATATGGAGGATGTGGAAGATTTCCCACCCAAGCTCCTCAATTTTTGCAGAAGTGATCCGAGCGGTATGAGGACGTGCGTTGTCGTGGTGGAACACGATTCCTTTCCGATTAACCAAAGGTCTCTTTTCTTTTAGTGCAGTGTTCATTCGATCCAGTTGTTGACAGTAGACTTGAGCGGTGATTGTTTGGTTGTGTGGTAAGGTTTCAAAGTGTATTACACCACCTTTATCCCACCAAACACTAAGCAACACCTTCCGAGGGTGAAGATTTGGTTTTGGCTGTGGTGTCGCTGGTTCTCCGGCACAAACCCACTGTCGACGGCACTTAACATTCTGGTACAGTATCCACTTTTCATCACCAGTCACTAAACGGTGCAAAAACGGATCTTGGAGTTTACGGGAATGAAGAGCTGTGCTAATGTTTACCCGCACCCTCAGATTGTCGACCGACAATTCATGTGGCACCTATTTTCCTAACTTAGGCACTTTCCCGAGTTGTTGCAAATGTCGATGGATGGTGGACGGGGATGAATTGAGTTTCTGGCCCAATTCTTCGACAGTTGTTGAACAGTCTTCTTCAAGTGCGGCTAACAGCAGGTCATCATCAAACTCAGCAGGGCGTCCAGAGCGTGCTGCATCTGTCAAACAGCAGTCACCATTCCTAAACTTTAGAAATCATCTTTGACATTTCCTCACATGCAGAATATCGTTGCCATAAACGTCCTGAATGTTTCGCGTTGCTTCAGTAGCACTATTCCCGTTTTTGAACTCGTAAGCATCATATGCCTGATATGCTCTTCTGATACCGCCATGTTTATGAGGGTTTCACATAAAACAAAACACACGTCTTCACTGGTCAAGGTCTGTAAAGTATGTTGCGGAACACGATAGATCTCCTGTTAGATATAACCTTCGGAAAATTTATGCTTAAACCGAGTAGGACTAGTTTAAACTTAATGTATCGTAAAAAACGACATTACTTATGGGATAACCTGATACATACATTTCTTAGAATAGTTACGGCACAACCCCCAAAATGCATCCTGAGACTACCTCGCAATCCCGCACAGGACCATCAGCACAGCACCATCATCCCGAATATAAAGATATCGTCTTTAAAAACGACCCAATTAATAGACAAAGCTATTAAACATAAACAAATACATTTATGGGGCCAGGGTAGACCGACAAAGTTTTAAAAAAAAACGACGCCGATAGTTTATCCTATTGAGCTTCTCGTAGCAAAAAACCACCATGAGGAAATTGTTTGGTAGGCGATCTTTTAAACAAAAAATCGAATATGATAAACCAAATTTAATACAAAAACAAATTTTCACCTTAATATACAAATTTATCTTTAAACTATAACAAAAAACATTAATATAATTCTTAAACAAAATAGAATTTAAATTAGGACTAACTATTTCATTTCTCGTCTTTTACAATTAGGGAATTATCCAAACAGCGTGTTATTTAAGACAAATTTTCCATTAATATACAAATTTATCTTTTAATCATATCATAAAATAATAATTAAAAACAGTACATATCGTCAAAATATCTCATTTTCCACAGTAATGTTTAGAAGGCCGTGTGTGTATATATATATATATATATATATATATATATATATATATATATTTAACCGATGCAATCCACAAGAATAGATGCCACATTGCGCTATTTATTTAATTTGTATATTAAATGATTTCTACATTGCAAGCAACAATCTTTTTATGGATTTATGCCAAACAGCGAATTATTTAAAAAAAATTTCACCATAATATACAAATTCAACTTTAAACTATGATATAAAAAATATCAATATAACTTTATATTAAAACTAGATTTTAAGGTTTAGTAGGGCATACCCAGCAAATGACATTTTCTATGGTTATTTATAAATTAAGGAATTTATGGCATAACTTATATATTTTGCGCCCTCAACATTACTGCAATATTTTTAATGTAATTTTAAAACCAGCTTTTGGATCATATTAAATCTTACTCTTCACGGATTAAAGTAAATTTTCTTCAATGCAATTCTCGAATTAAACACTGCCTTGAGGATTTGATTCCTAATACAATGTATTTTCACAAACACGTTTAAAAACGTGGAAGATTGGGGTCTCCTATCCAGCAATAAAGAATTATGAAATGCTTCGCTATATACAGTATATATATATATATTAGACTGGTCCAACCTATAAGGGTGAATTTTCAAATGTATTATTTTTGATATGGTACCACTGGATTTGTGAAGAATGGTTAAAGAATTATAAATACCAATTTTAATGTAAATCAGATAATATTTAGAGGTGCCGCACGGAGGTCAAACATTTCATTTTATTCTCCAATCGGGTTATTTATATTATTTTTTACCCCTGAGGTAGCTGTTATCGGTGCGTTTTTTTATGTGGTATCCCCTATATGCCTAATCCACAGTCCTCTAATTTTGTTTCTATTCCATTTATTTCCTTTATCTAAGTCCTTCTTTTATTGTAGATTTTTTTACGTTTGGAAAACGCTTACGGTGCTGCTCTACAATTTGTAGAAGATATTGTTGTTCTTCACTTTTCGTGAGATGGCCACTGAAGTTCTTAATTAAAGCAACACCTTTCTCAGCGTTGTCATTTACAACATTCATATTTTTTACATAATTGCTAGCAGCTTTGTAGTCATCATTAGCGTTCCAATCAGCAGGATCTCTGTCCAAAAAGTCCATTGGCAATGCTAATTTTGTGAAGAAGTTGCGAGTTGTTGAACTGACGAAGCTAGCTAGTGTTTTGTCTTGTAGGTTAGGATCATTCACATTCAAATTTATCCGTTTAGGAGGATTTTGAGAGCCATTCACATCCAGCGCCTTCACCATTTCTCGCTTGACTTTACCAGAGATGGCGAGAGAGCGATTTAGATGCAGCTACGATATTTCTTTATCATCGTAGGATTGAAGTTTCTTGAGAAGAGATAGGTCATTAGCTGGTGCAGAGGAAGCAATGGGTGCTAAAAACCATTCATTTACGTAGCATCGAACAGCATATAATGCAAAACGTTGCATCCCTTCTAGTTCACGTCTAGTGACTTCCATTTGTTTGTGGAAAAGACAAATTTTGATTGCATATATCACTCGCGCCATCCATCGCACACGGTGCAACGCTCCGGGTTGATAGAATTTAATGCCATCAAAAGGAACATCTCCAAGGTATATGATTGTCAAATCTAAGAGTTGTCGGTAATCTGCTCGAGTTTGTAATTTAGTCAAATGTTGCTTGCAATTTTCAATTATACTGGGCTTTTCCGGTACATCGGTTTGAACAATTTCAAACTTGTTTGTGTCAAAAGTCTTCCATTTATTTTTAAGACGCTTAAATAACAAGATATCCGGACCACCAGTGGCAGTGCCGTGACATTTGTCAAAGACAGATGCTATTACTATTTCGAGAATGTGATGTCGACAAGCTAGTCCGAGGAGCGGCCGTTCAAGTATGCTTTTAATAAGAGTACATGCTCCTTTTTTACCGCCAGTGTTGCTTGCAGTTGTGTCAAAGCACATTGCCTGCACACAAGCTCGTAGCCCCCAGTCATCCAAAGCTTCGACCACAGCACCTGCAATATTTTTTCCTGTGCCAGATTTAAGTTTAGGTACTGAGAGAAGCTTAGATTTTCCTCCGCCTGATACAATAATTGGAAGTCTATCCACACTATCATCACCAGTAAGATCTTGGATAAGCTTTCCGTCCCAATGAACTGTTAGAGGAATATCAGTTTCAAATGATTGCTTGATGTCATCCGTAATTTGCTGACGAACTGATATTCGTTTTCTCCGTATTGAACTTCTACTCAGAACAATATCATCAACTTCATATCCAAGAGAAGATGCAGTAGCTGCTACTACTGATTCTGCTTGGCGATCTGTCGATACAACCATTGCTGGTTTATGACTACCAAGTTTCTCCTTCTTTATGGTGACTGGTGTACTTGATGTACTTGGCTCTTCCTCGGAGGAACTATTATTTGACGAAAATTGAGTCACTGTTGTGTTCGTTTTCTTTCTCATAGTTTCTTTCTTTACTTGGCGTTGAAATGCTTCATCTCTAGATCTTCTCTTAGATTGTTTGAGAGCACATATTTTGTCCACACTTCCTATGTAGCCTCTCCTCCCCTTCTCTCGTTGAGCTTGTAGAAAAGCTCTGTCTTCTACTTTCATTTTTTGCAGAGCATTGGCATGGGCGATATCGAATAAATCGTCCAAACGTTCTTGAAAAGAAGTTTCTTTATCTATTTGTGTCTGTGAACGTCTAGATTTAGATTTTTGAAGTCCTCTATAATTAAAATACTCCTTTTCTATTTTTTTCGTAACATTGCGATAGTCAGCAGTTTGTATATTTGCCATCTCCAAAAATTTCAATACTTCAGCGCAAACAGCTTTAGATGCATCTTTCAACGTCTTTTTCGCATGTAGATGATGAAAAATAAACCGCAGAACGTCACCATAGGATGGTAGCTTTCTTCCACATATTGTCTTAATTGTTTGTCCAATAAGCCACATTTCTGTTGATTTTATAGTCGCTACTGAACTTGCCATATTTTACATCCTGTTTGTGCATGATGCCATTTGACACTCTCCTACACTGCTATGATACTCTCATCTCAACAACACAAGTAACATACATACAGAAGATAACTACTCCACAATCCATATAATATTACTAATTTTTTTTATTTCTGATATTTTTGACAGTAGTGCGGCACCCCTAAATATATTTCAAATGAGATGATATTTTTGTCAGAAGTTATTCTTATAAAGGTTCACAATAATTTGAGGTACCATGTTATGATTTAAAACATTTTGTGTTTTGGACCAGTCTAATATATATATATACATATATATATAGTGCACTACCAAGATGTGAACATGAGTATCCTAGCATGAAGGTTCGAAATATTAAAACTAGATTTTAATATAAACGGTTTACCCATGTAATGAGGTTTTCTACGCATATATAACTGAAACTTCAACAAATCATTTACAAGATGCTCTTGTCATTCTTTTGCTAGGCATATGTGGCAACTATGTCCATCAGTTAATGATGCAACAGTGGGATGTTGTATAGATAGCACAGGAAAAATAACTTAGTTTATGCCGATCATATGGTGTTAATAAGTCCCTCTGTTAAGGGTTTGGATTGGCTACTAAATGTCTGCGAAACATGATATTCTTTTTAATGTTATAAAAACTAAGGTCATGCAGTTTCATCCTATAAGCTGTAATCAGCCAGCTGATGTTGGGTTTTAAAATGAGAAGTGAAGTAATTGAGGAAGTACAAGAGTTTAAGTATTTGGGTCAAACTATTACTTGAGCGATGACTCAGATATAAGAAAATAATCTAGAAGCCCTTGCGCTAAGTCGTATATGACTATAAGTAACTTCCGGTTCTGTCCAAGTGAAGTTAAAGACACTCGCTTTCGTACTTTCTCTAGTAATATATACGGACAGTAACTCTGAGTGAACTATAAAAAAAAGGTTCTGGCAGAAGCCTAAATTTGCTGTACAACAGGTCTTTTATGCACTTTTTACAGTTCAATATTAAATTTATTGAAATTTTGGCATTCCCACCAATGTTTTATCGTTAGGTGGAAAAATGTTCTATCCGAATGTTTCGGCTCCTCTTGCGGGGTGAGAAAAGGCTCTTTGCTCTCTCCTATGCTGTTTAATGTGTATATTGACGGATTATTTGCTTCACTTAATGAGGCAACAGTGGGATGTTATGTTGATAACACAAGGATAAATAACTTAGTTTATACCGATGATATGGTGTTAATAAGTCCATCTATTAAAAGAAAGCAACTTTTTCTTTCGTCAAATTACCCGAATGAGGCGAGGTGATGCAGTGGGTCAAAGGCAGGTTGGTATTCATCAGCTCGAAAACAAATGCAATCGATAATGGGCAGCTGTCGGCACGATTTAGAAGATTACTTCAATTGTCAATATGCGTTGTGAAGAAGAGTTCACGGTTGAAAACAGAATTGAACGATGAGTTGAAATATACAGACTATATATATATATACACTGATAGATCCCCTATTATTAAAACAAAATGTGCTCCGCTCCCGCCAAATAAGGCGTGAAAAATATGATTGAGGAAATTGTGTAGGCCCTATTGCGCATTTTGAATAACGTTTACGCCTTTTCAGTAAATATTAGGTCATCCCATAAGTAATTTATTTAAATATAAATAACTTCAAAGAGTTGTTTGATTTCTATCCGTAAAATAATGATAAAAATGGAAAAAAAAAATTAAAAAATGCCGCTTTACTTATGGGATATTGTTAAATTAATTTAAAAAATAGTCCCATAAACATTGTAAAATGTACATTAAGCTCATATATCAAACAGTTGTGAACAAACCTCAAACAGTAGGCTGTGACCCTGACAAACTTGCTGAAGTCAGAATAATCTTCATAATTAGTGATTGGTTCAATCTTCTCACCTGAAAAGGTTAAATTTAATGTCAGGTTAACTTGTTCACAGGCCAATGGTCTGTGTTACATATTCTCTTAGGCACCATGAACCAAGCTTTGATTGACCTCAACAACTTGTAGGATAAATCACTAGTCAGAAATAAATAAATATTTTAAGCATTCTTTGTAAAAGTTCTTAAAAGTAGCTAAGTGAATAGGTTAGGCTGGCACTTATGGAACCTCTGGCATTTCCCTGACCACACTCTGCTTAGTAAAGCAATATCTAATTAAACTACATTGCCGCATATCATTTGGAAAATATGAAGCTTTAAGGCCTACCCATCATCCCTATAGAAACTTCTTCACTGTAGAAAATTATTAAAAATTGAAATTGGGACAATCTGGTGCTTTGACCATGACATAACATTCTAATTCTAGTTTACTACAGTGAGAACAGGAGCCACAATTATATATATATATATATATATATATATATATATATCATATTAATCAGTCAGATTAATTTAAACAAACGCCAACACTAAGGGCAAAAATAATAATAATAATAATGCATTTAATTCTCTCTCTCTCTCTCTCTCTCTCTCTCTCTCTCTCTCTTCTTTCTGCCCATCCTGCGCATGCGCAGATTCGACTATTGTAGAAATTTCTAGTGCTGTATTGCGTTTGGCTACATTCGTCCTATTTCTCAGAAAATAACATTCATATCATATGTAGGCAAAAGCTGAATCCATATACCATATCATACCTAAGCTTTAATTCTATTTGTAGATTCAGTAAGACCCTTACCATGTTTTAAATTCTCTTGTTTTAACTACTCATCATTTGAAGCCCACTCTCTAAGCCCAAACTTATGTTGTATGATGTTTTGAGAGTCTTCATAGACCTCCGTTAAAACATATTTTGCTGATATTGAGCCTATTAGATTATCTACACAAAAAATATTCTTTAAGGAAGTTTAGTGTTAAACAGTTACTAAACTGGTTCAAATGAGACCTAATTGACAAGACAAATAGGCTAGGTGAGCAATCGCATAAAAACAACACAACAATGATTCTCTCTCTCTCTCTCTCTCTCTCTCTCTCTCTCTCTCTCTCTCTCTCTCTATCCGTCCTGCGCATGCGCAGGTTCTTCCATATTATAAAATAAACATCAGCCTGAAAGTATGTAAGAGTTAGTTTAAACCAATCAGTATCCGAGTATTGCTCAGTACTTATCCGGACAGTTTGTTTTCCAAAGTCCCTGTCTAGAAAGCTACTCTTTCTTACGTCAAATTACCCGAATGAGGCGGGGTTCTGCTGAGGGGTCAAAGACAGGTCGATCTTCAACAGTTCATAAATCATGATCAAGGTTTTGAGGTGCCTAGGCACTCTGCATTTGAAAGATTGAGTGTCATAGACAGGGGAAAGATGGATTGAGGAAGAATATTCCAGAGCTGACCATTAGAATAGATGAAGGATGTAGTGTCTATTATAACGGCGATAGTAAAGAGTGATTTAACACTGCGGTAAAGAGAGAGGGAGTGAAGACAATCAGTAAAAGACAGGACACAATTTGGTTGTTTACAAATTCTGATGAATCAGTAAAGCTGAAGAATAGGTCAACGAAGGGGCTATCCCTGAGGGTGTCTGGTAACCTAAACCAGTACCTATCTTCACTATGCCCCTATGAATAAGATGAATATAATATGCCCCCATTATCATTTCAATGTTAGCTACTGTGTTGTTTGTGATATGTCTGTCAGATATATTGTACTGGTTCCTCAAATGATTACTAATCTGATTTAGATTGGGTATAACCATTTTGCTCTGTCCAACTTTTGGTACAATAACCGTTTTATTTTTCAATCTCATTTCTTACATGTAATTCCAGGTCAAATGTCTCTTAGCTATTTTTGTTTGAGTCATTCTTAACAAAATATGTGATATTGAGTTCTTGCTCATTCTAGTCTGGTGTCACACCCAATTTATTGACTAATTTGTGAGACAAATGTTTGTTGAGAGCAAGATTCTATAAGTCATCTCCATGGCGTGGTTCTACTCTCACCATTCACTAAGTCCAAAGTAATAGCTGGTAATCATTAATTTGTTGAGATAATTCAAATATAATCTCATCTTTATTAATGTAATTGCGTTTCAAGAGAGCATTAGCTACTTCATATGAATCACCCACATCTGGTAAACAGACTATCATGTTATAGTCTGGACATAGCAGGAAAGGTGGAATGAGGAAGATTGTTCCAGAGCCGTCCGGTTGAGTAGATGAAAGACTGAAAATACCGAGTAACCCTTGCATTAGATAGTTGTACAGAAAAGGAATGTGAAGAAAGTCTGGTACTGCGTGCTCTCCTTAACGGACGAGGCATGCAGTTAGAGAGTTCGGAAGAGCAATGTCCAATATAATGGTAATAGTAAAGAGAGAGTGAGGCAACATTACGGCGAAGAAAGAGGGATTGAAGACAATCAGTAAGAGGCGGGAAATTGATGAGACGAAAAGCCTTTGATTCCACTCGCTCGAGATTTCGACATACTGCAAAAACACACCCTCCCTTTAAGCGCTCCAACCAACTACTGACTCATGGTAGCAGATTTTGCTTCAGAGTGCAGACGCCAGAGGGCAGGAAGACTCACATATGTAAACGGTTATTTCTTATTTGCATTCATTTGTCCGTAGCAATAAAATTATCGATACTTTTGATCACTCCTCGTATACATACAGTACAAGTATTCAGTTTACATTATACAGATAAGTGTTCAAATGATAAAACAACTCGAACAAAAAGTCTAAGAATTTTATTTATACAAATATTTTGTTAAACTGTAATTTAATCTCAAAAGAATTCTCAATCCTCTATGATACATTTGTGGATTCTCAATGTGAAACTCTTCATTGTTCTTCTGAACTTATCGAGTGGGATCCTTTTCAGTTGTTTATTTATTCGGCGGCCAATGGCATTCACATTTGGATAGATGAAACCACGAGTCTAGAGTTTGTCACGTGAATAAGCCCAACGCCAGAAATCACATGGGGTTAAATCAGGTGATATGGCTGTCCACTCGATGGGATCTCGCCGCCCAAGCTATATTCCTTCTACTGTAGGTTGATATCCTATTTCTGCCAATGTCATTAGTGAACTGTGAAAAAACTTTGCCTCTCAATAGCTGGCAATAGCGTTTTCCATCCATCGTATCTCTCGATATGTCAAAGTAAACGAGTCCTGAAAAACCAATGCACGCACAAACTGTTTGTGTAGCCGTTTGAACTGGTTCACCCAATCTTATTTTGGTATTTTTTTCGCCCAAAATTTGTTTCCTTTACTCGTTAAACCGAAGACACATTCGTCTAAAAATTTGATCTTTTGGAGGAAATCTGGATCACTGTTGAACTTTTAAGTCATTGTTTCAAACTGCAGCCGTCTATCAGAATCATCGTCGTATATGAGCTGAGGGTAAATGGGTTCGTAATCGTGGTACCCCTGTGATTTCAATAGTTTTGCTACAGAAAATATGGAAATAACCAATTCCTGTGCGACTTTTCTCGTTGAAGTTGTTGGATCGACTTGAAAAGTGGCGAGGACATTTTTCTTTGTTGCTGTCTTCTGTCACCATTACTGACCTTCCGCTTCTTGGGCAATTTTTCACCAGACTCTCTGTTTCCAAAAGTTTCAGCTTCCAGTATCGAAGAGTGGTTGCAATTATATTTTTCTTGAAATAAACGCAAACTTTCTTCACAATTATCATAAGAAATAGCCCACGATACAAGATAAACTTTTTATTCATTGTTTTGTTCCATCCTTACTGACATGGCGCTGACTGGGGCTAGGGCCTTTCTGTGCTAGCGTAGGGTCAGTCCTGCCCTTGTATAGTTGCTTTGAAAAGTTTCGCACACACTGAAGTGATATCATCGAAATTTATTTATTAATTCCTAACAAATTATTTGCATATGTAAAATCCTTAAATACTTTTATCCCACCCTGTGTATATATATATGTGTATATATATATATATATATATATATATATAATATTATATATATATATATACACATACTTCAGACTTTATAAAGCATCTCTGCGTTTATTTTACCGAATACTGCGACAATGCCGGTTCGCAGATCCTGCAGCTCTGTAACTCTTGTTTTGTAAACCTCAGACGTTATAAAGCCCCACGCAAAGAAGTCTAATGGTGCTAATTCCACCACGTCCAATCCAACGATTTGGTAATAGCTCATCAAGGTACTCCCGAACGATGTTTGCATAGTGACATGGAGCTCCATCTTGTTGAAAGAAAACAGTGTCGAGAATGCCATCTGAAAGAAGCTGGGGTTCAAGAAACTGCTGGAGCATGTCAAAATAAATTGGCCCTGTTACCGTAGCTTCTGCCAAGCAAAAACGTCCGTAAATCTTCGATCTTGTCATACCCAACCAGATATTAACTTTAGGAGAATCTCTCTCCCATTCGTAGAACTCGGTTTTTCACTAACCAAGATACGACAATTATGGCGATTAACCTTTCGGCATATGTGGAATGTCACCTCATCGCTGAATTTTTTCAATCAATTCTGTGCACATGGTGGCTCGTCTTGGATAATCCTCTTCGTGTAACTCATATAACACTTGAATATGGTAACTTCTTTTTTAACGTTGATTTTAAAATCTTTAAAACAATCGATTTTGGTATGCTGTGCTGTGATGTGCTGTGCTGTGCGAGTTGACATTTTAGAATTTGTTTCAAAGGCATCTCTTATCAATTCAACATTTTCTTGAGAGTACCTGGACTTCCATATCTTGCCTTGTCATGAACAGATCCTGTTCTTTTAAATTTAGTGACCAGCTTGCAAATTGCTTTGTCTGTAGTTCCTTGTTTTTGAAATCTTTCGAATTTTTCTCGAATTTATTTACACTTCTTCCCTTGGATATGTAGTGGTACTACCATCACACGTTCTTGTACATCCATCATCATCTATGACATGTAGAAAATAAAACAGAAATATCATTATTTCCATAAAATAGGTAGGGACTTTTGGACCACCCTGTATATCTACATATACATACACACACAGGGCGGGCTAGAGCTGCTGCCACGGGCCCCGAGGAAGGATTGGTATATGGCCCCCCCCCCCTGTTTACTCAGTATTTTATTGTGAATGTTTTTTGTGTACATAACAAGCAAACTGATTGTATGTCCAAGTCACTATTCAAAACATACAGTATAATAATCTCTATAAAATGTATGTTCATTAATTATATTTCCCCTCTGTTATTTAATCAATTGCTTTATTAATATTTTTAGATTTTATTCCCCCTCTTTCAGGGCCCCCTAGAGGTCCGGGTCCCGGGGATTTAACCCGGCTTCCCCACCCTCTCGGCAGCCCTGTACACACATACACACGTACATATGTATGTTCGGTGTTTTCTTCTCTATATTTTTATTAAGTGAAACTCCGAAAGAATTTCCAGATTTTTAAATAAAGGAAATTCGGGAAACACTTTGAACCGAGAGGATGTCCCATTTTTGGGCCTCAATCCCATATACCTTCTAAAGAAATTCAGAGACTGTAATTTTAATGTGTTATGAATGATCATTAAAACTTGGAATTTAAAAGAGTGTGAGATGGAAAAACGCATTAATAAACAAATTGATCGATTGCAATTTTTATAATCTTTGACTGTTAATCAGGTGTGATAAATATAATAGCATCTTAAAATTAATGAATAATGGGGCTCCTGAAAGAGATTATTAATGAGAAAAGTATGGGAGGGCCGTTTCGGAGATTTTTTTACATCATTATTAGGGCAATAAACATATGATACAGGATACAACAATGGTTCCAGTTGGGTAAAAAGGATAGGCATAATAAAAATAAAAGATAAAAATAAGAGAAAACTAATCAAATATTACAGCAGAAATTGATAGTTACAGTTGCCTGAGTTAAATAATAATACAGGGTGTCCTGTAAGTCTGGAACCATAGGGCAAAATGATAAAAACGGCAATAAAAACGCCGAAGAGACTTTTGGGGACTGTTTGTGAAATGAGCGAGGATGGTCGCGGCTGTGTCATCGTCGGTGGATGTCCTCGGAGGTCCATTGCGTGGTTTATCTCCTATGGATCCCGTTTCCTTGAACTTTACTCAAGTTTGTCGACACAGATGTGTGTTATCGGCGCGCGGTCCGGATACAATGTGTTAAATTCCTCAACGACCTCCCTCTGACTCCGATTTCCTACGAGCAGAATTACCTGGATGCGTTCTTCCTTACTCAAAGACATCATGGGCACTTGCATAAACGGAAAAACATGAATTACTTATTTTACCCTATGGTTCCAGATTTATGGGACCATAGGGTAGTACTGCCGCAATACTAATAACACTGGTTAACAAAACAAAACTTTTTTCTGCTTCAAGTACTTCAATACCTTTTTTTATAACTAATTTTTGGGTGCTGATTACGAATACGGCAATGTTTTTGCTGTATCAGGTCAGAATTTTTGGAATTCTGACCCCCATACAGATGAAATTTTGCACATATAGTCCAAAATTTGGCTCATTACTTAAAAGATTCTTATGAATTTTCAAACCATTTCAGTTATTATTTACTTTAAAATGGAACAAATTAAATATGTAAATTTCATTACATGTATATTTCACAATGATTATACACTGGATATTCAGAAATGAGTTTTTTTGGATTTTCGTTTGAATTCAGCACCTGGTTTATCTCTTCTCAGCATCCAGCAAAAGTCAGCCATCATGTGAAAATCCCATCCTCCCTTAAAGTTTTCTTCCCTTTTTGATATATCCTGGTGGAATCTTTTTCCATGTTCATCAGACACATCACCAAGATTTTCAAGGAAAAATTCAAGATGACTGTGCAAAAAGTGAATCTTTAGATACATACGAGCTCCTATGTCTTTATAAGCATCTAAAAGTTCTTGGATGAGTATTTTATAGTTACCAGCCTTATGACTCCCAAAAACTTCTGGCACACACTCTTGAAGGAATTCCAAGCACATAATTCATTTTGTTGAAGGTGTTCCAGAAATTCATCATCATTTAGAAGAGTTCTTATCTGAGGCCAAATGAAAATTCCTTCTTTCAATTTAACACCAGTAATACTGGGGAATTTGTCACAAAAATACTGAAATCCACGACAAGCTTTGTTCAGGGTCTTCACAAAATTTTTCACGAGACCAAGCTTTATGTGAAGTGATGGTAGATAGATCTTTTCTGGATCAACCAATGGTTGATACTTCACACTGTACAGTCCAGGAACAAAAGTTTCATGAGGAGTCCAGTCAGTCTTGGTGTAATGTCGTTGTGTAGCCCTGCTGTCCCACAAGCAAAGAAAGCAGCAATATTTCGTGTACCACTTTGCATGCCAAGGAGTCCAATCACTTTAAAATCACGACAGATATTCAACTGGTAGTTTTCATAACTAACAGCATTAAGAAGAATTACCATGTTTTCATATGACTCTTTCAGGTGAACAGAATGTCCAATTGGTACACTTGGGTAGTTGTTACTATTGTGCAAAGGAATCACTTTTAAACTGCGCTTAGATGAATCAATAAAAAGACGCCACTGTCTGGGATCATGCTGTATATCAAAAAATGAAAATAAACCTTCTATATCAGAGCAGAAGCATAAGTGATTCACAGTTTTGAAATAGCATGAAACATCGGAACTTCTTTTTTGAAAGGATGTTATCCGAACATCTCCATCAACCAAATTCCATTGTTTCAGTCTTGATGTCAAGAGTTCAGACTGCGATTTAGAGAGATACAAATCCCTTACTATGTCATTCAAGTCATATTGTGTGACGAAATGGGGTTTATTTTCATTACCAGGAGGACAAAACTCTGCATCACCAGCACTGTGTTCTGTAGCTTCTTCATCAGAAGAGAAATGAAGCACTTTTTTTATCTTCTGGTGGTGCTGGAACTGGCAGTTCATCACTGTGAGGTACTGGTTTGACACGGTACTAGGGCAATTGCGTCCTGGTCAAGTGCGCCCCGGATAAATGCGTCCCGGTCATTGGCGTCCCTGGACAATTGCGCCCGGACAATTGTGTCCCGGACAATTGCGTCCCGAACAATTGCGCACTTCTCCAACTACTATATGAAGTTTATTTATTAGAGAAGTGAATAGAAAGTTAGTATCGGAATTTCAAACATACTTTTCATTTTAACCTATTAAACTTGTTATATGTTCATAAGTTCTGTTCGAAACTGTTCTCTAAAACTTTATCCATCATCAGCAACATCATTGTCAAATTTTGTGGGTTACGTCCACTTAAGATAAAGTTAGTTTCGTTAGTTTTAACGAAAATATCACAACTTAACCTAACCAATCGTCAAGGGCATACAGTTGACCTAACTGGGCATTCAATTAATCTAACCGGGCATTATATCCCATACAAAATTACAATAACAAACATACTCGTCCCTCGTCATTGGCGTCCCTGGACAATTGCGTAGGTAAAGTCGCAATGAACTTTCTATTCACTTCTCTAATAAATACACTTCATATCGTAATTGGGGAAGTGCGCAATTGTCCGGGACGCAATTGTCCGGGACGAAATAAAACCGGACGCAATTGTCCATGGACGCCAATGACCGGGACGCATTTGTCCGGGACGCACTTGACCAGGACGGAATTGTCCTGTCACCGATATTAAAATAAGAAAACGTCACAACGAGGGGTAAAACGAAAATGAAAGGTTTCTAAAAAATCAAAGAGATGATCTAAACGCATGAAGCCTACGGTTGACTTTTTTAACTGATATAAACGTCAATCTTGTACAGTTATCTCTCATAGGTATTTGTGGGTCTACAGTGTAAGGTAGGGTCTGGTATTCGCTCCAAGCAACTCAACATGATGCAGCTCGTCTACTCACAGAGCGTCGAGTGCTGTAAATCGGAACTCTCCCTTTTTAGCATGCCCCCTCCTGACCCCTCCTGAGACATCTACTGTAGTAATGTCAAATTAAGAATTAGATGTTTGTTTATAAAAATTTAAGAATGTTTAATTAAATGTTTTGTTACAATAAGAAATTAAAAATATAAAAATACAAGTTGGCATCACCCGAAATGGGCCCAGGGACGAGAGAGAAATGCCCAAAAACTGGAGTTATCGGACGGCCTTTGTCCTAATAAGGTGTTTTTTTAGTATTAAGATGTTTTTGTAAATTTAGAATATTCTTACGTGTCTCTCTCCGACTAAAATGTTAACGTTAATTCTCCCCCTCGCATTGCCCCGTTTATCTAAAAGTGTTTCGGTATAAATAAAAGTCAGTAAAGTGTTAATTAAGTGTATAATTAATCCCCCGTCTCCCTCGCCTTCTTCAAATTATAATAGCTCCCACGGCCACGTCTACCCGTGGCGAGTGTAAAGAGAATGATGACAGATAGAGAGAAATTGAATGAAGTAACGTAACTGATAAAAAAATTGCAAAAGAGGTTGGGTAAAATGGGGTTTTAAGGATAACCACTATATTTTGGTGGCCCTATTACAGTCAATTACGGGCTTTCCTACGTCGCCTTATATTTCAGTCAAAATTTTTGCTACCCGTTTTATATAGTCCTTATAGCATTAATAAATATTCTGTTTCTATTATTTAAATAGTAAGATGCATTGTGTATCCCATTTGCAAGCAAATTTCGATTCCCATTCCTTAACAATTCATTGTAACTGTATTTCAAAATGGCGCCTCACTTTCGAACTCCTCGTAGCGTTCCTTCCAAATTTCGCGGTCAAAATTTTGTCGTTTTTTTTCTCTCTTTTCGTTGCAGTCTCGACTGTTTTAAACCGTTTCGACTCAAATTTTTATTTTCATTGATCGGACTTTGTCGCGATTCAATTTGAGTCTGAAATTTAATTCGAGAGTCGTTTTCTTTTTTCTTCGCGTTGATCCCTTCCCAGTCCGTTTTCTTTAGATTTCATTTCGTTCGGTCGGAGAGAGAGACATTTAAAATTTGCCGCCCGATGAATAATTTTTTTTTCTTTCCTCTTCACCTTTCATTACTCTTTTATACAACCTGCCTATTTTGTGTTTAAAAATTGTTTTGTGTTTATGTTTTCGGCATTGGAAATGATTGTGATAATGATAATAATAATCAGTAAATAAAATTTACATGCAAATTTAATAAGGTTTCAAAGGTTCGTGCATATATTGTAACGCATTTCTAGGTAATAAAAATGGGGTGATGCGAGTGTAGTAATGTTTAATTAAGCATTAAATGTTTTATTTATAAGAATTTAATAATGTTTAATTAAATGTTTTGGTAATAAGAGTGTAGTAATGTCAAATTAAGAATTAAATGTTTGTTTATAAGAATTTGAGAATGTTTAATTAAATGTTTTTTTATAATAAGAAATTAAAAATATAGAAATACAAATTGGCAACACCCGAAATGGGCCCAGGGACGAGAGAGAAATGCCCCAAAACGGGAGTTCTCGGACGGCCTTTGTCCTAATAAGGTGTTTTTTGGTATTGACATGTTTTTCTAAATTTAGAATACTCTTACGTGTCTCTCAAGTAAAGAGGTTTTTGAGCAGGCTGGCATACATAATGTACCAAGAACATCTCCATGTGGAATCCTCCAAACAAATGGCAAGACGTGTAAACCTACGATTCAGTCACCATTAATACCCAGGTAAAAGAAGCAGCGTGTTGAATGGGCGCATCAGTACGTGAAAACAGATTTTAATACTGTATTGTTCACCGATGAATGAAAAGCAACCATTGAGGGTCTTGATGGTTGGTCAAGAAAATGGATTGCTGAGAGCGAATTTCAACCATCGAGATTAAGATGCCAACAAGGTGGAGGTAGTGTCATGTTTTGGGCAGGATTGATAGGCAATGAAGTAGCTGTCCCATACAGAGTGCCTGATGGTATAAAAATGAATGCCTAGTCTTACACAAACTTTCTGAAAGAAAACCTCATTCCATGGTAGAGATTGACCCTTAGCACTCCATCTTCTTGACCAACCATCAGATCCCTCAAGGGTTGCTCTTCATTCATCGGTTAACAATACAGTATTAAAATCTGTTTTCACCTACTGACGCGCCCATTCAACACGCTGCTTCTTGTACCTGGGTGTTAATGGTGACTGAATCGTAGGTTTACACGTCTTGCCAATTGTTTGGAGGATTCCAGATCGAGATGTTCTTCGTACATTATGTATGCCGGCCTGCTCAAAAACCTCTTTACTTGAGGACTATGGATGCTTTGCAATTTGCGCTTGATTACAGATATCTGCCACCTTGTCACTTTTCTCATAGCTCCTGTATCACTTCGCTGCCTCAGTTTGGTACCCTCCGCTACAAACCTGTTTACAGTTCGATAAGCTCTGCCAAACTGCTTCGCAATTTCATTAGATTTTATATTTTCAGCGAGTAACTTGACTATTTTTCTTTTTTCAGTTAGTTAAATCCTTCTTCTTACCCATTTTCACCATTTAGATCCGTAAATAGAATACTTGGTTAATAATTCGGAACACAATATTTTACATATTTTTCAATAAAATGAGATAATTATTTTAATTATCAAAATATTTTATCGAAATGAATACCATCAATGCTGCTATATATAGTAATTATTTGCTATAAATTTCATTGAAATCGGTGAAAAACATTTGAAAACATTGGAGAAATGCAATCTGCTTAATAATTTGGAACGTAGTGTATATATGTTATACATGGCGATCCGCCTGGGGCCTGGGAACAGGAAAAATCAATCTTTACCAAACCCGATTTTCCGATACGGACCAATTACATTTTTTTTTTTCATTTTTTTTTTTTTTTAAATGGATGAATCTGTTATACATACTGATTCGCCTGGGGCCTGGGAACAGGAACAATCAACACTAGCGACCTTTCACGTGCGAGAACCTCAGGCATCTAATGCCCTTTCAAGTACTGCTCAACCTTGCCCTTTCAAGGACTGCTTAACCTTCCCCTTTCAAGGACTGCCCAAAGGCTCACGCGACCTTTCGCGTACTTCCGTCCGACTGTGAGAAACTGGATTGCTCAAGCGTCTCACGCTACTATCACGTGCTTCTGACGCGTGAGAACAATAAAACTCTCCCGTATATAAGGAGGAATCCGAAGCTTGGAAAAACAAATTCAGAACGGACGAGGTTGAAGTCTTAGAACGGATCTCCGGACTGAAGAGGGAAATTCAGTTCGTTAAGGAATTGGTTTTACGGTCGTGCATATGGAAATTCGGGCTTGGAGCTTGACTGTAGGTTAGGCAGTAGGCTCAAGCAACATTTAACGTATATTCAATTATCTTAGAATTAAGATTAAACTATTACTGTACTCATTTAAAGAAGTATTCATCTTATTAACTTTTTGTGAAGATAAATTTGATTCTGTATAATTGATTGAAAATTATCTTGCTTAAATTAAATTAAAGAATAACTACCGACGTGTTTTTTTGACAACCGAAAATCTTCTACCGAACTCTTAAACGAAAGAGAATTCGGCGTGCTGTGTGGTCACGGCTGGACAAGCTATTGAGACGGTCCTTCCGATCCAGGAGTACATTATCATACCCTCTTGGAGAATTCATTAATTCAATTCACTAAATCCCAAGGGTGTATGATAATCTGGTGTCAGGGTTGGGGTCAAAGTAAATTTTTCTTTACCCCATTTCCTTTAGCCAAAGAAACCAATGTCGGTTAAGACGAGTGCATGAGGACCACCTGCACGAAGAAGCCAAAGACGGAAGGTTCATCTAGGGCCACACGATCGAGGACAACTGCTCCGACCCACTTGAAGACCCCATTAAGGATCAAAGCAACCGACGAGGAAGAAGAAGTACACCTTTCTATCAGAGAAGATACAAAACACAAGGTAAGCGACCCTATTTTTATTGCGACCTGTTTCAGAGGACGGGAAAATAGTCTTCCTGTAGCAGGCATTACTCCTAAATTTTTTTCCACCGAACTTTGACATGAATCGGGTTCCATTTTTCCCTTCCGGATCACCCACTTTTAAATTAGAAAACGAACCGGGAGATATCCTTCCTTCCCTATTAGCAAATTTTAGAGATTCAGTAGAATTTTGGCCCATTTCATTGGATAAAACACCTAGTATAACTATGCATGGAAGCCAAGATAGTAGAGAAACTGGAGGAAGGTCTACTTCTCCACCACCAACTCCTCCTCCTCTGCCCGGTAGAAAGGCTAGGTCTTTCCCCTATCCGGAGGACGAAGAATTTTCGCCTGAGGAGAACAAAAACCTTAAACAAGCGGCAGATATATGCCCTGTATTTTGTGGGACACGCGGAATATTTGATTGCGGCAGCTCAGGGAGTCGTATGTAGTTACGTGTCGTTCCAGGATTTTGTGTTCGAAATAGCCCGTTTAATCCCCGAGAGAGGAAGAAAGAGTGATCGAATGCGAGTAGTTTTACTGATTAGATGTTCAGTTCCCCCTAGTAGACTAGTATTCGTAGGTTTCGGAGGAGACGCGAAAACGTGGGAAGAGTTCTTAGATATTTGTTCAGATTTATATTGTCAAAATAGAAGGGATGAGATAGTGAATAGTTTAATGAATATAGAAAGAGAGTGTAGGCGTCCAGACAAATCTTTCACCTCATTTGTATATAGAATAAAAAGAGAAGTAGAAAGGTTAAAGAAAGACGCGGGCGAGATGTCGGGAAATATAGATATACAATTTATTATAAATAAAGTGTTATTAAATTCAATTCCTCGTAAGCTCTGGCAAAAATATGGAGATCAGACGGAGGATGTAAATAAAAAGATTAAAAGAATCAGATGTGATAATCGAATCATTTTTGAGCCTTGTGCCCCTCATTTGAATTCCGTTAATAATTTAAATTATTTAAACCAAACCATTGGGTCCCTACAATCCCCAAATCAGCCATATTAACCGTCCAGTTTTTTAGAACCAGACTTACCACCAGACGCAAAATTACCATTCCTCCTATCCACCATACCAACAGGTATTCCCCCAAGTCACATCAAATGCTTATCCATATAACGTCCCTTTTAATAAGATGCACTATGGTAACCCTCCTCAAATTGATTATTCCAACCAGTTTAGCCCTCAACTTAATTTATGAGTTAGGAACTATAAATTCTATACAAACACCACAAGTATAATCTTACATGCTGAATAACTTAAAGTATTATATATGTGAACGAACTGGGCATAAAGCAAAAAATTGTCCGTTAACTGAACGAGTGAAAGCTCTAGAGTTAGATAAGAATAACGCTCGAGAGTACGAACGAATGAGTGAAAGAGATTATGACCGCCGATTTGTTTGTCCGTCCCGACAAAATTGGGGTCGAGGAAGCAGTAAAAATCGGGATCAAAGGAGACATGGATATAAGGAGCTAAGTAGAAGTGATTATTCGTATGATCGAAGTAATCGATCATCATCACCATATGAGAATAGAAGGGGAAGAAATTCTTCGCCCTATGAACTGTCAAACGGAAGATTTGACAATGGAAATAGAAGAAACAATTATTTATATCAAATAGAGTATTCGTACGAAATAAGAAATCGATCCCAATCCCCGTATGAATATAGGAGAGAAAGAAATTATTCTCCTTATGAACTATCAAATGGAAGATACGAAGACGAACGTAGAAGGACCAATGATTTCTGGCGAGGAAGAAGGTCTGGAGATCGAAGCGAGTCCCCTTATAGAAATGAAATAAGATTCAAACTATAAACAGAGGACGATCCCCCTCGATGGATTGGGAGAACTGTAGAAGCGATTATCCTATCCGAAAACAAAAACCCAATTAAAAAAACGAGTAACTAGACAAATATCAGAAAGAATCGATCAAATAGAAAGGCCAGCTGAAGAATACGAGAGAAGGAAAAAAGAAACAGAGGAAGAAGAAAATAAATATGAGTCTAACGAAATAAAAAATGTAACTGTATGAGTGCGAGGAACGAATATAACAATCGAATGAAAGTGAGAGTAGCCTCGATGCGAGTAAAAGAATCAATGAGAATATGCCGAGAGATTGTATTACCTTGGAACCAGAGTCTAGTTTGCTCAAACAGAATGACGCGTATGAAAGGATGTATGCAAACGTCTCAAGCAGTGCGCAAATAAATGAATCATGTGAAATGGATTCAGATGACATCAATTCAAAGAGTGCGACCGGGAGTTGTGAATCACTTACGGAAGGTATAAAAGAAAATGAGAATAATTTACGAATTGAAAGTAATCATGTGAACGGAACTTATGATATAGGCACATGTGACACTGAGGGTAGGAATGCGATCAAAAGGGATGTTTAACTATTAAACCGTGTGAACGGAAGTACGAATGATTGCATGAGAATAAATCATATAAATGACGTTAATGAACTTGTGACGTCCAATGACATAATAGTGATAGACGAAAACGAATTAGTCATTGGGACATTTCACGCAAATCGCATATATGAGAAGGAAGAGAAATTACATGTTAACAAAGTGGAAAGTAACTCTCCCCCACAAATCGTCTCAACTGATATTTGTCTGAACAACGAAACATTAGAAAAGAAAATTGATATACTTGAAATTTTACTAACCCATCACGAAGGTACCCGCAAGGTCAACGACAGAGCAAGTCTTTAAAATAATGTAAGGAAAAAAGGAAACATGAGGAAGTTTTCTCAAGGAATCAGATCAAAGGAAACCTCAAATGAATCATCGAGGATCAGAAGTAGGTATGAGGAAACAAAGAATCCATGGGATCACGTTAACAGACCCCCTGAAAACGTTACGTATAGAGGATCCCGCGTCTAGACGATAAACGACTGCATTCATTATAAGGATGGAACGAACATATTACTAAAGAAACTTTATTAAAACCTTAAGAATTTAACTTAGTGCTTATGTAGGTTCATGCTTATAGAATTACGCAAATACTCGCTTATAAATTATTAGGAAGGATAAGAGATTAAAAGAAGGATAAAACCACGGGAGCAAATGTTCCATAATAAACTTTTATAGGTATTCATAGGAAAGGTAATACAATTTTCGTTTCTCTACGGTCTTGGCTAAGAAATTTTATATCACCCAAATTTAAATGTAAAAAAGCATTTTTATATTTCAGCATAAATAAATTCTTTGTTACCATAAGAACAATGAATATTTACATACAAAATCATTTTACGTAAACAGGATGTGGAGGTGAGAAATATAGACAAATGACTTAACTCACAAATATGAAATTTATATTTCAGCTAGTTGAAAAAGAATTTCCTAAAACAGTTCGTTTTAGAATTGTGAAGAGGTTGATAGAGGAGGGAATTAAGTGCTAAATTTAAATAACTCGCTGCAAGGGATGATTTTCGTTCTCTTCCTGCTGTGCGCTCTACGAACAGGGGCGCAAACCCTTTCAAACAACGGAGTCTTGTTTGAACTATTGGGTCCGCTAGTCCAGCATGGTTCTGTCTACACCTTCAGCGTCCGTCTACACATGGGCCCTTATTTCCAAAATTTACGTTTTTTGGATGAAAAATTGAATAAGTCATACATCGATGTAGGACGGAGCAAGAGAGATTAAGAAGATATAACAAGACAACAATGAACACCGTGAAAGAACTAGGAATTCTCAGCACCACATTTCAAGGAGTACGGGAGCAAATTCTCGAAACCAAACGAGAAATCACTGCATTTATTACCACTTTAACCGAAGAAGATTCCCTTGAAGACCAATCCCTGCCTCGAAAGAAGAGAGGATTGATCGACGCTGTGGGAGGTTTCATGAACTTTGTTTTTGGGACAGGCCAACAAAGCTCGGTTGAAGACGTCATAAGACATATACAAACGATTGAATCTAATGAGAAAAACTTAGCTGAAAGTTTGAACTCATATGTCACCGTATTAAATGCAACCATATACGACATCAGTAGTTTAAAGAAATATGTAAACCTCCTCACCGAAAATATACACTCATTTCAAGAAACAGTGTGTGTGTGTGTCTTGCCAGTCTAGAAGAAGAAATCAAAGAGGAAAAGTACATAACCTTCCTCTCCATATTAGGACACAGCCTATCCACATATAAAGAGGGACTCCACTTAAGATTAAACAGACTGAAAACAGCTTTAGTTAAGGCCAACAGAGGTCGATTGGACTCCTTCCTATTTGATCCAGTATTTTGCCTTCAAGTTGTAAAGGGCATTGAACCCAAAGTCGGAAGACTGCTGCCATACATCTTAAACGAAGCCATCATTCCTTTGTATTTCCAGCTAAGCAGTACACGTTTGCGGAGTCTCCCATGATGAGCTGCGTATAATAATCTTCATTCCCCTAAAGACAATAGAGTCACCAATGACCCTCTTCCAAGTTGATCACCTTCCAATTTGGATTAACAAAGATTTATATGCAGAAATAATCCCAAGGACACGATACTTGGGGGTTAGCCAAAACAGGCTAAATTATATCCTACTGGACAACCTGGATGGCTGTTCACGAATTAAAGGGACATATCACTGTCCGGCCCCCACCTTATTTATAATTGTTTGGTCCGACTCTTCCAAACAAACCCCAAAACAAACCTTACGACTTGCCATCGAGTGTTGAAATGAAATTTTTCCCCAATGTTTCTTCGACATCGTCACACTGTTTATTATAGTGTGACTCAACCCATAACTTTACTCTTTAGATGTGGAAACGAAAGGAACAACAAGAAACAAGTGGAGATATCCAGGACGGGATCATTCCCTTTACCGGAGCGATGTGGCATCTTGACGGATCATAAAATTATTCCATCCATATCCATCTTTTCCGACCCTCGAAACTTCACATTGAAAACGGATCTACCTCCACCGACAGGCGACATAGAAATGACTTATGTCATAAATTCATTTCACCGCCGAGGCCCTAAAGTATTTCAACGCCTCTCTTTCTCAAGGAGTAAACCTGAAAGGTATGACCCGCTTTCTTAAGATCACCTTAGAGAAGTACGACGACGGCAAGTCCTCCATTATTTCCTACTCTACATTAACCCTTTGTTCATCCTCGGAGCAGCCATGATCGGGATCACAGTATGTCGTAAGTACTCTCACCCTCGACGTTATTCATTACCGGTCTTCAGGACTAAAAAACCTGCAGAAGCCAATGCCTCAACATCGAGCCCTCCGGAAGAAATTTCAATGACCCGATCGGCAACACCACTACCTACCAGACCCCTCACAGACTCCATTTTTCTCTATCAAGCCCGGAACCATCGAGAAGGCAACCTCATTCCGTTAGGTCTTACCGCAACTAACTAACTCTTCCTCCATCCTAATGCTTATTTGAAAATAATTATATTATTGCATATATCACTTGCTTGCGATTAAAAATTAAATATGTATCAAGTACACGCTCTAGTTTGTGATTAGTGATTAGTGATTACATTAATAATAATCGCTTAAAAAGTTAGTAAATAAGTGTTTTTAGTTTAAAATAAGAGAGTGTAAAGTAAGAATCATAACTTGTATAATTCATTAATCGGTCTTTCCAGGAAAAGAACATTGGAAATTCGGAAAGATGAACCTTGATGAACTTCCGATTGAAATTCTATATTATTTATTCACCTTCTTGCGGGAGCACAAATATGTTTTGAGGTTTGTCTCAAAGAAATAGAGAGATTTAATCTCTACTGAGTTATCCCGTAAGGATCTCGTTTTTAAAGAAATGACAACCCAAAATGTGGTATTCATATTAAATAATTATATGCCTTTGAAGTTAGACATAAATAGTTTAGGAATTTCCGCATTTCAAGGTCGTCGCCTCTTGAAGACGAAAAAGTTGAACTCTTTGCAAAGATTTGGACGAATAAAAACATTGCATTTAGACAGAATACAATTTGATTGTACTTGTGAAAAAACCTACAACCGTTACTTAAGGGCGTTTCCCAGAGTACTTACTTTAAAATTATCAGATGACAGGCTCCCATCAGACTTTTTATGCAGTCTATTCAAATTGGGGAATTTGCACTCATTAACTTTAGACAATATATTTTTCACCGGATTCAATATGACTAAAAAACTAGTCACACTTGTCAATGAACATAATTAGCTAAATCAGATACATTTAGCCAATTTGTCCCTTCGTCCAAGTATATTAACTTTCTTGCAGTGTATTTATGTCGAAAAAGATGCCACGACCAAAATAGTGGATGAGGAAACTTATTTCACAGGACACTATCAATTAAAGGAATTTAATAAAGTAACCGATATTTATTTCAACGATGTGCATTTAAGGTATAGTCCATTTGACTCATTATGGGATTCAGATGACTCAGATTCCGATTAGTAGATTAGTTACTCTCTGTAAATTTTATTTTATTACTCCCACTATGTGTTTCATATTCATTCCTGCTATACTTTCCTTCCAAAAAGGATAAATCTTATACATCACAGTACGAACTTACAAAAGTTTTCCAAAGAAATTAAACTTTTTATAAACACATTAAGGATGTGATGATCGAAAGCAAGACGAGCATTGAGGTGGTGTGGGAACAATTCCTGGCCCATTGTTAGACGTCAAGCATGTAAGCCACTTTCCATAAGTCTCCTTCTAACGGTTCGTTCCGATACACTAACGTCTCGAGACCTTTCCAGCTCATTGCGGACGTTTGTGGCAGTCAAGCGAATTCCTAGCGCATCGGCAAAGTAACGCTGGCTCCGACCATCTTCAATTAGGGCGACGACTCTTGCGACGTTCACGGCATTCAAATCCATTGTAAATGTCCAATTCTGAAACCCAAAAGAATTAGAAGTCTATCTGTTACTAAACGCAAATGCCTACTCCCACTAGTGGAAGAAAAAAGTGGCACTAGCAGTCTAAGAGCAACTGCATGTCAGACTGTCGAATTCTTAAAAGAAGTCGAAAATTCGTTACTGCTAGTGTGTTCGCAGCTGAAGTTGTTTTGTTTCGTTATTTGATTGCCTCATAGACTATATTTTCGAATTTCAAAACTTTTATAAACAGAAGCTTGCCCACTTTTTTGCTTTTCGCGATATTCCAAGTGGGCCGATTTTTCTGCCGCTCAGTGTATGTAATACCTTACAATATATCCCACCTTACTGTAAGAAAATATCTTACATTAGTTAACTAAATTTAAAGAATTACTATATAAAGGTATAGTATAAAGTATAAACCCTTCGACGTCGCCTTAGTCTGCTGAATATTTTAGTCATCCCTTTAAATAAATCAAATCATTTTGCGAAAATAGAAAATAATTCTCCTTAAGAATTATCTAAAATGTTATTAGTTTAATTTTAAAAATTACTAAAGTCTCTAGATATCAATACTATATGCAAACTTACAGCTAAAACATGAGCTAAACGTACTCGCGAAACAATACCCAGCTAATGCGATATTCAGATTACTCTGCCTTGGAGGAGTAGATTTTTGAAAAGGATCTGTTATACATAGAACCTGAAAAAATTACGTTATGAACAAATTTTATGTAAAATATTCTCTGAACTGTGATTTTCCTTTCTTACTATTCTTTACGTATAATTGATATACCGTATAGTGTTTACGATGATATTTCTTATGTTTCATTTTCTACGAGTTACAGGATATACAATGTAAGTGAGGATCCTTTCATGCAGAAAACTTTAGTTATCCCTTTTAATATAAATCTAATTTCCAAGCATTAGGAAATAATTATGGAAAAAATTTAGTTTTCTCCCATATAAGAATTCCCCTTCAGGGACAACTTAATAAATTTTGCAAAATTTTTTAGAATTTTCCAGAGGAACTAATCCTTAATTTACCACTAACGATTGTATCGATTGTTCTGATGAATGGAATTCAAATGTCCAGAATTTTGAAGTGGTTTTAAAACCCTGAAAATTCATAATACAAAAAGAAAAACTGGATCTGATCTGAACTATACATAAAATCACGCACTGATTCCCTAACCTAAATTCTTTAGTTATCCCTAAAAAATGGAAAAATTATTCAGAAATTATCCCTTAATTACAACTAAACTAGAAACTTACAATAAAATTTTCTCTTCAATAGAGAACATGGAAGGTCCACAGAAATAACTTATTTCAAATTTAATAGACCAATCTGATCCCTTTATTTTACTCTGAGAAGCACAGCTAAAGTTTGTAACTGTATAGCTATATTAGGGCGTAGAAGTTCTTTTCATTGGCTTGCTTGAGATCAAATAATTTTTGAACGGATCTATGGGGCTAACAGCTAAGCCTCACATCCTAACAAATCCCAAGAAATCCAACTCCTTATTACTACAAATAACTGACCCACTTTTGGGAAACCATCAGTCGCGCTTAAGAAAACGCGCTGTAACTCGCATGAAATTTCACTTACCATAAATAATATGAAACTTATTTACCTTATAATTTGTGTACTTCTATTTTTGTATTTTTTATGATAAACTATAAATGGAATTAAGCTTAAGTTGGTTTTTTCTTATAAGTATATTTTCAAATTTATTTCTATAATTATTGTGTAAATAAATGATATAGCAAATTAATGCAAAAAACTTCACTTTTCTGCGAGAAGGTCAAAATATGATAATGAAAACCCACTCTAATAGACAGAGTTTATTTCACAACAGTTTCGATGCCCACTGTATCCACCCGAAGAGGATGCCAGTGGGCATCGAAACTGTTGTGGAAATAAACTCTGTCTATTAGAGTGGGTTTTTATTATCACATTTAGCAAATTGCTTTTGCCTACTGTTATAATTGATGATTAAAGATGTTCATGTCATGACTAATAGCGTATCGACGCTAAAAAAGACTTCATATAAACAACATCCTTTGTAAACTGAGATCTTTTTAATTTAGTTTTCCTCTAAATCTTAAATGAAATCGTTTTCAATTATAAATCGGTTTCTCAAATGTAGAATGTTTTTCATCTAAAATCTTAATTAGCTTAATTCCCCAATAATTACCCAAAGTGCTCTTATAAACTTTTAAAAAGAATAACTGAAATAAAATATGTCCCATTTTCCCGTAGTGTTCACATTCCAAAGGATTTTCACTTTAAATTTTGGAGTTTACTCCAATAATCTTTTAACATGATCTCAGTGGCAGCAATGCCGTAATATTTAATTAATCTTTACCAAACCGATCTTCCGATACGGACAAGTTACATTTTTTTATCATTTTTTTTTTAAATGGACGAATCTGTTAACATACTGATCAGCCTGGGGCCTGGGAACAGGAACAATCAACACTCGCGACCTTTCACGTGCGAGAACCTCAGGCATCTCATGCCCTTTCATGTACTGCTCAACCTTGCCCTTTCAAAGACTGCTTAACCTGACCCTTTCAAGGAGGACTGCCCAAAGGCTCACGCGACCTTTCGCGTACTTCCGTCCGACTGTGAGAAACTGGATTGCTCAAGCGTCTCACGTGACTATCACGTGCTTCTGACGCGTGAGAACAATAAAACTCTCCCGTATATAAGGAGGAATCCGAAGCTTGGAAAAACAGATTCAGAACGGACGAGGTTGAAGTCTTAGAACGGATCTCCGGACTGAAGAGGGAAATTCAGTTCGTTAGGGAATTAGTTTTACGGTCGTGTATACGGAAATTCGGGCTTGGAGCTTGACTGTAGGTTAGGCAGTAGGCTCAAGCAACATTTAACGTATATTTGATTATCTTAGAATTAAGATTAAACTATTACTGTACTCAGTAACATTTAAAGAAGTATTCATTTTATTAACTTCTTGTGAAGATAAATTTGTTTCTATATAATTGATTGAAAATTAACTTGCTTAAATTAAATAAAAGAATAACTACCGTCGTGTTTCTTTGGCAACCGAAGATTCTTCTACTGAACTCTTAAACGAAAGAGAATTCGGCGTGCTCTGTGGTCACGGCTGGACAAGATCCAGCAGTACATTATCATACCCTTTTGAGAATTCATTAATTCAATTCACTAAATCCCAAGGGTGTATGATATATATATATATATGATTATGTAAACTAACGCACTGTTGCGAAATATGAAGAAACCACTCTTCGGGAAGACTTAAACTTTTATTTCTTCAACACCAATACAGTTTCGGCTCATCGCGAGCCCTTATCAATTGGTATGACCGCATAAACAGAGAACAGAGTATACACACACCTTGAAGTTAATTATCAGGGATTAGTTGACTAAACCTTTCCATCCTCTTACTAGGCGATAGATAAGTGACCCTTCTGACCCAACTTTGAAACTTTGAACTGATGGATGTAGATTCCCCTGCAATAGTCGCGTTCCTCCTCTAGCCCGCTCCGAGATGTGGCAGCAACGAACTCCCTCATTCTCATCCACTCCCACTCCCTCCCTCTCCTCCTCTCCCTCTCAGGTGTTGTAGTAATACTTTTACGTTTTGAAAACCAATGACAGGATAAATATATTGTTTATTGTAGTTTTGGTGGTAATGCTGGGACGACTATGTATTTTATTCATGCCTTATTCCTTTATTTAGGGAATAGAGTAGTTAGGTTATTTCACAAACGTGGGATACTTTAAAAACTTTCAATCATAGGATTTTGATGTGGCCATGTTATATTTAAAATATAAGACAAGGTGTAGGTTCGACTTTTCCTCCAGGCAATAAAATTTCTGTTTGAAGTTCATGCATCATCAACAAAGGATTATCCAGAAAAAGGTCTATCCATGAAGAGATAATGATAACATAGTTTAGTTTTTTATTAAAAAAATGAACATGAATCAAGTAAATTTAGGGATTTTCTTAAGAACATACAAAACATAATGTTCATATTACAAGGAACTGACAATTATTGAAGTAAATAAATAAATATTTACTATATCACAATCATAACATTATTATAAACAATTACTCAGTACTTGGTCCATCCTCCATTATTATTAATGACCCCTCGTAGCCTACTTGGAACAGATGCCACGTGATTGTAGATAACTTGTGGGTTCCTGTGGAAGACACACATTTAATCTGGTGTTTTGAGATTGTCTGTTACAGATGGGCTGGAAAAAAATCGTCAAAACGAAACACTAATTAAGAAGTTTTCCAATATTTTTTTCTTTTACATCACATATATAACATATTTCGTCGCTGGGTTCAAATCACAGTTTAAAATTAGATGTTATTCGAACCGTAATCTGACACACCGAATTAGTGTCCTTCGAATTTTGGGATCATTCGTGGTGCAATACTTTTTGTCATATCGTGATTCGATATTAACACTCTGGACTACTGCTTACGCGTTTCGCGTCAAAACTCTATCCTACCCTTGGGTCACTTCTTACGAGAAACGCGTCAAGTTGATCTGTGCCTCGTCACAGTTGACAAACTACATGCGTGAAGACGACAATACTCACAGAAATTTTGCATTTACTCTTGTCCAGATCAACTTGATGCGTTTCGCGTAAGAAGTGACCCAAGGGTAGGATAGAGTTTGACGCGAAACGCGTAAGAAGTAGTCCAGAGTGCTAACATTTAAAAATAAGTGTTGTATTCTTCTACATTATCATGATTAATTTCAGCTATTGTGCGATTCCATGTAGACGGTTTGCTCTCGTAATATCGTCGTTTTTGGTGTATTATTTAAAAGAGGAAGAAGATTATTGATGCGCACAAACGTTTTCGGAAGTTATTAACATATTTTTGAGTATTTATAGAGGAAATTTTATTAAAAATTAAATGCGTGAGTGGATGAGTGAGTAAGTTATTATGTAAAAAGAATGAATGGATTAGGATGGAAAGGTAAAAAAGGAAAGAAGCAAAAACAAAAATGACATAAATAGTTGATAGGGTGGGTGGAATGAGAGACATGGGAGGAGGTAATAATTGGGGAGAAATTAGAGAAGGGTCATGTATTAGTATGAGGTGAGGGGGAAGGAGAAATAAAAATAAGAATGAAGGTAAATTGAAAGAAAATAACAATGAGGCAGGAGGATGGAACAGACAGCAAGAGAGAGAGAGAGTTACAAGGAGTTACAAGGAAAAGAAGTACCTCAAAAGGCCTTCCGGCCCATACCGAGGAGGCACCAATGGCAACTGGTGCCAGGAAAAATTTTCTACACCCTCAAATAGTGTGCAAGATTTGGTCTAACCTTTTCTTGAAGTGATCCACAGAGGAACTGTTCACAACTTCTGAAGGTAACGTAACCTGTTCCACGTGTCACAGATCTTATACGTAAAGTAATTCCCACACACACTAGTCCTAAACCGTTTCAAATCCAACTTCCAACCATTGTTGCGAGTTGGGTTATCATTTAAACTAAACATGTTTCTAAAATCGACATCGTTGAACCCGCGTAAGAACTTGAAAACTTCGATGAGTTGACCGTGCAGCCTCCGAGTTTCCAGCGAAAATAAGTTCAGGGCGCGTAAGCGTCAATTGTAGCCCATATGCCTAACGGAAGGGATTAACTTTGTGTCTCTCGCCTGCACTCGCTCCAGCCTCTCAATATCTTTCCTGAGGGTGGGCGACCAGAACTGCACAACATACTCCAGGTGCGGCCGAACCAGGGAATTGTACAGAGAGAGCACAATCTCCTTGTTCCGAAACTGAAATTGCCTCCTGATATAACCCAACAGCTTCTGGGCTTTCTTTTCCACCTCTACGCACTGTTTGGTAAATTTAAGGTCGCTGCTAATTAGCACACCCAAGTCCTTTTCCAAATCAGTCGCCTCGATATTACTCCCCAACATCGAGTAGTCCGACTTGGGATTGGCGTAGCCAATGTGCGTCACCTTGCATTTACCCAAGTTAAACGGCATTTGCCATTTTTCGGACACTCTCCTATCCTACCTAGGTCCGCACGCAGTTGCTCGATCGTCTCGAGCGTCCCAACATTGGCCCCAAGCTTGGTGTCATCAGCGAATTTGGTAATCCTACTGACGATGCCACCGTCTATATCATTTATGTAAATGATAAACAACAGTGGCCCCAAAACGGAACCCTGAGGAACCCTGAGAGAGAGAGAGAGAGAGAGAGAGAGAGAGAGAGAGAGAGAGAGAGAGAGAGAGAGGAGGTGGGGATAGCGAAAGGAGAGTGAAAGGACGAGAGAAAGGACAGCGAGAAGGAGCGGGGAGGAGGAGAGGGAGGGAGTAAGGGTGGGAGAGAACGAGGGACTGCGCTGCCGCCACATACAGGGGTGGAGCGCGACTATTGCAGGGGACTGTATCTGTGTTGCCTGGGTATTTTTGGATGGTAATGTTACAGAATTCTTAATTTTATTACATATAATTTTGTTGAAAGAGAATTGAGTATCAGATAGATTCAACAATCCTACGCTTAATATAATTATTAGATTTGAAAACAAAGTTGCAATTATTAAAATCTATTACACGATTATAGCGGGTGGCCCCAAAAAAACGAGACCAATTTTTTATCACGAATATTTCGGTGGCCGTTGTAGCTAGAGACCTGAAATAAAAATCAAAATAAAACTTAATCAATTCCCCTTCAAATATGTCTTTAACATGATAGAGTCTAGCTGGCCCCTAAATGGCTAAAATCGCCTTTGAAAAAATTTACTTTCAAAAAATGTTGCGTACTCAATCATTTTACATTAATCAACGTTTTTCTTTTTCAGATTTAGAACAATGGGTTTGACAGAAAGCGACAAGTACATCATCAAATCTTTACGAGAAGAAAAGCGAATGTCCTTGACACAAATTCTAAAAGAGTATCCAGATCGCAACTGGAAAAAACCCACTGTTGCAGCATTTTTGAAAAAAATCCGTGAAACTGGCAGTATCCAACGTCGTGCTGGGAGTGGCCGGCCAAAGTCTACTAGAACTGCAGAAAACATTGAAATTGTAAGTGAACTTGTTTTAAGTCAGGATGAGCAGCCAGGAACGAGTAAAAGTGAGCGCGAAATTACGAAGATGACTGGTATTTCGCGCTCTTCAGTCCAACGGATAATCAAAAAAGATCTTCATTTAAAAACATTTAAGAGAGTGACTGTTACAGCTCTATCCAACTTAGTGAGAAGAAAACGAATGGACAGATGCAAAAAACTGTTGCGGAGATTTCGATCGAATGCAGCAGTGGAAAAAATCTGGTTCTCGGATGAGAAAAAATTTACGGTTGAAACGCCTAGAAACACACAAAATGATCGTGTTCGTTCGCGAAGTCCAAGAAAAAAGGACATTGAACCATCTCGACTCTTGCGCGAGAAAACTCATTTTTCTGAGTCTGTAATGGTCTCTCTTTCTGCATCATCTAAGAAAAAACATCAATAATTTTTATCACGCGTGGTGTGAAAATTAACGCAAAATACTATCGTGATGCTATTTTGTCTCCAATGCTATCCGAAATAAGGGAGAACACAAATGACTTTGTCTTTATGCAAGATGGAGCCCCTTCCCACACTGCCCAAGAAACAGTCACATACCTCAGGGCTCATTCCCCCAGCTTTATCGAACCGGAGAACTGGCCGCCCAGCAGTCCTGATCTAAATCCCATTGACTACTTCGTGTGGTCAGCATTAGAAGAAAAAGTCTACCGTGGTCAGAAAATTAGAAACGCCCTTCATCTTCGAGAACGAATTCTTGCTGCTTGGGAAAGTCTTACACAGGAGTCGATTGCAAAGGCTATTTCTAAATGGAGAGCAAGATTGCAAGCTGTCGTTGATAGTGACGGAGGCCACATCGAGTTTTTTATCAAAAACTGAACGGGATAGGGTTTGTTTATCTATTGAAAATCTCATTAAAATTTAAATGAATCATTGAGTTATTTTCCGCAACATTTTTTGAAAGTAAATGTTTTTCAAAGGCGATTTTAGCCATTTAGGGGCCAGCTAGACTCTATCATGTTAAAGACATATTTGAAAGGGAATTGATTAAATTTTATTTTGATTTTTATTTGAAGTCTCTAGCTACAACGCCCACCGAAATATTCGTGATAAAAAATTGGTCTCGTTTTTTTTGGGCCACCCTATATATATATATATATATATATATATATATATATATATATATATATATATAATATATACCTGTGTCTTTTTCGTCCAAAAGTTTGTTCCTTCTTAACATGTCATTTATGTAGTTATTATATTGAATGCCACATTAATGCCTATTCTCTGACAAGTTTTCTTATGCCCTTTCAAGTTTTTGTTATAGTAGAGAAGGACAATACTTTTCTAGATGAGCGTTAAAAATTAACAATTTGGGATAATATAGATTTTCAAATACGTTGTTGATTTTTTGTATCTCCTCATCAACATAAGAAGGGTAACAGATTCTATACGCTCTTAGGAACATTGAAGATACAACTGATTTTTTTACTTGGTCACCATAAACTGAAAAATAGTGAATGTAAGAGTTTGAATTGGTCTCCTTCATATACTGTACACAGACAATTTTATGTTGTCATTTTCTCTATTGATGAGAACATCCAAAAAAGTTATTTTTCTATCCCTTTCTCATTCACATTTGAACTTAATTGAGTGATGAAGGTTATTGAGTTTGGAAAAGAAGTCATCAAAATTCTTATTAGCTGGCCATAATGATATGTCATCCACATATCTTAAACATATTTGATTGGGGAAGGATATCCTAGGCAACAATTTTGTTTCAAAAAACTCCATAACTAAATGGATATCACGATGCACTTGCGAAAAATAATGAAAGAAGAAATTGCACATAATAATAAAAATTTACTTACAGAAATTCTGAAAGAAGTTTAATTGTTTTCGTGATTGTTTCTCAGCCGCTTAAAGAAATCGCGCTTGGGCCGTACGTATGATGAATAGCAAATAAGAACTGTCTTTATATTGTGAATAGAAAATCTAATATACTATTTCAGAAATGAAGCCTTATATATATACTGTATATGTAACAGTTTTTGCGCACACATACAGGTCGCTACAATTGGTGTAGAACAATGCGGTTTTCACCATTCGATACGTCCTTTTATTCTGCAGTGCCCATGCTAAAAAAAATTCCCTAACATAAATCCTGCCCCCCCCTTTTAGGGGTACAGTTCTTCCCATTTCTTCATTTTTAATCATAATTTTGGCACAAAATGGGGGAGGGGTGGGGTACTGGGGGAGGGGGTGGGGTTAATGGGGAAACTCAGAAAAATAGATGAGATATACAGTATACAGTAAATGTAACCCAAAAAAAATTAAAGTAAATCCTTTGCAAGGTGCCAGCCCCCTTCCCCCCTTGAGGATAATGGGGGAAGGGTGGGGGTAAATGGGGGAGAGGGGTGGGGGAGGGGGTATTGGGGGAGAGGGGTGGGGGAGGGGTATTGGGGGAGAGGGGTGGGGTAATGGGGGAGGGGTGGGTTTAATGGGGAAACTCAGAAAAAAAAATTGGTGGGGTAAATGGGGGAGAGGGGTGGGGGAGGGGGTATTGGGGGAGAGGGGTGGGGTAATGGGGAGGGGGTGGGGTTAATGGGGGACAGGGGTGGGGGAGGGGGTGGGGTTAATGGGGAAAATCAGAAAAAAAAAATGATAACCAACATCGATTCCGGTCAGGAAGATCATGCTTATCACAACTAATGGAACACTATAACAATATTATTGATGCACTCGAAACAATGAAAACTATGATTTGGCGGGCCGCAGGGCCCCCAATTACTGTCGGTTCAGTTATTTGGTCAATAAAACTATAGAAATGAACGCAGTCATGAAAATCTTAGGCTTCAAATCCGAGCTCATTGTATTAAGATTTGTGAAGCTTTAGATTTTCATGGCTGCGTTCTTTTCTGTAGTTTTATTGAATGAATAATTGGTTTGCCAGTAACTGGAAGGCCGCAGGCACCCCAATTACTGAGGCCCAAGGTGAGAGGAATAGGAATGATATCCAGATAAAGGGCTACTGATGATCAAAATAAAATACGCCGTAGGCCCACAATTCAGCCGAAGCACCGCAGATCTAGCAAAATCGGCGCGTAGCGCCGACCTTTTGCTAGTCTAATATAAGCACACCGGACAAAAAATTAGTCACCCCTCTCAGAATGTACCTAATAACGTGTGACGGCGCCTCTGGCCTTGATAACCGCACGAATCCGGCTAGGCAGAGACTCTACGAGGTTGTGCATGTACTGAACATCGATTTGCTGCCACTCGTTCATCAGCCGGTCCCGAAGTTCCGCCAGAGTCCGTGGGTGTCTATTCCTGCGCTTCACTTTCTGTTTCCAGCCTGAACAACACCTTCGACGCATTCAGGATTAAAGGCTTCATTGGACCTGCGATGTACTCGTCGCCTCCCATCATTGGAGAACAAACAAAAACGGGACTCATCGGACCAAATTACACGTTTCCAATCTGCCGCAGTCCAGTTTTTGTGCCTCTGAGCCCATTTATAACGTGCCAATTTGTGACTTGCTGTTAACAGCGGCCTCTTCCGTGGTACCCTGCTCCAGATGTCCATCGCATGCAGTTCTCGTCGCAATGTCCGTTCGGAAATTGGTCGCTGGAGAACCTCATTGGTTTCTTGGAGCAATTGTTCTCTGGTTTGAAAACGATTTGCAGTTACTAGACGAGAAACATGGCGGCGGCCCATATTGTCGAGAATTGTTTTCCGGCCACAGTTACGCCGTCGATTGTCAGTTGATTGCGAACTACCCCACTCTTTGTAAACTCGCTGGACAGTACGCGTTGACACACCAAGAAATTGGGCTACTTCAGACATTTTGTGTCCGTGGGCTCTGCCAAACACGATGGCTCCTTTTTGCCACTGAGTAACGTCTGCCTCACGACCCGTTTTGCAGACTATATCCAACACACACTTTGTTCTTCACCACCTCACGAAATAGATCTGATCCTGTGTGCTACGTCACCGCTACTTGTCACTTACCAATGCTACATCAGCGCCCTCTGTGTGACCTTGAACTTCCTACTATCGGTGCTATTAGGGGTGACTAATTTTTTGTCCGGTGTGCTTACTATTTCAGAAATGAAGCCTTATATATACAGTATATATAGATATATATATGTAACAGTTTTTTTTCGCACACCTACAGGTCGCTACAATTGGTGTAGAACATTGCAGTCTTCACCATTCGATGCGTCTTTTTATTGTGCAGTGCCCATGCTAAAAAAAAATTCCCTCAGATAAATCCTTCCCCCCCCCTTTTAGGGGTACAGTTCTTCTCATGCCTGTACACGCATTTTTTTAATTTTTAATTTTTAATCATAATTTTGGCACAAAATAAGTCAATATTTACTAAACATTTAATATCATTCGATTCACAAACGATTTATTTATCTAATATACTATTTCAGAAATGAAGCCTTATATATATATATATATATATATATATATATCAGTGGCGACTCGTGGTATAAATGTATGGGGGTGCGATTTCATAAAATTGTACGACAACACGGACTCACAATAGGCTAGCGCGAATCCAACTGTCGCTCACAAGAGTACGTACTTGTGTTAACATATGCGGCTATGCCAGACGTACAATTCTAGTTAATTACAAATAAGTAATAATTTCAATAAAATACATATAAATGGCTTATATCATTATTACTGAAGTAACTATTAGTAAAAATAAAGTTGTTATTATAAAAAAAATTCGCGATTGTACTTATATTTTCATTACAACAGTAAAATATAATTTATATTTACTTGAGCGAAAAATCTATCGCTCCATTCGGCTGCAATATTATTTTGTATTCAAACAGCAGTACGCTGGTTGAAGCTGTGCTATAAGTTTAGAATATTATGTACTGTATGAAGGCTTACTCAAAATGCCTCATGAATCATGATATGCCACATGAATTTTTAAAATATATTTCAAGAATATTTTTTGTAATATCTTAAAATTAATATATTTTTTATCTGTTAAATTAATATTTATCGTTTCAAGCAAGGGGGAGCGACCGCTCCATCGCTCCTATACGCCAGTCGCCACTGATATATATATATATACAGGGTGTCCCGTAAGTCTGGACCCATAGGGAAAAATAATAAAATTACAAAATTGTCCAAAAATTTATTACATAATCTGTTCAAAGTGTCCGCCGTTGTGTCGCACACATAGTTGAAGACGCAATCTCCACTGCGACAGCACTTTCTGAATCACAGTCGCAGAAATTTCTTGACACGCCTCCACAATGCGTGCTTTAAGGTGGAAAATGTTCTGAAGTTTGACCTCGTACACTTTGGCTTTCAAGTGGCCCCACAAATAAAAATCATAATAAAAAATAATAAAAAAATAATAATAATAAAATAATAATAATAACATAAAAAAATATATTATAAATCCCTATGGGTCCAGACTTACGGGACACCCTGTAGATATATATGTAGCAGTTTTTTGCGCACACCTACAGGTCGCTACAATTGGTGTAGAACAATGCGGTTTTCACCGTTCGATGCGACTTTTTATTTTGCAGTGCCCATGCTAAAAACAATTCCCTAACATAATTCCTTCCCCCCTTTTAGGGGTACAGTTCTTCCCATGCCTGTACACGCATTTTTTTAATTTTTCATTTTTAATCATAATTTTGGCACAAAATAAGTCAATATTTACTAAACATTTAATATCATTAGATTCACAAAAGATTTATTTATCGATTCAATTTAAAGAAAGTATATATTTTTAAAATTCATAACGAACTTTTTGCAAAAAACTAAAAACAAACATGCATTTTTAAAATTCAATGATTTTTATACAAAATATTTTGATATTTTTAAAATTCAATGATTTTTATACAAAATATTTTGATATTTGTTATAATTTTAACATTTTTCGATTCACAAAAGATTTCTTTATCGATTCACTCCAAAACATTACATAATTAAAACGGGCAATTTAAATAAACACGAGTTTAAAGTTAAACGAGTCACACTCGAAATTATTTACCGTGACTTTTGTGCGTATTATTACTGTGGCTTTTGTACAAATAATTTTATGTATCACAAACAATTTGATAGGATATTGATTTATCATTCTATTTTTTAGTTGTCATAGAAATACGTTAATTAAGTTATCTGATTAGATGCGCTTTTATAGTTGAAGATCATTTTTAGAAAATTATTTATTTCCCCCACTTTAAAATATTACAAAATTTCTATTAGGTATCCTAATATCATTATGCCTGTCGCTATAAGTAAGAAAATAGCAATTAAATAATTAATTTTAAAACATTAAATGACGTCATCAAGATCATTACGAAACCTATGGTAAAATTATTAAATACCCGGTTAGGTTCATTGAATGCCAGGTTAGGTCATCTGTACGCCCTTGACGATTGGTTAGGTTAAGTCGTGATATTTTCGTTGGCTTTAACGAAAATATCATGACTTAACCTAACCAATCGTCAAGGGTGTACAATTAACCTAACCGGGCATTCAATTAACGTACCCTGGCATTCAATTAATCTAATCAGGCATTTAGTTGACCTAACCGGCCATTTAATTAACCTAATCGGGCATCATTACTATTATAATTTAGCAAAAATGTGTCTGCCTGTCTGTCCGCAGAAAAAACTTTTACGTTTCTGAACCGATTTCGACCAAACTTCGTATGGTGGATGGGGGTGATGAGTAATGAACGAAAATATTTGTGTGCCAGCCCCCCCTCCCACCACCACCACCAATTTCTGGGCCCGAGGGTCCCCAGCACCGCTATAAAATTATAGAAAAGAACGCAGCAATGAAAATCTTGAGCTTCACATTGTGTCAATATTTGTGAAGCTTAAGATTTTCATGACTGTAGTTTTATTGACCAAATAATTGAACCCCCCGTAATTAGGGGACTGCGACCCCCCCAATTACTGTCGGTTCAATTATTTGGTCAATAAAACTATAGAAAAGAACGCAGTCATGAAAATCTTGAGCTTCACATCCGAGTTCATCGAATCAAGATTTGTGAAGTCTTAGATTTTCATGGCTGCGTTCTTTTCTGTAGTTTTATTGACCGAATAATTGGTTCGCCAGTAATTGGAGGGCCACAGGCACCCCAATTACTGAGGCCTAAGGTGAGAGGAATGGGAACGATATCCAGATAAAGGTCTATTGATGTTCAAAATAAAATACGCCGTAGGCCTACAATTCGGTTTGGGTCGAAGGTCCAAGCATCGCAGATTTAGCAAAATCGGCGCGTAGCGCCGATCTTTTGCTAGTAAAATCTATTTAAAAAAACATCTTTCATTGATGTTATGAAAAACAAAATAAGACATTAACAATACGTCGCCGATAAAATTAGACATGCTGAAATATTCATAAATGAAGGCTAACGTAGATCGAGTTATTTATATATGGTTGAGGTGTTGTAACCCCGCCTCCAAAATTTTGATATATTTCCCTTGTTACCAGTGGAAAATAAGTTGAATTATTACTTTATTACATTTTGTTGGTGGAATAGTTTTAAATTTATGTTCTCAATATAAATTACATAACTTTTCAAAACGCTTGTCGCAACTGTTCAAATAATATATAATTTATGCGTAAAGGATGAATATTGTTGTAAAACAAATGTTCAATCCTGATGAATAATGATGTAAACTAAATGTTCAATCCTGAAGAACATTGATGTAAAATACATGTTCAATCCTGGTGAATAATGTCGTTAATCGCATGTTCAATCCTGTACCTTAGACAGCGACCCATTTTGTCTAATCGCGTAATTTTGTATATACACAAAATACTGTGTTTCGTGAAGTCCCGGATTTATAATTTATAAAGGTCTGAGTTCGATATCCGATAGTACTGGTTAATAATAATTTAATAATAGAAATTGATAATAATTAATTGTTAAATAACTATTTCACAACCTACAGATGTTAATTTATACGCCATATTTCAACGTTAAACCAAATTAAGTGATATATGACATGGAATTCATGTAGGATAGGAAAAAATAAACGCTAATGTAATAATGATATATATATATATATATATATATATATATACACATACGCCAGGCTTTTGTTGATACTCAGGCTCAAATCTTTCAAGCATATATATATATATAGCTCTGGCCCTTAAATATTCACAGTTGGATGTCCAAGTGCTGGGTGCCTTGTTGAGAAATCCTTCTGGCAAATTCAGCTTAGTAAAGAATTCTCTAGTATTTCTTGTAACAAGTTGGTGTAGTCCTTCACCAGAGCAGAAGGTCGATTCAGGAATCCGAGGACGCTTGGGTGGTCTATCAGTGGACTCATCTTCTAATGCCTTTACCATGCGTTTCTTTACATCTGTAGTAATTCGCTCATCAAAGAAAGCAAGACCAACTGCTTCTTCAGACAGGTACCATAAGTGGTTAGAGAGCTTTTTTTTAGTTGCATCAGAAATCTTTTTGTTAGGATAATTAATCAATGACCTCATAAGGAGCCAGTCATTAAATTGGGTTTCAATAGGGAGTGAGGATGTTGTCCAAGCCTTCATATAGATGAGAACAGAAAAAAGGGAAAGATCTCGAATTCCTCGTTCTTCAGTCTTAGTCATCTTGAACTGGTTTCGAAAAAGCCACATCTTGATAGAATAGAGCGCTTTGGACATCCAGCGAGCTCGATGCATGGCACCTGGTGCACGAAACTTGATGCCTTTATTGGGGACACCTCCAAGAAAGATGATGGACAGATCCAAAAGTTCTTGATAGTCATCCCGTAGCATAGGTGCCTGGGATCTAGCAAACTGAATTAGTTCAGTTTTAGACTGGATAATTGCTTCTTTAGTAATCGTGTCTGTCTCACCTGTTTGGAACTGGCTTTGATCAACAGAAGTCCAATTGTCACGAAAACGCTTAAAGATCAATATCTCTGGACCAGTTGATGTAGATCCCAATGTTGCTTCAAATGCAGCTCCCAACAATAAATCTAAAACATGGTGTCTACAAGGCAAGTACAAAACATCATGTCCCAATTTTGCTTCGATGAGAGCACAGGCTCCACTACTGTATATTGACCCGTGTTTGAAGCTGTTGTATCGAAACAAATTGCTTTTACTCTCTCTGTAATTCCCCATTCATTCAGGCAGTTAAAGACGGCTTCAGCTTGTGCTTCTCCAGTTGAGTTTGGGATTTTGGGGACACCAAGCAGCTGTTCAACACCAGGTCCTGACACAAGTACTGGGAGACGATCAATGTGCTTGTGCGAGGTGAGGTCCTCCATCATCTTGCCATCCCAGTGGACTGTCATAGAACATTCTCCATGGAAATGCTCCTTAAGTTCTTTAGCATGACGAGCTCGGTTCTTATTTCGAAGGCGATGGATAGAATGTTGGTTTATGTTGTAATCTGAAGCGTCCAAACCAAAGCTTTTAGCTGCCTCTGCGAGGATAAATGTTGCCTTTCTAGAGGAAATTTGTGTACGATCCAGGGCAGCAGACATCTGAATAGTCATGATGTTTTTCATGCCTCGTTTTTTCTTAGATTTTGGTAAAGCACAAGCTCCTTTGGGCTCCTCCTCCTCATTCTCACTTTCATCAGTGTTGCTGGAAGATGTGGAAGAAGCCAGTACAACTTGACTAGTAGACGCCTCCATCAAAGATTCTGACTTTCTTTTTCTCTCTGCCTCAGCTTCCAACCGTTTGACTGCATTTTTTGTGCGGTGAAGATGTACAGTGTCCACACCACCGATTGAGCCAGGACGACCTTTTTGTCTTTGCAGTTGAAGGAACTCCCAGTCCTCACGATTCTTGATCAGCTTCTCAGCGTCTCCATGGGCGATGTCAAAGAGATCTTCCAATCGCTCTACAAAATCAGCCTCCTTGGTTTTATGGCTCTGGCTTGTTCTGGAAGCATGCTTCTTTAAGCAAGTCCATTCGTTAAAGAAATTCTCTAACTTCTTCATGGCACGAGGTTCCTGCTGAGTAGGAATATTGGCCTTATCCCAGATAACTATTGTGGCTCGAATAGATTGACGCAGAGCATCGCGGATTGTCATGTTTTTCTATCTGTGGAGGTGCATAAAATAACCAAAAGCTTGCCTATATGGGGGCAGCTTTGAGCCTTTAATATCATCTACTGTAGATCCGAGCAAATAGAATGGTCTTCTTGTATTCATCTGCAAAATAAGAAAACAAAATATTAATGTAGTGTTATGGTTTTGTAGAGCAGGGCTAAATCACTGTTTTGACTTTTTTAAATTACAAAAAAAAAAAAATTTGGTAGACATAACAAGTTAATTTGGTCTATTTTATAAATCTAACGTATTTTTCTCAATTATTATTCCTATTATTTTTTAATCTAAGAAAAAGGAATAAATATTTTTGTAGTAGAAATTTATATTTTGCTATTTTATTGGAAATAGAAACAGTGGCGTCACTAGGGTTGGTGTCACCCAGTGCGGTAACTCATGGTGTCACCCACCCCCCATGGACTCCTCCCGTACCAGACCATACAGAATCCTTAGTAATGTTTTTTGTACTAATGTTACTCGTAAATCGTAATTCCCGTATATCACTGAATGTATATGGCAATAGTAGTGACATAAACAACTAGCAAAATTAAAATTACTCCTTTAAATTACAATATCATACGCACAGCCTAAATGTATTTACATTTACATAGTTTCATGTGGTTAAAGTGAAAATTCGGTAAGAAAACAATAGAATTCGAAGTAAAAACGTTTAAGAACTACATCAAAATTATGTTCATTTTAACGTTAAACTTTACCGTTACATGAGATACATTAATGGATTAGGTTTGCATAATCAATAACGGCCCAAATAATGTAGAAGTTGTAGACAAATGCATATGGAAATATACTCATAAATTTGAGGCTGCAACAACTGAGCGGAAGCCTTTTTTTTTTTCTCCTTCTTTTCCTTTAATTACTACTTCATTCTCAAAAAAGTTATTGATATAGGTTCACAAATACTAATTACCACAATATTGTAGCTAAAACAACAGAAAATTTGACAAAATCAGCGACTATAAAAACACCAGCAGCAACGAAAACAACAGCGCGTGCTTGTAGAGCGTGCAGACGAAACCACGTGATTCGAAGCGTCATTGTAATTGGGTAATAATGACAGCTCTGACCGGAGCGCATTAGAAGGTTCAAAAAGTAAATTAGCATAGAGTTTTAGCCTTGTAGGTATATTGATACATGTAAGCTGGGCTTACGAAAAATGTTTTTGTTGTTATAACTAACTACAGGGATATTTTTATAAAAAATAATAAATTTCTGCTCAAACACTGCACAAAAAACCCCCGCACCCCTCTAGTGACGCCACTGATAGAAACACAGATCATGAAACACATGTCAGGTAAAATTTCCATTGAACTAAATTAAATTCTTTGTGACAAATAGCAACATTGTTTAAAACTTCATAATATGTGTATAAGAGCATAAATTCTAATTTTTTCATTAAATTCATTAAATTTTTTTCAAACACTAATAACAAAATCAGTATAAATAATTGTGAAAAATATAAATAACATAGTTTATTATCTGATAATAGCAAAAAAGAAGTATAGTGATACACAGTTACACACCTTTTACTTATGACAGCAGAACACTGAATGATGACAAATAAACAATTGCAACATAATCTGGAGCATTCTTGATGAAACATGTTTAAACAGGTTGATCTTGTCTTATCAAGCAATATTTTCAGCTACAAACTTGACAATTATCTCTAATATATTCATTTAATTGAATTCATCATAAATATGATGATTAATTAATTAAAAACATATGTTTAGTATACTTGACAATTGCTAGTAATTTCAAATATTAATTGCATAAATAATAGCTATATTTTATGAACTTTAATAAGCGGGGGCGACTCTAAAAATTGTTCAATCCAAAAAAATTTATATGTGATGTTTTTCAACCAATGGAACTGGTTGAGGGGGCGCAACCTAAAAAAATCAACACTTCGAAAATAAGAGACACCCTAAATTATATATATATATATAACCTTTGGTTAGCTTCCGCCCGAATTGTTCATTCTGACGAAGGTCAAGCTTTTTCACTCCACCTTAGACCTACAGTTTAACGTGGAATCCGAACCACGCCCCATCAGCAGCCCAGCGTCTTAACCACTAGGCCACCTAGGGTACCCATTTATCTACCAACCACTTACTTTTATTGTGTGGAAGGATGAACAGCTGGGTTTTGCTGCGCGCCAGCTGCCGTCGGGTCTCGAACCCGGGGCCGATGGATTCGTAGTCAGCGACGCTAACCACTACATATATACACTGTGTAATTTTATACTTGTTTCACTGTGATATGTATTATGTATGATAATTAGAATATTTTTAATTGGCATAAATTTAGGAAACAAAACATCGCTTTGCCTTATTTATTTTTACATGAACTCCAATCTTTTTGGTTTTAATGCAAATTCTTCAATTACTTCGTTGTGCAACATTTTATTCTTCTCCAGCGATATTACAATTTCTTTCTCTATGCCAATTCTTGCTAAACTAGACAACTTTTCCTCTGACATGGTATTCCGTAGGTACGTCTTTATTCTGTTAAGCGTTGAAAAACTTCTTTTCGTTGACACACTGGTTACAGGGATTGTCAAAAGGAGCCGAATTAATTTAATCGTTTCAGGTAAGGCTGTTGTAAGTCCAAGGTCAAGACAAAGCTTTAAAATTTCTTTTCCATGTTTCCTCTGACAAAAATCGGAGTCCTGATAGATGTATTTTAATTCTGACGTTAAAGCTTTTACGTCAAATAGATTACTGTACTTACTGTATATTCAAGTGCTCTATTAAGTTTTGGGAGAAATTTTCTTTATATACTGCAAACATTAATGAATTCAACAGCTCAAAAAATGAGAACTGAATGCATTCAAATCGTTCCTTCAAGGCTGTTACACTTCTAAGCCAAGGTTGTACCACCTCGCATGCAACGCGTTGACGTCACCACGTGACGTCATACCAATAGCAATTCGGCTATGAATTAGTTTTCACCAAATTTTTCCTTGAAGTAAATTAATTTTTGAAGGTTAAGTAACTTCGACAATTATTTTTCACACAGCCCACCTTAGAAAGTATATAATATGCATATTATTGAAAACAAGATTAAGTTTAAAAAAAAAGATTTGTCAATTGAGCGCAGCATTTTGGACATTTAGCACAGCAGCAAGTCGTCAGGCAGAAACGAATTTGCCTGACTTCGAACATTAAAACTTGGTTATTCGGTGAATACAAAGTAATAAATCAATTAAAATACTAATTAACTTTACGTATAGTGAATATCCAAATGACTTTATAACATTATAAATAAATCATAAGAGTTACATCATAACAGGTTTCAAAGAGAGACGTCAGGCTTAAAATTATTTGCCTGACAAGAAGTGGAATTGTGTATTTTTATGCGAGTTGTAAGGCTTTGTTATTTGAGAAGCTGCATAATAATACGATAATAATTAACTTTATGTACAGTCACAGTGTATATGCAAATAGCGATATAACCTTATTTATAAATCCTAACATGGTTATTTAACATGTTTTATAAAGTAAAGGTATCTGATTCAAATTTTTAGCTACATATCTTCCCTCTTTTCCCGCGTCTCTCTCCCCACCCTCACTGGGGTTTAGAGGATAGATGAATGTATGGAAATTTTTAGCCTGACATCTTGACAAGAGATGGGACTGTGTATTGTTAGTTTTTTATGTTAGTTTTTTAAAGTCCCAAGCAGGAGAAATAACAGGTCAGGCTCAGCCTGACCTGCCTGACACCCTCTGTCGCCACTGATGCAAAAGTAGCACAAGCGCCATCTGGGGCAAAAATAAGTTATACCCACTGAGGTTCTTCAGACCATACACTATCATATGGTAATGGATGAATTGCAGAAACGCGAATGTTCTTATTGTCGAAAGTCCCGCGAAAAATAATAAAAAATATCTCTGTCCGAAGGTCGCATAATTTTCAACGCGTTTTCTGACGATTAAAAAAAATGGCGCTTGTGCTACTTTTGCTTCGGAAGGCCTCAATTTATATATATATATATATATATACACACGTGTATATTTAACGTCCGCCCAGTCTATGTATGCGTCTTCGTATTATCTTGGGTGTGGACTCAGTCTCGCGGGCGCACACGTCCGATGGTGATGGACTTAGAAACACAGCATTATTCAACGCCATGTATTTTTCTGTGCATACCACTTGAGTTATGGTACCCTTATCATTGTAGCTGGCTACAAGTTATAGGAGTAGATGAATGGTAACAATACTACAAATAAACTGAAATAATGCAAAAGGGCTCGAACGTAGGATAGGTTGGGGGTTCGACTCCCAATGATGTAACATCACTGTTATGTCTGAGAGATTTGAAAGGTGGCGGCAAAATTCATGCTATGACGTCAGACACGCGCACACACACAGACACACACACACACAAATCAGTAAGTCCTCTTTATATGTAAACGCGATTTACCGGGATTCGCTTATACACGATCGACAAAACGTTATTCGGTGTACGTGACCGACCGTGATCCGCGTTTACGCGATTTAACAACTGGCCAATCGGCTGGAGGAACTATTTGCGTTCGCGTATATGTAAATATGTACAGGCGTTCTTCGGTGATGAGGTTCCACCTTTAAGCAGTAATTGGAGCCATCTCTGATAAGTACAGTACGTATAAAATTACATAACGTATTTTATATTTTATTATTAATGTACGTATATCATAAGCATTACGTTCTATATAATTCTTGTATACAGCCATATATTTTAATTTTGGTGTAAAAAAATTCTTCAGCTGAACACGCTTATCCCCTATACTAATTATCTCTGAGAAAATGTGATTCAATTTACACGATTTCGATATAAACAATAGAGGACTTACTGTATATATATAAATCGAATTTTTATCTTTTAAAGTGGTTGCCACTAAAGTTCATAGTATGACGTCACGCACATATAATTGTGGTTGTGGCTTCTTATTTTGTAGTTAATTATAGATGTATATATATATATATATATATATATATACATATATGTATATACAACGTAAAGAACGACGCTTGTATAGGAGATATTCCGCGCAAGACGAGAGAGAGAGAACGAAACAAATGAAAAAATGAGGTAACCACCCGGGAATCGAACCCGGGATCTTCCGATTGCCGGTTAGCGTTGTTCTTTACGTTATTTATACTGCGTGTTCTTTGCAGTTGAATGTATATATGTATATATATATATATATATATATATATATATATATATATATAATATATATATATATATAAGCATTTTAGCTCTCACAGTGAGGTCGGGGTTTGAGTTCCGATGGTGTAATATCACTTTTCTTAAGACAGATTTGAATGGTGGTCGCTAAAGTTCATAGTATGATGTCACATATATATTATTTTATTTCTTTTAAAATAGTTGCCGCTAAAGTTCATAATATGATGTCACACACACACACACTCATACATATATATATATATATATATATATATATATATATATATATTTTTTCTTATCAGGCTCCCCCTTGGCATTTCTCCCCCTCTTATTTTATCACCCCCAATTAACCCCACTCTTCCCCAACACTCCACATTTTAGCCCTCTTTACCTTTTTCTACTCTTTTCTTCTCGCTCCCTTTTCCGTTTCCCATCTCTCCGTTTTTGCCCTCATACTACCGAATAACACAAAAGATAAGGCCGAATATAACACGTATTTTTCTGTACGAATGTTTATGAGCGTATATATATATATATATATATATTATATGTGTGTGTGTGTGTGTGTGTGTGTGTGGTGCGTGCTGTGTAACCCGCTCAGATTTGGTCGGTTCATCCGCCAAGACGATTTTCTGGTTAAAAACATTTTGACAATTTTTGGGTGTACACAAATTTAACCGGATGGCGTTCAAAGGGCAAAAGGTCATATGAAAAAGAAGCTTTTCGCACGAAATCTAAACCGGGTGTTACTTCATTACACGATAAAAACACAGTCAAGTGCATGTAATATACAGTTGCGCTCATTATTCGTAGGACACTCTTGAGAACAGATAGCAACACCTGGCATATATTTATTGTGTGTACTACAAACGGTTGTAACATTTTATGAATGAATCTGGGTGAGTGAGAGCTGATTGGTTGCTTGACTCATTGCCAAGTGTCTTTAAAACATAATTATTTCCATTCATCACTCTGGTTTACATATTACTCGGGAAACGTAAATGAATAATTAAATATAAATTCAAGAAAGAGATATATATTAACAATGAGATAAAAAAAAATGGTCTTGTGAAGACTAAAAAAAAAAACCTTCGGACGTGATGACAGTGTTCATGGAATTGGCAAGCCCATCATCCTGAACGAATTTAAATTTCAATGTATAAAAACAGAGCCGTTGGTAGGCATTATTGCGCCCTGAGCTAATTCCAAACTTATTCATTTATTTATTTAAACTTAATATTGAAGATAGATTCAGATATTATTTTGTGTTATAACAAAGACAGAGCAAAACCCTGATATATATATATATATATATATATATATATATATATATATATATATATATAGGCGGTTTATGAATGAAAAAACAATATTTTGATGCATATTAAATTTTAATAACATTATAACATTACCAGATTGATGGGTATCTGTAGGTTTCATACGTCACTGCTTAGAATATCTTCCAATTTGCCAATGGACGACAGCTGAATGTATACTACTGGTATGGCATTATTATATCCGGAGCAAATACTATTTCTAAATCAGCAATACTGATATAGTAATAAACAGTTAGTCTACTGAGAGAAATATTATTTAGAAACGAAGAATGTTTTGTATTGAGGCAGCAATAAAACTATTACAGTGATTCATATCAATAAACATCGAGCCGTTTAAACGATGATATTTGACAGTTTTGCAAAGGTGTTACGCATTCATAATTACCATTGTTTTTGAGAGATATTTTATACATGAACACGACAAATTTAATATCTTGTCCAGCCACCGTTGTTTTCTCTGACTTCCTGCAGTCGATGTGGTACAGAAGCAGCACGATTATATACGAACTGTTGATTCCTCGTCCACACCTCCCACTCACTAAATGTGTGTTGTAAAAGCTGGTTCGTTGTTCGTCCCTCCGTTGGTTCCCACACATTTACGATATTGGCCCATATATTCTCGATGGGATTCATATCACAACCCCTACTTGACCAATTCAGAAGGTCGATATTTCTTTGCTCAGAAAACCAGCATGTGACAATCCGTGCTGTGCGAATTGAGGGCCTGTCTTGCATAAAAATGATTCGCTCAGGAAAAGGCAGAGTATATGTACGCACAGAAAGAAGCATGACCTCTTCGAAAATTTCTATATACTGGTCTGCAATAAACCTCCCTTCTATTTTGGTGAGCTCTCCTACACCATACAGCTGAAAACATCCCCACATGTTACAGGTGATATGACCGCTACGTGCTTCCTCATAGATGTGTTCTTGAGTATTTCAAGTATTATTCCTCCTCCAACAATGAAGACGACCATGGGATGTGGAGGAAAAGGTCTTTCCGTTCGTAAATATCACTCGACTCCAAAAGTCAAGTCCTTTGTCAACATGTTGCTGAGCATATCGAAGACTATTTTCTCGATGTTGCTGACTTAACTTCTCCTTGATAACCGGGGTCCGATGATGTAACCCAGCTTCATGTAGCTGCCATCTTACTGTCACTGCCGAAACATTAAGCTGCAATTGATCCCTTATGGCAACAGCATTGGTAAGGAGATGGGCTTCGGCAACATCGCAGATCCTTCGATCATCTGCAGCAGTTGTCAGTCGAGGTTTCCCCGTTCTGCAGTGATCTCATAGATTCCCTTCCTCTTGCCACCTCTTCAACCATATATAAACAGTGTTCGTAGGAATCCCAAGTTCTCTTGCAATTTCAGTTGGAGACAGCCCGCTCTCCTTCATACCGACGAGTCTTTCAGCAATTTTCTGGTGATGATAATCCATTCTGCAGAGTAGTTGCTTCGATGAAATTCAGGAATAGCGTGAGCTTATTCTGTCATCATACCTGTTAACACCTCTGTCGTGTTAAAAGTCAGGTGGAATTGTTGGAATGCGGAAACAGTTTGGTAAATGGTCATTAAACTGCTACACCAGCGTTTCCCACTTTTTTTGTGATTGTCCCTTTTGGTTAATTGTCAAATGGAAATTACACCCCTGGAAAAAGCACAGGAAACTTCATTTTACTGAGCATGAGAATAATTATTAAAATTTTATAAACATAATACTCGTGTGTATATATATATATATATATATATATATATATATATATATATATATATATATATATATATATATATATATATATATATATATATATGCCTTATGTATAACTTACACATATGATATTGGTCAAAGAACGGCTACATTACATAGGAAGCAAGCAAAACGCGTCACCACCAACGACTATTCTAGTGCGAGGGATGCAACTGATTTTGCTGAACTAACGCCTGAATTCTGGGTTCAGTTTCGCTCAAAGCGCAGCGTAAATCGCCTGCAGTGTCCAGCCGAATTCGCAGTTTCTTTTTATGGCCATCATTGCTGAAAAACCTGTCTCACAACGATAACTTGTTGCAAAAGGCACCAGCACTTTCTTTGCCTCTTTAGCAAGCAAAGGATACTCCCCATCCACTTCTGGTAAAAATGTCTCGATTTCTTTCTCTGCAAACTCAAACCTCAGAATAAGATCTTGCCGTATTTTCAGGAAATCTGCTTTCAGTTCAGGTGAGTCACTACTTTTCAGGGCGTAATAAGTGAATGGCCTCTTTTCTAGATAGCATGGCTGCGTATTAATATGCTTCTGTACCACATCGACTGCAGGAAGTCAGAGATAACAACGATGGTTGGACAAGATATTAAATTTGTTGTGTTCATAGATAAAATATCTCCCAAATACAATCGTAATTATGAATGTGTAACACCTTTGCAAAATTGTCAAATATCATCGTTTAAATGGCTCGGTGTTTATTGATATGAATCAGTGAATCATTGTAATAGTTTTATTTTCTGTAATTCTCTCCTTTGAGGTGAAAGACGCCAAGAGTCACAGCTGCAGTGGTTCAACACTTAAGATGTAACATGAAACATATTAATACCAAACAATTATATGCCTTTATGATGCTGCCTCAATGCAAAACATTCTTCGTTTCTAAATAATATTTCTCTCAATAACTGTTTATTACTATATCAGTGTTGCTGATCTAGAAATAGGATTTGCTCCGGATATAACAATGCCATACCAGTTGTATCCATTCAGCTGTCGTTCATATGCCAATTGGAAGATATTCAAAGCAGTGACGTATGGAACCTGCAGATACCCATCATTCTAGTAATGTTATAAGGATATTAAATATTAATATCGATCAAACCATTGTTTTTTCACTCATAAACCGCCTAAAACATTCTATGCCGTTCTTCCTTTGCTGAAATTTCCATTTTAGGAGAGATGAATGTTCACCACAACCTTTGCTTTTCTTCCATTTCACTGACATCCCTGGTGAACTAGCTTACAACTTTTCTATCCTAAATGACCTGGAACAGATTGTACAGCACCCTACTCGTATCCCCGATCTCCTTGGAGATAGCCCAAATATTCTGAAAATATTTCTTACCTCCCATCCTTCTTCTTACTCTGTGAAACTTTTTTTTCCGTTGGGTTCCTCCGATCACAATCTTATATCTGTTTTCTGTCCTATCGCTCCAATTTGGCCTTTAGATCCTCTCAAGAGGAGGCGCCTTTGGCACTTCGGCGCCGCTGATTGGGAGGTCCTCCAACAGTACTTCTGTGAATCCCCATGGAATGATTACTGCTTCCGTGGTTGAGACCCTTCCGAATCTGCTGGATGCATCACGGAAGTGATTCTCTGGACATGGTGGCGAACATTCCATATTCTATTCCTACCACTAATGCAAAAAGAAACCTTCGTTTAACTTTACTTGTTCTAATGATATCCGCAACAGACAGGAGGTTTTCAGAAGGTTCCTTCGCTATTCAACTCCTGACTCTCACTCAGCTTATATTTGTGCCCGGAATCTTGCAAAATCTGTTCTTCGACTCGCCAAAAATTTCTTTATCAGACGAAAATGTGAAAATCTCTCCAATTCTAATTCTTCTCGTCGTTCTGCCATCTAGCTAAGAACCTCTTCCAAAACTTTACTTCCTCTTCTTTCCTTCCTCTTTTCCATTCCAACGGAAAGTTCCTGTCTCTTCTCCTGATAAAGCTGAACTCTTCGCTCCAACTTTCGCTTACAATTCAATCCTGGACGATTCCGATGTTGTTCCTCCATCTCATCCCCCTCTGACTTTATTATGTCTTCAATTACAATCTCTTCCAAAGATGTTTTTTTCTGCCCTATCTGGGCTCAACTCTAGAAAGACGTACGGTGCTGATAGTGTTCTTCCTGTTGTTCTTAAGAACTGTGCTTCTGTGCTGACACCCTGCGTTGGCAAACTCTTTCGTCTTTGTCTCTCATCTGGTACTTTTCCTTCCTGCTGGAAGTTTGCTTTCATTCAGCCTGTCCCAAACAAGGGTGATCACTCTCAACCCTCCAACTATCGTCCAATTGCTTTGATTTCTTGCCTTTCTAAAGTTTTTGAATCTATCCTTAAGAGGAAGATTCTTAAACACCTCTCTTCTCATAATCTTTCAGATTGTCAGTATGGATACCTCAAGGGAGGCGCGACTGGTGATTTTCTTGCATATCTCTCTGACTCTTGGTTATCCTCTTTCCGATTTCGGTGAAACTTTTGCTATTGCGCTAGACATATCAAAAGCTTTTGATAGAGTGTGGCACAAATCTTTAATTTCAAAACTGCCCTCCTTCGGTTTCTATCCTTCTATTTGTGCCTTCATATCTAATTTCCTTTCTGGCCGCTCTATAGCCGCAGTTGTAGATGGCCACTGTTCTTCTCCTAAAGCTATTAACAGAGATGTTCCTAATGGTTCTCTCCTGTCACCTACTCTTTTCCTTTTATTTATTAATGATCTTTTAATTCGCAATTCCTGTCCTGTCTACTCCAATGCCGATGATTCCACTCTTCATTTCTCCACCCGCTTCCCAAAGCGTTCCTCTCAACAGTCACTCCATGATTCGCGTATGGCGGCTATGGGACACCTGACCTCTGATCTTTCTGCTATATCTGATTGGGGCATAGAAAACCTTGTGGCTTTCAATGCCTCAAAAACTCAGTTCCTTCTTCTGCTTACTCGTCACAATGTTCCACACGACTATCCCCTTCCCGTCACCAACATATAATTCAATCCTTCCTCTTCTCTTAACAGTGTTGGTGTTTCCTTTTCTTGTGATCTTTCGTGGAAAGGTCACATATAGCCTACTCTCTTTCTAAAACAGCTTGTAAGAGATTAGGTTTGCTGTACCCCCTTCACACTTTCTTCACCTCCACTCAGTTGCTGTCTCTGTACAGGGGTTTCGTTCACCTGGGTATGGAGTATGCTTCTCATGTGTGAGGTGGCTCAACCCACATAGCGTTCTTGACCGGGTGGAATCGAAGGCTTTTCGTCTCATCAATTCCCCGCCTCTTACTGACTGTCTTCAATTTCTTTCTCTTCGGCGCAATGTTGCTTCACTCTCACTTTACTATAGCTATTATAAAGGACATTGGTCTTCTAAGCTCTCTAAATGCATGCATCCACTTTTAAGGAGAGCACGCAGCACCAGACTTTCTACACTTTCTCATTCCTTTTCTGTCCAACTATCTATCGCAAGAGTTAATCAGTATTTTCAATTTTTCATCTACTCAACGGGTCATGTCTGGAACAATCTTTCTCACTCCTTCTTTCCTCCTGTCTATGACTTCCCAGCTTTCAAACGCAGAGTGTCGAGGCACCTTGGAAACCCCGGACCTTGATTTTGGCTATCTTCTTCTTCTATGGTGGGAGCGCTTTTGCGCATTTGCCCTTGGCCCGTCCTTCCTGCACAAAAAAAAGTATATGTGTATTTATATATATATCAGGTTTTTGCTCTGTCTTTGTTACAACATAAAATAATATTTGAATCTATGTTCAATATTAAATGTACATAAATAAATAAATAAATAAATCAATTTAGAATTTGATCAGAGCGTAATAATACCTACCAATGGTTCTGTTTTTATACATTGAAACTTCAATTCGTTCAGGATGACAGGCTTGCCAATACCATGAACACTGTCATCACGTCCGAAGGTTTTTTTAGCTTTTACAAGACCATTTTTTATTCACTTCATTGTTAATATATATCCCCTTCTTGAATTTATATTTAATTATTCATTTATGTTTCCTTAGTAATATGCAAACCATAGTGATAAATGGAAATAATTATGTTCTAAAGATATTTGGCAATGAGTCAAGCAACCATTCATTGATCTGTTATCAAGAGTGTCCGACGAATAATGAGCGCAACTGTACATGTAATATTCATATTATTTAAACTGTCTTTCCTTGGGCAGAAAATGTCATATGACACCATTTTATGGGAATTCTTACAGCTTCAAAATGTACATTCATGTTTCTAGTTTCAGAAATACTTTTAAATCAATTATTGATGATTAATTTTAAAACTTAAATTCCTTCGCTGATAAAACGTTAATGAGATGAAATATTTTAAAATCTTGTGAAATTGTAGATGAAACATTTCGTGATAAGAGTCTATAGTGTATGTGATTGTAGTTTTGTCCGAATTAGTTTTTGTTACAATGGAGCGGTTAACTGAGTCACTTTATCAACCATTGAACAATATTACGTTATAAAATCTATATTTTTAAATTGTTAAAATTCATTTTAATTTGGATCTTTAAAACACAGTGCGCGTATAACTGTCGTAATGGAAAAAACTAACGACTTATTCAAATAGTAATTATTTTAGTCACTGAAACCCATTTTTTCCATTTATAGAAAACAGAAAAACATTTCCATTCCCATTTTTTCGTATTTTTATGGAAAAAGTTTTATTCTATAAATGAATTGAAATATTTTATTTCGTATGCATGACTGCAGAATATTTATAGAAATATCGAACTGGCCTCATGACACATTTCAGTTTTGAAAGATAGCGGAACGAAAAAGGAATATTAAAAGGATTCTCTAGTTAACCCCCTTTATTTTTAAAAGGGATTCTTCTATGAAAAGAAGATTTAATGGCTTTTAAATTAAGATTTAAAAATGTTTTGGGTTAAACATTTTTTTTAAACCTGTATTGCAGTTCGTTCGTTTTTTCAGGCTTTATATACGGTACCCTATTTTAATAGGAAATGAACGAATATCCTACTTATCAACGACGACTAGAAGCGAGTGGAGATAGGTTGTTCATTGCGGTTCGTATGTGGATGTGTGGGTGGGTATGTATGTGTTCACAAAACCACGTTCACACCCATACCCGCGTCTAGGCCTAGTGGTCTTACGACCACTAAGGCTACACACAGCAGGAGTCGAATGGCATTTTGCTCGCGTGCAGTCTATTTATTTATCTAGCTATAATGTATTTATTTCAGTATATTTTATTAATTTATTTTAGCTTTGTTCCGCTGGAAGCGGAAGAGATTCGAACACCCTTTTCTGATCTGCTCCGTCTCGACTAAAGTCTATTGTTGATGGTCGCTCTTTGTCTTTCTAAAACTCGAGTGAAGAAAAATCTTACTAGAATTGAAAAAATACTTTATAATTTAGGGTGAAAACCAAAACGAAACATCCCTGAATTGCTTCCTCACATTTAATCGCCTTACCACCAAAATCTTCTTTACCTTTTTACTATTTTTTCTTTTATTTATTTTCTTTTAAAAAATAAAAATTATTCTTCTGTTCAGAAGCCGATTCATACCGTTTAAGTTCCTTAAATAACTTATATCAATTCCACTATCATATATACTGACAACGAGAATTAAAATTTTATTGTCATATTTTATTTTATTTTATGCAGGAAGGGGAAAAGCGCGAAAAAGCGCCCCTTCCATAGAAGAAGAAAAGAACCAAAATCAAGGTCTGAGATTTTCGAGATACCTAGACACTCTGCGTTTCAAAGATGGGAGGTCATAGACAGGAGGAAAGATGGATTGAGGAAGATTGTTCCAGAGTTGACCGGTTGAGTAGATGAAAGACTGAAAATACGGATTAACCCTTCCATTAGATAGTAGGACAGAAAAGGAATGAGAAAGTGTAGAAAGTCTGGTAGTGCGTGTTCTCTTTAAAGGAGGAGGCATGCAGTCAGAGAGTTCAGAACAGCAATGTCCGTTATGATAGCGATTGTAAAGTAAGAGTGAGGCAACATTACGCCGAAGAGGAAGCAATTGAAGACAATCAGTAAGAGGCGGGGAATTGAGGAAACGAAAAGCCTTTTATTCCTCCCGGTCAAGTACGGCTGTGTAGGTTGAACCACCCCACACGTGAGAAGCATACACTATACAGGGCGAACAAGACTGTACTGAGTCGGGGTGAAGAAACCGCGGGGGCGTTACAGCACACCTAACCTCTTACAAACTGTTTTGGAAAGAGTATGTGTGATCTTTCCAGGAAAGATCACTAGAAAAGGAAAAGCCAAGAATGTTAAGAGAAGAGGAAGGATTGAGTTGTGTGTTGTTGAAGGTAAGGGGATAGTCGTGTGGAACATTGTGACGAGTAGACAGATGGAGGAACTGTTTTCGAGGCATTGAGAGCCACAAGGTTTTCTCTACCCCAATCAGATATAGCAGAAAGATCAGAGGTCAGGTGCCCCATAGCTGTCCCACGCGAATCATGAAGCAATTGCTGTGAATGACGTTTTGGGAAGCAGGTGGAAAAGTGAAGAGTGGAATCATGAGCATAGGAGTGAATAGGACAGGAATTGCGAATTAAAAGATCATTAATAAATAAAAGGAAAAGAGTGGGTGACATGACAGAACCCTGATGAACACCGCTGTTAATAGCTTTAGGAGAAGAACAGTGGCCATCTACAACCACAGCTATAGATCGGCCAGAAAGGAAATTAGAGATGGGGAAACAGATAGAAGGATAGAAACCGAAGGAGGGACAGTTTCGAAATAAAAGATTTGTGCCACACTCTATCAAAAGCTTTTGATATGTCTAACGCAATAGCAAAAGTTTCACCGAAATCCGGAAAGGAGGATGACCAAGAATCAGAGAGATATGTAAGAAGATCGCCAGTAGAGCGTACCTTGCGGAACCCATACTGACGATTTGAAAGAAGATTGTGAGAAGAAAGGTGTTTAAGTATCTTCCTATTAATGATAGATTCAAAAACTTTATAAAGTCAAGAAATCAAAGCAATTGGACGATAGTTGGAGGGTTGAGAGTGGTCACCTTTGTTTGGGACAGGCTGAATGAAACGAACTTCCGGCAGGAAGGAAAAGTACCAGATGAGAGACAAAGACAAAAGAGTTTGCCAACGCAGGGTGTCAGCACAGAAGCACAGTTCTTAAGAACAACAGGAGGAACACAATCAGGATCACACGCCTTCCTAGAGTTGAGCCCAGATAGGGCAAAAAATATATCTTTGGAAGAGATTGTAATTTGAGGCATAATAAAGTCAGAGGGGAGAAGAAATGTAGGAACAGCACCGGAATCGTCCAGGATTGAATTGTAAGCGAAAGTTGGAGCGAAGAGTTCAGCTTTATCAGGAGAAGAGACGGCAACTGTGCCGTTGGAATGGAAAAGAAGAGGGAAAGAAGAGGAAGTAAAGTTGTTCAAGAGGTTCTTAGCTAGATGGCAGAAAGAACAAGTAAAGTTAAACTAAGGTTTTTTGCATTACTAGTAGGATAGTAAAAGAATATGATATGTACGCCTCCATGCCCGAGAGAATCACCTCTGTGATGCGCTCAGCACACTTGGAAGGTCCCCGACCACGGAAGCAGTAATCATTCCATGGGAATCATAGAATTACTGCCTAAGGGCCTCCCAATCAGCGGCGCCGAAGTGCCAAAGGCGCCTCCTCTTAGGAGGATCCAAAGGCCGAATTAGAGCGGTAGGACAGGAAACAGATATAAGATTGTGATCGGAGGAGCCCAACGTCGAGAAAAGTTTCGCAGAGTAAGAAGAAGCATGAGAAGTAAGAAATATACGCAAAATGTTGGGGCTATCTCCAAGGTGATTAGGGACACGAGTAGGGTGCTGTACAATCTGCTCTAGGTCATTTAGGATAGAAAAGTTGTAAGCTTGTTCACCAGGGATGTCAGTGAAATGGGAGGAAAACCAAAGGTGGTGGTGAACAGTGAAATTTCTTAAAATGGAGATTTCAGCAAAGGGAGAGCGGGAAAGAATGTGTTCCACTTTGAAAGTGAGGTAGTCAAATAATTTTGGATAGTCAGTAGAATTAGGAGAAAGTTAAACAGTGCAGATGTATTTAGTTTGAGATTGGTATGTATGCCGTAGCCAGAGTGTATAAAATTCGGAAGATTCGAGGTAATGAATACGAGAAAAGTTAGTTTATTGCTTACATATACGCTACATTTACCTTTGCAGTGATATTGAGTATAGAGAAAGTAAGAGGGTACAGAAAAGGGGTTACTGTCAGTCGTCTCAGCCACCTGAGCTTCAGTGGGGAAAAGAAGATGAGGTTTAGAGGAGGTGAGGTGGTGTTTAACAGATTGAAAATTTTAGAAAAGGCCACGAATGTTGCAGAAATTTAAGAGAAGTGAATGAGACAGAGGTCCAGAACATCTCGAATGGGCAGTAGCAGATCCAGCTCTGCTGCCCGGGTCTGCGTTCCCGGTATCGGCAGTAGAGGAGCCAGAAGTGGGGACATTTATGGTCTCATCTCCATGGGACTCCGAGGCTCTTGAAGTTGATGCCATTTTTTTTTTAATTATGAAAAAATTATGTAGTGTGTAGGATGCATGTGTATGTAGTGTAGGATGCATGTGTATGTAGTGAGGAAAAGGCGGAGAAGTGTGTGTTTGAGAGTATGCTGGACTACTTACAGCGTAGGTGAGACACGGAAAAAGATCAGCTAAGGAGGACAGTGACAGGAGAAACGGGAGTTCCAGAACTTCCTCTCCTCTGTTTAACTTCCCCCACGCGGAGTACTTCAGTGGTCGATTGGTGTCTACAATCTCCCTCCTTATTGGTAATGGAAGCTATATTTTTGGGGCCTATTTGCGAGTGACCCGTTGCCCACGTCGGGCTAACATCATGAGAAAGAAAAAACTACAGTACTGTATCGTGTTTGTAATTTACCATTACTTATTCGGATTTTCCCAGAAGAGTTCCTTTTTCCATGCACGGTTTGTGTGTATCATAAAAAAACTTAGGGGACCATTCTGAGTTCAAGCATATATATATATATGTATATATACACTTGTATATATACACTTGTATTTTTTTTAATACAAAACCAAAAACAGTTTCCTTTGTTTGTGTGAAAAAAATAAAAATTTTAATGTTATACCTCAATAAGTCTCGATGTGAGCACCATTTGTACCCCTACAAACATCCAAGCGGCAGTCAATTTCCCTCCAGGTACGATGAAGCATGTCGGGTGTGATTGTTGCTACAGCTGCAGAGATTCCCTCTCGTAAATGTCTCAAGTCACGAATTTTCTCGGCATAAACAATGTTTTTCACATCCCCTCCACATGAAAAAAATCGAATGGTGTCAGATCAGGACTTCGTGGAGTTCAGGTTATTGCTCCACCTCTTCCAATTCATCGATTAGGAAACCTAGCATTTAGCGCATGACGAACCTGAAGACTAAAATAAGGTCGGGGGCCGTCTTGTTGGAAAACAACAGCAGTTCCATTTTGTCTTTCAATGTCTTCAATTTGGGGGGAAACAAACAGTTCTAACAGATAGAGATAAAGGTCTCCAGTAATGGTTCTCTCCGCAAAAAAGAAAGGTCCTACTACACGGTCATGCAGTAGTCCACACCACACTTTCACCTTTGGGGTGCCACGTACGTACTCGAAAACTTCATTTGAGTGTTCTGATCCCCAAATTCTGCAGTTGTGAAGATTGACGTGGCCATTGATGTGAAAGGTAGCTTCGTCCGTGAACACTACCTGTTTTAAATGACCTTCATCGTCATCAATTTTACTTAACATGAAATTTGCAAATTCGAGTCGTTTTAGACGATCAGTGACTTTAATTTCATGTCTCATTTGAATTTTGTATGCGTGTAATCTTAGGCGTCTATGCAGCACGTTTTGGATGGTGGTCTTTTGTATACCAAGTTGCAAACTGCGACGATCGATAGATTTTTTTGGGCTGCGTACACACAACACTCTAATGCGTTCTACAGTCTCTTCAGATGTTCGTGGCTTCCCTAATGATTTCTGCTTTAAAACACTTCCTGTTTCCCTAAATTGAGCAAACCATTGAGTAATTGTTTTGTCACTAGGCGCTTCTGTCCCGTACGTACGTCGAAAATGGCGTTGAACGGATACAATTGACTTGAACTCGGCATAGTAGAGCACGCATCGAGTCTTCTGCTGAACGGACGTCATCGTACTTCCAGGGGCAGGTATTGTACAAGGAGAATCAAAGGGAACTTGTTCCAAATTGCTCCAACTTGTTCCAACCGTTTCATGTTGCTGGAAATTGAAAATTGAACAAGAGTGTAGTACCTCCAAAATTTAAATAGGAAAAAAGGCTGTTATAATTAAATTTTCTAAGAAAGGAAACTGCTCTTGGTTTTGTATTTAAAAAATTATTAAAGTTTGAAACCTCGGAGTATTTTTTCGATGACCCTGTATATATATATATATATATATATATATATGAAAATTATTTCACGAAAGTAACACGTGAAAAATATTTATGATGAATAAAACCACGAAGGAAAGGAAACAGAGTGGTGCTCAAGCGCTTTCGTCTAATGACATCCTCAGGAACACCAGTGTTCCTGAGAATGTCATTAGACGAAAGCGCTTGAGCACCACTCTGTGTTTCCTTTCCTTCGTGGTTTTATTCATCATATATATATATATATATATATAGATATATATATATAGATATATATATATATATAGATATATATATATATATATATATGTGTATATATATGTGTATATAATATATATATATATTATATATGTGTGTGTGTGTATGTATATATATATATATATATATATATATATATATATATATATATATATATATATATATATATATATATATATATATATATATATATATATTATATATTTAGGGTGGTCCACAAAATCGAAGTTCTTTATTTTTTTGTGCTCAGTGCTTATTTGGTTCTTTTCCCCAAGAAAACACTGCATACCAAGTTTTAGGTCATTATGACTTTGTTTAGGATATGCACAAGCTGACTAAGAAAAGCTCACATTTGTTTGATCTCTTTCCCTGTAGAATGATTCTTGTATTAGGAAAATAATACTCAAGTATTACATATCTATAGGTAAATTATTATTTAAGTGATTAATTTATTAATTAGAGGCAAACCAAAAGCAAACAATGTTGATTGAAACAGGAAAACAACTCTCCCGTCCTCACGATTACAAGTTAGCCTTGCTTGCACTAGGGAACTGGCGTCGATGTGTAGCGACCACCTGCAGCAGATACTGTTTCTGTTCTTCGTTCTTCTTAATGGAAGAGTTATAATCCTGAATTAGCTTCACCCCTATTTCAGCCACATCATTCACTACCATCTATCTTGGAGGACTTCCTTGGCCTGGAGGAACTGCGGATCATCCTTCCATTGGGATGGATTTTTAGAGATGAATCCGAAGCCTAGTAGCGTGGTCTGGAAGAAGCGGTTGGTATTCTTGGATGCCAGCTTCTTCAGCGTCAGTGACGGAATGTCCTCTTCCGGCACTTTAATTCTCTTCGGTGGATCTTTCTCTCCTTCCCTTACCCTCATCGACTCCAAGATTCCTTTCTTCTCCATATTGGAAACTGCGTCACTGAATAGAGCCAGAGCTACCAACTCCTCGCTCAAATACCACAGATGTCGTTGGAATGCCTTTGTAGCTGCCGCTTCAACTGATCCATCCACTTTATTCCTGAATTTTCTTAAGGAAGGAGATATCGTTGCTCGGGGCTTCAAAGATTATGGGAGCCTTGAACCATGCTGGTCCGTAGCAGGGGCGTACCTAAAGTATTTGGCACCCGGGCGGATCCTTTCTTTGGCACCCCCGATAAATAATTTTAAAATTTAAACACAGAAAAATATATTATGTTTGCAAGTTGATTTTTAAACAGTACAGTACTGTCATAAGCAAATTGGAAATAAGAAAAATGCAGGACATTAAAAATTCAGTGAACAGGTAATACTGCATTTTTTTTTATACAGAAAACACAGGAAATCCAGTCTCAACGCTCAGCCTATTCTTCAAAAGTAAATAGAGAGGATTCAGTCTCCGCTTTCGAGCCTTAATTTCTGCAAATTGATCAATGACCTCATCAAAATTCATCTTCTTTGCATATTCATGTTCAACTGAAAGTAAAGCCAGATTTGTCAATCTTGTCTAACTCATGGTCGAACGAAAGAAATTTTTTACCAATTTCAATTTGGAAAAACTTCTTTCACATGAAGCAATAACAAACACAGTGACAAGCTTGGCAAAGATTCACAAAAATCCCATTTCACAATAAACTCCAGAAACTGCAATGCTTCAGAGGATTCATCGAAAATCTGAGTCAAATTTGGAATATACTTCCGAAGTTCTTCTTCTGTTGCAACAACCAAAGTGTTTGGCTGAATAACAGCGAAGATTGACAGAATTTGATCCATTGCCTTAGAACGAATCTCCAATTTTTGATGAAAGCGATCAAGACATTCAAACATAGCCCTTTTTACTTCTTCTGGCAATGTGAGACCAGTATCCTTTGCCATCTCTCCTGGCATCCTTTTCCGGAGCTTTACTCTCACTCTTCTCTCCATAGAAATGTTCATTTCCTCACACTTTGTAGTTGCATAATGAATGGCCCTCTCCACAATTTCATTGCGCTGATCTTCAAGAAACAGTTTTAGAGCTTGGAGCTTACAATGCACTTTTCAAGGCTGATTCCAAATGTTTGCAAATACTTTTGTGTGAGATTAATTTCTTCCAGGACTTCACACCAGAAAGAAAGGTAACTCAAAAAAGAGAAATCGCATACAGCAGACAGCAAAATCTGAGCTGATCCTCTTGTGTCCACATTTTCTTTAGGATCGCACAGTACTTCAAGGGTTGAGGTCAGCTTTTCAAAATTTTTCTTCACTGGTTTCACAGCGTCATAATGAGCGCTCCATCTTGTCTGGGAAAGTCTTTTGACTGTCATGCCTACAATTAATTATCATTATTATTATCATTATTAATTATCATTAATTACACTGGTCTACAAATTTTGAAAAAGTTTGTGCTTCGGAGATAAACTGTTTCCTATTATGGATTATGGGGTGCTGAAAACGAATATGACCATAAAAACAGTCGATTGGCTACAGTTTCCAAGAAAATTTAAGTTACACATTTTGCGTATATGTATACCATATATTAGTAACATACCTGTATAATGCAGTCACTTATATTGATTCAACACTTCTTTGCTTGTCTCTTGTATTCAACTTCTGGAGCATCTCTTGTTATTGTCCAGCAGTAGTCTGCTAACAATGATGGACTCCATTTCCCCTGGTAGCGTTTCTCCATCGCTGAGATATCCTGGTGGAAACGTTTACCATGTTCATTGCTGACTGCTCCGCAGTTGGCCGGAAAAAAATCCAGGTACGAATGGAGGAAATGTATCTTTAAAGACATATTGCAGCCCATTTTTTGATAGGACAACAGCAGGTTTTCCACCAGCTCCCTATAATTGTCAGCTTTGGTATTTCCGAGAAAATTGGTTGCTACTAACCGGAAAGCATTCCACGCTGTCTTCTCACCACCTAGGATACGGTCGAACTCCTCATCTCTAAGAAGCTCGCGGATCTGTGGACCAACAAATACACCCTCCTTGATTTTTGCTTCACTGAGCTTTGGGAATTTACCACCGAGGTACTTAAAAGCTACCCCCGTTTTATCCATAGCCTTAACAAAATTTTTCATGACGCCCAGTTTGATGTGTAAGTTTGATGTGTAAGGGTGGTAACAAAATCTTGCTCGATTCTACAAGTGGAGGATACTGAACATTTTTGGTTCCAGGTTCCAATGAGTGTCGGAGTGGCCAATCCTCCTTGATGTAATGAGAAGTCCTAGCCCGACTATCCCATTCACACAGAAAACAACAATACTTAGTGTAGCCCGACTGCAGTCGAAGATCTGTCTACAACTTGTCAGTCACCACAAACCTGCCACTGATGTTTGTCATAGTTTATGCAGTTCTAAAGTTGCAGTTTCATGTTTTCATATGTTTCCTTCATGTGGACTGCATGACCAACTGGAATTGATGGCAATACGTTGCCAACATGCAACAAAACAGCTTTTAGACTCAACTTCGATGAATCAATGAACAGTCTCCACTCATCAGGATTGTGAATAATGTTGAGAGCTGCCATCAGACCATCGATGTCATTGCAAGCTACAAGGTCACCTTCCATGATGAAGAATGGGACAAAATCTTTTTGACGGTCACGAAACTTACACACTCTAACATTTTCAGCAAGAAGATTCCACTGTTGCAATCTGGAGCCCAACAGCTCTGCCTTACTCTTTGGCAGTTCTAAATCTCTGATAAGATCGTTTAATTCATTCTGGGTTATCATGTGCGGTTTAGAAGATGTCAAGTTATAAACCAATTCAGGGTCTTGTGAAGTTGAAGGCTCACAAGTTTCGCAGGTTCCTTCATTCTCCTCGTCCTCTGACTCCAGGGAGAATGAGTGTGGGTCTCAGGAACGGGTAGTCCTTTGCCGTGAGGTACCGGGCGTATAGCAGAGGGTCTATTCGGATATTGTAAAATCCACTTTTTCTTCTTGCAAATACCTTTTTTGACTGGAGGCACCATGCAGAAGTAACAATTGCTGATATGATCTGTTTGTTGCACAAGTATTGCAGCATATGTGTGGGGCCCAGCTCTTGTCCTGATCTCCAATCTTACAGCCAAAATAAAGGTGATAGGCTTTCCTAATCACGGCGGTTATAGCACGCTTTTGTGATGCAAAAGTCAATTCTCCACAAACATAACAAAAGTTATCTACACTGTTCACGCAATTACGAGGCATCTTTGTTCAAATTAGGCTGAAAAAAATTCAGTTTCAAAAGCAAACACTAAAAAGAGTTTGACAAGGTTGCACTGTATGACTTCCGCGAATGAACTGATGCTGTGGCGTAATATGTAGACGCCTGTGACACATTGACGCCTTGACTCTACTGCGCATGCGCGTAGTTATATTTTTTTATTTTAATAAAATTAATGTAATTACATTGCATTTTAATAATTTTAAATTAGATAAGGTTAAGTTAGGTTAGTATTTCATTTATATTAATATAAAAACATTATGGGGAGCAATATGTTAAAATGATCCAATCTATTTTTTAATAAATAATTTACAAATACATAATGTAATAGATAAATTTAAAATTACATTTTATTGTGTATATATATGTATATATTTACATTAATTTATTAAAATAAAAAATATAACTACGCGCATGCACAGTAGAGTCAATGCGTCGATGTGTCACAGGCGTCTACATATTACGCGACAGACGCATTCCAGTTAGTAGGGTGCAGGGTTGCCTGATATCTTTATAAATAGAGCCAAATGGCAATTTTAGGTATCATTTTCGTATTCAGTGACCCAAAATTAGTAAAGATTGACTACTTTTATTTCCGAAGCATTTTGGCTGTAGACCAGTGTTATCATTTATAAACACTTAAACATCACTATGATACCACATTGTCAAAAATTACTGGACACTGGTATAAGTACCATGATATTGTTATAAACACCAGCACTTTATGCTTTATCATAATTATTTAATGAAACATACCTCATGTATGTGGAGTCACAGTGTCAAGTGAACAAGACTTGGAATGTTAGTTGCAGCCAGCTGGCTATGCTCAACAAACTGATGACTAAAACGTCAACAGACGTTCGCCTTTCGATGCGATTTTTATCAAATATTTAATTTTTTGTTTGTAAATTTTGTATTGCCAATAAAAATAAAAATTTATTTTATAGTGGAAATTAACATTAAGCTGTTGTAATAGTTTGAACATTTTTAATTTTTTTTTTCTTTGGCGAATTTTTCATTTGGTTTGAAAACTTGGACTGGTATTTCAACTCTGCCGATGGCACCCCCCTCCTGGCTGTCACCCGGGGCGGACCTCCCCCATCGCACCCTCCTTAGTACGCTACTGGTCCGTAGACAAGAGCAACAAAGAGGGCCATGGTTCGAATAGACTTCTCTTCCTTGGGGGACACCTTTAAATGAGGTTGAAACATGAATATTTGGAGACAGTATATTGCCTTTGACATCCAGCGAGCATGGTGTATGGGGCCAGGCTGTCTAAATCGAATCCTTCGGGGAGATGTCCCACCTAGGAAGACTACGCTAAGCTCCAGGAGACGGCGGTAGTCGTCGCGGGGTTGCGTACACTCAAGAGCTTTTATGTAGTAGTCGAGAGCTTCTTGTACCCATTGACGGTTCTCTATGAAAACTGCATTGACGTGGTCGTCCATCATTCCAGTCTTGAAATTTGCTTGATTGACCCGCTGCCAATTCTTTTGGAACCGTTGAAATAGGAGAACCTCCGGACCGCTGGACGATCCATGAACTCGTAGCCCTGTTCAAAAATCAACTTTTTCTTATTTTCATAGGTTTCTGTACTTTTTCCCATGCTTTTTGACCTGAAAAGGCCGGAAATCAAAACCATTTTGACCTACGTTGTTGGGAAGCATTGCCGCATGGAGCTTTAAGTTTTCTGCCTTGAAATCGGCCAAAAGCACCAGTTCCGGGGTCCCTTGAATCATGTTTTGCACTATAACTTTTTATCTAAACAAGAGAGAGCAACAAAATAGGCACCAAATTAAAGTGTTTTTAATCCTCTTTCTAACTTATACAATTATGATAGTCTTGGAACAAGAAATGGCACATTGGTACATACAAAGATTTCAGAAATATCACAAAATTCGTTTTCTCACACTTAAGGCAGACAAGGCGCCTTATTCATGACACAAATTTGAGATTAACATTTTGTCACAAGACTAATCGATCAAGAAGTGAAAGCATTACATGATGATTAATTTCATAATGACATTTACACAGTCAGTTGTTGAGAGTTTGTTTCTTGAAGCTGTCAAAGCGGCGTCTGTTGAACTCCACAGCTTGAAGGAGATAGTCCCTTTGCTTGGCATCTTTTGTTATGACATTTGCAAAGTCGCTCATCATCTTGACACCACGTTCAGCAATGTCATTCACCGCTTTCAGATTCTTAACATAGTCCAACGCTTTTCTGTAGTCCTCATTCTGTGGCCAAGACGTGACAGGTTCCAGAAGCCACTCGGATCCAATGTTCAGTGTGTCCAGTAGGAAATGTGATTCTGGGCCAATGAGATCAACCAGGGTGGTCTTAGCTGTGACTCTCTGGAATAGAGGCTTTCCTGTTCTGAAGCTGTCTGGCTTCTCAGTGGCATGTAACTGGGCAGCAATGTCGTGCTTCAATGTGTCACTCAATCTACTGCTGAACAGGGCAAATGGCACGACTTCCTGCGTCAGGTACCATTTGTGGTTTTCCATCTTATTAAGTACTGCATCAGCAAGCTCTGGGTCAGTTTTCTTGTACTTCAACATGTCCTGGATTAGACTTAGATCATTCACGGGAGCATCTGCAGCAGACATTGACATCATCCATACAGGAGTGTAGAACAGCGCAAGGAAGGTGTTGAGTCTTTCCAGCTTTGATTCAGTGTCTTCGTCGTACTTAAGTTGATCTGCAAACATCAGCATTTTCATGGAGTACAGGTTTCTGGCCATCCATCTGGCCTGATGAATGGCGCCTGGTCGACTCCAGTGAATACCTCGAGGAGGCGTTCCTCCAAGAACAATGACTGTCAGTTCAGCCATTTCCCTGTAGTCGGCTCTTGGAAGCCTTTCTGCTGTTAGAATGTCTTGGAGTATTTCTTCACTGTTCTTCTTCTTTTCCTTCAGCCGTTTGCTGTTGATAGCCAGCATCTTTGGGTTTTCCTGGACAAGTCCGTCCAAACATCCTTCAGATGCTCAAACCAGGGATTATCTGGCCCCTTCACCTTCCCAAACAGCTTCTCCCAAACTGCTCCTACTAGGATTTCCAGGATGTGATGTCGACAGGCCAGATAAAACACCTTTTTGTTCAGCATTTTCTCTAGCAGTTTGGCAGCTCCTCTGTGAACTCCACTGTTACTGGATGTAGTGTCAAAAACAAGGGCAGTAACATTATCCGTAAGTTCCCATGTCTCCAGTAAATCCATTGAAGCCTCAGCCTGAGCTGTGCCAGAAGAATTGTCGATGACAGGTACTCCCAATAACTTTCCTTCAGTGTATGAAGGTGGACCAGACACGCACAGCTAAAGTCTCTGAGGTACTTCCAGGTTCACTGCCCAAGACATCTTTAAGCAACTTTCCATCCCAGTGTAAGGCAGCGTACTGTGCGGGGTTTTCACAAAACTTGGACATGTGACTCTGGCTGATATTATACCTGGACAGCATTCTGTTGCGACGTGTTGTTGAGGTTGAGATGACGAAGTTATCCAGATCAGCCCCTCCAGCTTTCAAGGTTGCAGAAACCATGGCAGTAACTTGATTGTCTGATAAACCAAGACGATCAGCTGTATTGCAGATGACATCACATTCCATGACCTTCCTTGGAAACGTCAAAGTCACACTAGTCACAGTGTCTTGATGGTGAGAACATCCAGGACGAGGCTGATGGTAATCCATGTCCTCTGTGTTAGCGTCGTTGTCAGTTGAGTCACCCCAGGTAATGCCATCCACATGAACAACTGCCTCTTGTTCTGCTGCAGCTGTAAAATAGTACAACATGTTAAGACAGTAATTGTTAAGTACATGCTAAATATCGCAATGGAGTAAAACTTAAAACTTTTGTGACGTTCAAAGTAATTAGTTTTACCTTGTTCTTGTCTATGCTGCAGTCTTTCATTCCTCGCTGCTTGCTGCAGGGATCTTGTCTCAAAAATCTTGTCATGACCAGACATATGACCTTTCCTCTCAGTCTTTTGGTCTTCGTAGAACCTGATATCCTCATCTTTCTTCTCTCTGGATAACAGTCTGTTGTTCTGTATTTCCTGGATTGCATCTGGAGCTCCTATATCGAACAGGCTGTCTAATTCCAGCACAAATGCTCCTCTTTTTCCTCCAGGGTTACTTGCTCTTCCTTTGCTTTTCACCAGAGCACGATGTTTCTCATGTAGTTTCATGAAGAGCTTCATTGCGTTGTACTTGGTCATTGTCTTGATCCTAGCCATCTGCCAGAATGGGATGATAGATTCAACTGTTTCATATGCAAGGTCTTGAACCATGGGCCTCCCTGCATTTTCCGGTAAATTCTGAAGATTAAGGAAATACTGGAACGCCTGTCTGTTGGTGGGAAGCTGGGAACCACTGATAAAAGCTGAAGGGTATCCAACCAGGAAAGTTTCAGTGAGAGATCTGGTAGATGGCCCAGTTGACACCTGCCTGTGGACAGTACGTGGAGGTTTTGAGATATCAACTGTGCGCCCACGGAGCTCCCTCAGCTCCTTGCTTAATGCCATTGTGAAGTTGTAACTTGTAGATGGTTTTCTAGATTCTGATTGAGTTTCTGTTGTTTCCTGAAAAATGATAGATAATTATTATTATTATTATTAATTATTATTTATTTATTATTATTATTATTATTATTTATTAATTTTATGCTCTTTCATTTGATACCTAATTTGTTGCTCTATCTTGTATAGATCAAAAGTTAAAGTGCAAAACATAATTCAAGGGACCCCGGAATTGGCGCTTTGGCCGATTTCAAGGCAGAAAATTTAAAGCTCCATGCGGCAATGCTTCCCAACATCCTAGGTCAAAATAGTTGTGATTTTCTGCTTTTTCAGGTCAAAAAGCATGGGAAAATGTACAGAAACCTATGAAAATAAGAAAAAGTTGATTTTTGAACAGGCCTAATGAACTGTCTTGAAGACGTCTCTGAGAACGACCTCCAAGATATGGTGTCCGCAAGCAAGGTGGAGTAAATTTCTTCCCAATCGCTGTTCAATCAGAGTGCAAGCTCCACCAATATGACTTGTATTTCTTGGAGTCGTATCAAAGCTCATGGCGACGACTCGGTCTTCGACCTTCCAATCCTTCAAGGCCTCAACCACAGCGTCTGCTTGCGCTATTTCTGTTCCATATGCGAACTTCGGAACACCCAGGAGTTGGATATTCTCCTCTGATGATGACGAAACATCCTTCCCAGAGATCAGTACTGTGAGGTATGGAAGGAGTTTCGCGTCCCAATGAACAACAATTCCAGTATTGGCGCCAGAAGATGAGACAGCTTGTTTCACAGAAGTGATGTGGTCACTGCGATGTCGCATACGGATTCTCCTGAATGTGGAGCGACTGATGGCCAGTTCATCAATGTTCCCTCCAAGGCTTTTCACAGTAGCTGCCACGATGTGAACTGCCTCACGATCGCTGGTGTTGGTTCTATCCAGGGCGGCAGCGAGACCAGGGGACATGAAGTTCTTAGGCCTCGTTTGAGGTACAGGACGAGGAGCTGCATTTGATTGACGGGCTAGGGACCTGAAAATCCGGATCCATTCCAACTCGAGGCATCTTCGAAAATGAACGAGGGCCTTCATCATCAGAAGAGGTGCTGGTTGACTCCAGCTGAATGGTCTCCTGCTCTTCACGCATCTGCTTCTCTGCTACTTCCTTTTGCTCTCTGGCCTTCTTATATATATATATATATATATATATATATAGAGGCCTATATATATATATATATATATATATATATATACAGTATATATATATATATATATATATATATATATATATAATCTTGCAACTTTGCAGATGTTCGGTTTCTCTTCACACGGAGGTCAGCCTCACCTCTAGACCTGGTATGATACACGATGGAGTTGCTATCCTGAGCTCTTCACCTCATATAGCCAGGCATACTCGCCTTATGCGGAACCGTCCTGAGCCAGGCATCTAGTCTTCTTTTGAAGACTTCAGTTTTGACATCACTGGTGTTTTTTCATATCTTTGGGTACTTGGTTAAATAGTCTTGGCCCTCTGAAAACTCTTTTAGAGTTGAGGATGTACCTTGTTTGGCCTTTAGTTTGGAAACACTGCACATTCTACCTTTTTTATGTTCCACTGTTGTTTAGGTGGTCATGAGGTTCAGTTTGAGGTTAGACACTAGTTTCTCTATTATTTTCCAGATGTATATTGTATTGTTACAAGGAGTTACAAAGTCAAGAGGAAGTCTGAAAGACCTTTCGGTCCACTCGGGAGGTTCCTCTTATTAAACTAGTTCATTTCTTTAATTATTCTACCAGTAATGGAAAACTGAATATGAAAGCACAAGGCTCTCTTTTCACCCTCCGCTTCCTCCCTGCCAGAGGCAGGTACGGGAAAGGGTTGAAGAAAATACCTTGACCCTGAAAAAGTAGCCAAGGAAACTTTACATGAAACAGGAAAATTTATACTGAACTACAATAGCTCTACAATGACGCTATGCACAAAAGCCCCAAAAGGGTTAAGAGAGAGGTAAAGGTCAAACTCTCCATATTTATACCCATGTACACGCAAATGTACATGTTGTACGTCCTCTTCTTTCCAGTGAATATAGATTTAATGTAAGTAGTTTTTCCCAGTAATTGAGTTATTTGTAGTTATTGATCTTGGCTGTGGATTTCTTCTTGTGTATTGATTTCTTCTTTTTTACATGAAGTCAAGACTGATCAGTATTACAGTTTCGGTGTGATTAATGTTTTTAGCAAGGGAATCATTACTTCCTTGTCCCTTCTTTTAAATGTTCTTATTATCTGTCTCCAATTCTTTTTTGTCTTGTTTATCGCTATCTATAAACTATGGAAAAACAAATGTCTGTCTTTACTTTTGTCAACTCTCTTAGTGCGGTAGCACAGACCCTGATTTTACTAGAACCTTGCATTGTTTGTTATAAAGCAAATTTTTACATATTTTGAAAGCTTATACCACCCCATTCAAGAATCCATCGGGTGTACACCTGACCCCCTCTTGGCTTTTTCAATATGGCCGCCATTTTCCAAGATGGCCGGCGAAACTGAAAAATCCCATATCCTGGTCAATACTTGATGGATTTTAATGATCTTGGTGTCATTTCTAGGGGCTTTTAGGATGATGAGTCGATCTGGAGGGGTGGCAGATACTTTGGGAGTCGTTTTGACCCACATTCGTCAATACTCAAGGTCATTGGAAGTCAAATGCCCCCCCGAAATAAGGAATATCCCATATCCCGGGAAGTCGTGGAGATATTTTGGTGATCTTACTGTCGTTTTTATGGTTTTGGGCGAGACTGAGTAGTTCTGTAAGGTTTAAAATGAAATCAGGGATTATTTTATGGTAAGGTGAATTCCAATATGTCTAATTATTCTTCTTATTTTTTTCAGGTTGTTGAGATTATTGCTGATGGTGCTGCCCACCTGGTGGTTTGATGACGTCTTGGTTGTGCTGATTCCAAAATTGTTTTTTGACTGCTGAATATGAAGAATATACCAGGTGAGCATTGTTTAGTTTTCATTTGCTGAGGATAAATTATTTCAGTGCGATTTGTACTCTGAAGAATGGGTAAACAAAATTCTTATTTTTCTGGTTCTACAAAAGCTGCAGACGAATGTTTCTTCAAGGATTTCCTGCGTAGCTGTCCTTGAGGTCAGAAAGGTCTTTCAAATTGTGGGAGGATTCAGAAAATCATAGAGAGCAGCGACATCAGAAGGCAGCCAGATGTTCGAGTGAGACTAGAGCCTCTCTTGGAAGATGGAGCAAAAATCCTTTGTTGTCACAAGAACTGTGTTTCCACTTATGTGTCCAAGCGGAATTTATCAGCATTCATGAAAAAGAGAGAATGTGATACCCCTACAGTGGAGCCAAAAAGACTACGTAGTGCTGTTCTCAGTGAAGGCCCAGTATATGACCCTAAAAAACACTCATTTGTTTGAAAGTCAGTGAGTGTATATTACCCGAGAAATATGACATCAAAGTTCCGGTGCAAAACCGCATTCCAGTATCTAGGTTTATGACCGATAAGCTTGGTGATAAAAAAACAAATTACAAAGATGTGTTGATAGAGCTTGCGGCATACCCACCCGCACTGTTCCAACCAGATGCTTAATGAGAACTGCAGCTAAGTCCGCATTGAAGCAGAACTTGGGAGTGGAAACATCCTCTCGAACATGGGGTCGACCAACAGTTGTTATCATGGATGTGTCAGCTGTTTTGTGGACAGTCGACTGGCCTGCTAGTGGCACAGTTGCTACATTTATCCAAACCTTCAAAGTAAGGCTACCGAAACATCTCTCTCATGCTCTGTAGTACTAGCTTTTGATCGCTACTATGATTTCTATCCGAAATCAAGCACTCGGGCAATGAGAAGCAAGAGCAGCAGAGTTCACAAGCTGGACCTCAGCACCCCGTTGCCTACAAGAGACGCTGTTTTCACGTGCACCGCGAACAAGGAGCAACTAAACAGGCTGCTCTGTGAGCAAATCCTTGCTGACAGTGAGTATCTCGCAACTATAACCCAAGACCATGAGCTAGTGCTTGCAGGATGGCAGACCATACCGACTTCCATTGTGCGAGGCAGGAGTCGAGCAGCATTGGAGCTCTCATCATCACATGAAGAGGCTGACGTGATAATAACATAACACGCTATCGCACAAGCTGAGAAAGATTCTGATGCCTGCATCTCCATCATTTGTGATGACACAGACGTGTTTGCCATGCTGACTCACTTCTATGAATTTAAGAAACTAGACTGTCCCATGATTATGGAGTCTCCAGTGCGTGGCAGAAAATCAGTGGACATCCGAGCAACTGTAACCCAGCACAAAGACATCATCCCACAAATCCTCAAACTACACGCTTTAAGTGGTTGTGACACAGTTGCAGCAATACATGGCATCGGCAAAGCCACTGCCATTGCCACAGCCAAGAAGGGTCGGAAGATAGACAAGCTGGGGTCCCTTCATGCATGCTTTGACCATATCGAGAAAGAGGCAACAGCGTTCATTTTTGCATGCTATGGGGATAAGAAATCCTCATCTCTTACTGAGTGTCGTCAGCGAGTATGGAATCAGAAGACAGGGACGTCGGGAACTGCTGCACCCAAACTATGTTCTCTACCACCACCAACTGAAGCTTTCCATCAAAATGTGCTCACAGCCCACTACACTGTGGCGAACTGGCTCGATGCACTAAAGTGTGATCCACCACCACTTGATCCTGTGCATTATGGGTGGGAGAGAGACGAAACAAACAGAGTTCTCATCCCAAAAACAGTTGGTGAAGGAGTGTGCTTAGCACCAGATGAAGTTCTGAAGCTAATCAGATATGGGTGTGAATCACAATCAGCATGCAAGGGGAGTCGCCGCGGCTGCATGGGACGCGGAATCCCTTGCACAATGTTCTGTGCATGTGGCAGCGGCTTGGATTGCAACAATCCATTGACCCAAAACGCAAACGAAGAGCAGACTGATGATCCTGATGATCCTGACACAACCATGTCTTTTGATATTTGCCCCCAATAAATGGTTACTTAATGTGAATAACTGCATCAAAGTTGTCAATGCCAATCTCCCAGCTAGGTGTGAGCTTTGTTTTGCTTACGAGGTCATATCTTGTAGCTTTGCAACCTTCCATAGAATGCATGTGCCCTGCACTTCAGCATAAATTGTGGTTTATGTCCGAATATCCATATCCATATCCATATCTACAGATCTACAGAAGGTAAGGCTAACAAAGCCCCTAAGATCCACTCTAGGGTTAGCCCGAAAGAAAGGAAAGAGTAGGGGGTTAAGTGAAGAGAAGAGAATAAGGGGTTAAGTAAGGAGGAACACCTATCACTCGTGGATTAACATTTATTCAGAAAAAGAGAAAAAAAGACTCACCATCATCATCCGCCGGCCACTGCCGACAAGTCATAAAAATAGTCGAAGAGAAGAGGAGAGGGGTGAAAGATGAAAAGAAGTAAAATAAGAACGCTTACAAACCATGCAAACACAGTATTAACTCACCCTCACACCATGCAAACTCCAAACATGCAAGAAAAGAGAGTTACAGACATGCAAAGTACGGAGAGGTTAAGGAAAAAAAAGAAAGTAGGTAAAGTTAAACAAAAAGTGGGTTAGTTTACGCTACGAGCTACATCTACATTCATGTTAGTTTTTTTTTTTTTTTATTGCTGGCATCACACGCTGGCATGCCACAAGCTGGCATTAATCGTCAACAGACTCATCCTCGACCACCACCACCAGAGCTCCTGTTACTAATTGTTTTTTTTATTTTAAACAACGTTAATATTTTTAAAATGTCTGTCAAGACGGTTCTTAAACACATTGACGCTGGTAGAGTACACGACGGGCGCGGGAAGATTATTCCATTTATCAATTACTTTAAACGTAAAGAAGTTTTTAGCGATATTAGTAATGAAACGTCTGCCACGCAACTTAAATCCGTTATTACGAGTATTACTACTATCGAAAGTGAACAATTTGTAAAAATTTACATTATCGATGTTTTTAACGATTTTGAAAACTTCAGTAAGCTCCCCCTTTAATCTCCTAGTTTCGAGTGAATACAGGTCTAACTCTTTAATCCTATCTTCATAAGGCTTGTTGCGCAATGACGGAATTAGTTTCGTGGCACGACGTTGAACCCTTTCTAACCTATCAATATCCTCACGCAAGTACGGGCACCAAAACTGAACGGCATATTCTAAATGAGGCCTGACTAGGGACTTGTAAAGGGGCAATATAATATCCTTCGATTTAAATTCGAAATTACGCGCTATGAAGCCTAACATCCTATTAGCTTTAGCGCAAGACTCCAGGCACTGGTTCCTAACCTTTAAATCCTTAGATACGCTTACGCCTAAATCTACTTCCTCGTCAACGCTCGCTAACTCCCTATCATCCATCGTGTACGTGTAATTATTGTTGCGAGAACCTATATGCAAAACTTTACATTTATCTACGTTAAATTGCATCTGCCACTTATCTGTCCACTCCATAATCCTATTTACATCGTCTTGGAGCCTATTACTATCGTCCTCGTTAACAATCTTACCTCCTATTTTAGTATCGTCCGCGAATTTTGAGACGTTACTGGTCAATCCTACATCTATGTCGTTAATGTAAATTACGAATAGCAATGGGCCTAACACTGAACCCTGTGGGACACCGCTACCTACATCTAACCACCCCGATTCACTACCGTTAAATACGACCCTCTGTCTTCTAGCACGAAGCCATTCTTCTAACCAGTTAGCTACCTGACCGCGTATACCGTGCGCTTTGACCTTCGCAATTAGTCTCCTATGCGGAACTGTATCGAACGCCTTTTTAAAATCTAAATAAATAACGTCAGCCGCTCTATGCCTATCGTATTCGCGCACTATTTCGTTATAAAATTCTAACAAATTAGTTAAACTTAAGACCTATGGCGTCGAAACCCATGCTGACTACTATTAATCAAATCTCTACTTTCTAAGTGATCGATGATACGATCCCTAACTACGGATTCCAAAAGTTTACCGACAATTGACGTTAATGGACCTATAATTGCTAGCTACTGCGCGATCGCCTTTTTTAAAAATAGGCGTGACGTTAGCTAATTTGAAGTCTTCAGGAATAATCCCTGTTTCGAGTGACTGATTAAAAATCTTCGTTAATGTGCCTACAATAACGTCTTTCAAATCTTTCAAATGTCTTGGATAAAAAGCGTCAGGGCCTGGAGCCTTGCTAACTTTTAGCCGATCGATATAATGCACAATCTCAGCCTCGTAAACAATTTATTCATCCAAAATAGTCTCGCTACTAAATGGAACGACATCGTCCACGTCGGGGACATTATTTACGTCTTCTACGGTAAAAACTGTCGCAAAAACGTTATTGAAAATACCCGCCATCGCCTGAGCGTCAGAAGCCAAAGCGCCATTAACATCCACTAGAGGGCCTATGTTATCTTTTATCGGCTTACGATTACACTAGGCAACAAATTTCAACTTTTTTTTGTTACAGACACGTGAACTACTGATTCCTACTAAAGCGCTGATGCTGATTTCAGATCTGATATCAAAATTTCTCTATCACGTCCAGATTTTGTGTAACCGAAAACCCCTATTTTTCATTTTTTTTCTCACCCGCTTCTATTACGAAAGCCGTCTAAGCTACTTTTCCGTGCCACGTTTTATGTTAAGCATACTTAAATAATTAGTGAACAGGATGTCTTTCCTCCTTTATTCTGGCTTAAGACAGACAGCGGAATTCCGCTGGCGGAGTTACCACCCCTGCGCCCAACCATCCACCCAAAGCGCGTTAGTATTTTGTTGTTACTACTGAAAGGCAAATTCCTGTTCTTAAGTGAAACTTTGGTGTGTCCTCTTCCTTTGTCGCTTGTAGGATGACGAGCTCTCCTTCTGCAGGAACCAACAATAATCTCCCATCATATTTGGGTTGAAATTACCTTGGTATCTGTTTTCCATAACTGAGATCTGTTGGTGGAAGCGCTCACCTTGCTCGTCACTTACAGCCCCAAGGTTGGCCGGGAAGAAGTCAAGATGAGAATGTAAAAAATTAATTTTCAAAGACATTCTGCATCCCATTATTTCATAAGATTTAAGCATGTTTTCTACGAGTTTACGGGGTTTTCAGCTTTTTCCAAGAAAATTTTTGACAACTTCAACGAAAGATGTCCATGCTCCTAGTTCATTCTCATTTAGGTTAGATGGAAACGATGAGTCGTGGATGACACTGCGGATCTGTGGTCCAGTGAAAACTCCAGCTTCTAGCTTAGCACCTGTCAATATTCCTTTGAATTTATCCTTTAAATATTGGAAACCACTACCTTGATGATCCATACCCTTCACGAAATTTTTCATAAGGCCAAGTTTAATGTGAAGTGGTGGAAGATGTACTTTCTGAGGGTCAATAAGTGCTGGGTGTTTCACATTGTATTTACCAACAACATGTTCAGTTCTAGATAGCCAATCATGTTTTTTGTAGTGGTTCTTGTCATCTCTGCTGTTCCATAGACACAAAAAGCACATATGCTTTGTGTAGCCCAACTGTAACCCAAGAAGTAATGATACAACTTTAAGGTCGCCACAAATATTCCATGTGTGGTCCTTATATTTGATGAGTCTTAGCAGCAGTTTCATCGATTCATAAGTCTCATTAAGGCCAGTGGCATGTGCTACAGGTATTGAAGGTTTTTCATTGCCGTTGTGCAGTAATACAGCTTTAAGGCTAGCTTTACTAGAGTCAATGAACAGTCTCCATTCTTTTGGATCATAGCGACAGCCAATCCCTTGCATCAGACCACTGATATCGTGGCAGAAACAAACGTTTTCTTCCTGTAAGTAAAATGATGAAAACTGCAAATGGCGATGGCGGAAATGGGAAACTTTGGTGTTTGGTTGGAGAAGATTAAATTCTTGAAGTCTTGAACCAAGCAACTCTGCCTTTTCTTTTGGTAATTCCAAATCGCGCACTAAGTCATTTAACTCCGCTTGACTTAACAAATGTGGGGAAATATTTGCATCTGGAACATATATGCCATCTTTCCCTGTGTCTATATCACTAGCAGAATCTTCAGATGAACTGCTGTCTGTTATCGTTGCTGGTGGAACTGGTGGTGGATTTGTTTCATCATGTGGTTCTGGTTTCATTGCTGATTCGCAGTTTGGGTACGTGATCTTTGATTTGTTTTTCTTTGTGAAACCAGCAATCTTTGTCAAACAAAAATAACAATCATTGAAGTGATTTTTCGGCTCACGCCAAACCATGGGGACTGAGAACGGCATAGCTTTTCTTTTACCATTCATCCAAGCTATTAACATTGCATTGCACTGTGCACAGCAAATATGTGGTGCCCAGTCCCTCTGTTGGTCTCCTAACTTACAGTCAAAATAACACTTGTAGGCAAGTTTAATCTTTGTTGTTATGTTTCTACGTTGTGGCTTAGGTGTATATTGTTCACAGACAAAGCAGAAGTTGTCTGGGTGATTTACACAAGCACGTCTATTTGATGCCATTTTGAATTACCATACAATAACTTACCAAACTTACAGTCAAAATAACACTTGTAGGCAAGTTTAATCTTTGTTGTTATGTTTCTACGTTGTGGCTTAGGTGTATATTGTTCACAGACAAAGCAGAAGTTGTCTGGGTGATTTACACAAGCACGTCTATTTGATGCCATTTTGAATTACCATACAATATCTGAAAAACGTAGAAAGTAATTATTACGATGTGCAAAATAAAAAGAAATACACCGTAGTACAAAACAAATGCTATAAAAACACACAAGTCACCACAACCTGTCACTTGCTCATCAGCAGAGAGCTTCAACAACCGTTCTACTTGACTGTCACGTAGCGACTGACCGTTGGGCCGTTGCCCGTTACTATGCTCTTGACTCAGTGTTGCCAACTCGGGATAAATTTTATTTATCAAAATTGTTCGAATTTGTATATAGTTGGCAAAAAAATTGCTTTAACCTTGAAAAGCAAGTTTCATATTACTGGCATTAAGCCGATTAAAACCAAAATCTGGACGTGGTAGAAAATTTTACTAAAAGTTATTTGCATTTTACACAAAATCTAGACGTGATAGAAAAAATCTAATTATAGATTTGAAATCAGCATACCGAAATTAGCTAGGAGCACCTATTTGGTCTTCTGTAACAAAATCTTTGTTGCCTAGTGTTATTAACGTATTCAAAAAACTTTTTTGGATTATGTTTACTATCCGCAGCTATAAGTATCTCTAAATTACGCTTGGCATTCCTAACTGATCTTTTAACCTGACGTCTAAGCTCGATATATCTATTAAAGTTAGCTGCCGTGCCATTGCGCTTATTAAGTCTATACGCTCTATTACGCTCGTTTATGAACTCGCCTATTTCCCTAGTCCACCACTTCGGCCTACCACGAATTCTAGCGCGCTTGGGCCTACGAAGAATAAACTCCCTTTCGATATTCATAAAACTTTCTTTAAACGCCACCCAATGCAAATTTGTGTCATTACCCATAAATAAGTTATCCCAGTCCACTACTCTCATCCTATCCGCAAAACTATCAAAATTAGCCCTACGAAAATCAGGGACTTCTATTACGTTACTATCCGTAGTGTTTTCTATCAATAACTTAAACCTAAGAGTTTGATGATCACTACATCCTAAACTCTCGCCTACTTCTAAACCTTCCACTATATTCTCGCCGTTCGTCATCACCAAATCTAAAATATCACCGCTCGTTGGTTCGGTAACCACCTGTCGTAAAAAGTTATCTTCCATAAACTCAATCAATCTCAAACCCTCCTCATTACCAGTAAAAGTCTCGTAATTAACATTAGGGCAGTTAAAGTCTCCGACAATTATACTATTCCGATTGTCAATAAAGTTACCAAGAAGTGAGTAAAATCTAGTATCTGTATCGAGGGGTTGAACGGGAGGTCTATAAACAACAACAAAATTAAAACTAATACTACGCGCCCTAACTTCAACACACATCGCATTAATTGCTGCCGGAAAATCTAACAACCTCGATAGCCCTAAGGGAATTACGAATGTACAGCAAAACGCCGCCACCAAACCTATGTAACCTATCATTAGTAAAGAGTTTAAAACCCGGTATATCAAGTTTCCCCAACAAGTCCCGAGTCACGGTTGTTGGTTTTCGTCGTCGTCGTCGTTGGGCCTAGGCAAGCTACGGCTTGGGACCGTAGCGCATCTATCCGGTATAGGTTAACCTGGATGGTGTAGCCATAAGCACTGCCGCTGGTTAAGTGCCAACCAGTGATTATCTCACTAGCCGTATTGAGTCCGTTAGGCGAAACTGCGACAGTACCAAGGATGGAAAATATAACCCTTGGATTTCTATTATTTATTTGCAAAATGGACATGGTATTAGATTAAAATAATTATTTGAATATAAATAATTAACTGACAATTGTGATATATAATTAATTATGTTTACATACAATAAAATAATACAGTATACATAAAATTAGTATTAATGTGGTTTACAATTGAATTATGATGGGTAACTAATTTAAAATGAATTTATAGCTATTCCGAAATTCAAGACGGTAAAATTAACATTTATCTTGAAACTAAAATAAGAGTATTCACTACACACTCCCCCACCAGAGAGGAAGTTCAAAGAGTTCCGAACGACACAGATTTCCCCTGGACCTTTTTGGTAGCTACATGTACCTCGCTTAAGGTTGATTCCAAAAACGCAGGCTTAAGACGATCGATAGAAACCTTGTCGACCTTGGAACCGCGCTGGATGAGAAATGATTTGCGCGTACGTCGGAGAACTTCATAGGGCCCGTCATATGGACATTGGAGAGGCCGTTTTGGGACAGGTACACGAACGAAAACATGGGTGCAAGACTGGAGGGCTGGGGAAACAAAGATGTTCTGTTGGCTAGTCAATCGAGGGGGAACAGGCTGAAGGGACTGCATGTGAGAGGAAAGTGTTTGAGCGAATTCCGTAGGATCACATGACTTATCCCTTGCAGTGAAGTAGCCACCTGGTAGCCGCAGTGTTGTTCCATAGACTAGTTCAGCCGCTGTAGTCTTCAGATCACTCTTAAATGCAGAGCGAATACCAAGCAACACGAGTGGAAGCTTATCCATCCAATGGGAGTCTTCGTGACACATAAGGGATGACTTCAGCTGGCGATGGAAGCGTTCGACGAGGCCGTTAGCTTGCGGATGATACGCACAGGTATGCGCATGTACTGTACCCAACAAGCTGGTAAACTTCTTCCAAAGCGAAGACTCAAATTGGCGACCTTGGTCAGTGATGACTTTTGTCGGCAATCCAAATCTTGATACCCATCCATGAAGAAAGGCTCTTGCAACAGTGTCCGCTTGGATATCAGGAAGTGGGATGGCTTCAGGCCATCTGGAAAAGCGGTCGAGACAGGTGAGCAGATAACGTTGGCCTTGAATCACTGGAAGAGGGCCAACAATGTCTACATGAATTACCTCAAATCGCTGGGATGGGGGCGGAAATGCGTCAAAGGGGGACCTGGTGTGCCTTTGGACTTTGGCACGCTGGCAGGCAAGGCACGTTTTGGTCCAATGTTTGACATCCTTCCGCATCGAGGGCCAAACAAAGCGAGAGGTAACCAGGTGTTGCGAAGCACGGATACCAGGATGGGAGGGCTTATGAAGGTCCGTGAAGACTGCTTGTCTGTGACATGGAGGGACATAAGGGCGAATAGCAGCCGTTGATACGTCGCAATAGAGGGGCACAGACAATCCTGGCATACTCATTTTCTTGAGGGAAAGTGAGTGAGTGGAGTCTTCTCTGAGCAGGTCTTGTAGTTCCGTATCCTTATCTTGATCCTGTGCAATAGCATTCCACAGTGTAGAGCTGAGGGTAACAGAAGTAATCTCTACTCTTGAAAGTGCATCCGCTGGAGTGTTCAAGACACCTTTGATGTGGCGGATATCTGTGGTAAATTGCGAGATATAATCGAGTTGCCTGATGACTCTGGGAGAGTGGTTACAGCTGTTTTTATTGAAGACAGTGACCAAAGGTTTGTGGTCGGTAAAAACACAAAACTCTCGGCCTTCAAGGAAATGTTGAAAATGCTTCACGTTTAAGTAAATAGCAAGAAGTTCACGTCCGAAAGCACTATAACGCGTTTGGGCTGGCTGCAGCTTTTTCGAGTAAAACGCGATGGGTGCTTGTTGGCCGTTAATGGTTTGTTCCAACACCCCACCGATCGCAACATCTGATGCATCGACCGTCAGAGTTAGGGGGGCATCACTGATAGGAAATGACAGAAACAATGCACTATTGATAACATTTTTGGCATTGTCGAACGCCTGTAAACTATCGCTACACCATACCAATTTCGTTACCTTGCGTTTGTGTGTGATTAGGGTGTACCATTTTTGGGTCATTTTCAAAAAGTCAAGGTCCAGGAGTCTAATGTTGTGCCAAATGATGTCCTAAACACGAATTTTACAGGCATTTTCTAATCCGACAAATTTTGAATCCCCCCCACCCCCCCTTGAAATTTTGCGCATCCCCTTTTCCTAAAAACCCCATATATCTCAAACACTATCAACTTTATCGAAAAATGTTATAGAATAAATATGATTTAGAATCAAACGTTCTATTAGAAAAGTTCATCAAAATAGAAATTTACTTAGTTTTGAAAATTTTCATTTATTTTTTAAAAATTTAAATTAAAATTTTTTTTTGCTTGCAGTGCCTTCTTCTTAAATAAGGTGTTACCGCCACCTTTGAAGCATCACCCCAATGCAGCTTCGCGGCGATGGGCTTTGTATTTGCTAGTTATAATGCAAATCATAATTAGTTTTTATTATAACTAGCCTATACAAAGTGAGGACAACCTCAAAACTATATATATATAAAATAAAGCTAAAAATTAACACTATAGTTGTGAGGTCCCATCGTTTTTTTTTTCCTTTATTCAACACTTTCCTCAAAAAAATAAAAAGAAACAAGTTTCCTAATTAGAAATCATTGATATAAGAGCTTTTTAAACATAAAAATAAGAAAAGACAATTTATGGTATATTTAATAAAAAAAAATCAGCCTCTTCTAAATTAAAACAATCTCTGCAAATAAAAATACTAATCTATCTGTTAATGAACTATTCTTTACTGAGTTTCATTCTTTTAAGAGTCTCTTTACTAGGATCAGGAATTAGTCTTCTATTCTCCACAATTTGCAAAAGACCTTGAAATTCTTCTTCATTTTGACATTTGTCATGAAAGTCTTGAACCAGCTTGATTCCTCTTTCAGCGGTATCATTGACTGCTCTAATAGATGAAAGAATGTTTTTTAGTTTGTTGTAGTCATCGACCTCTTCCCATGTTGATGCTGGTTTCTTTATCCATGAGTCTGGTTTTGACCCACAGCATTGAAATAAATGCCATGAAATTGGACCTACTAGCTGATGAAGCTTTGTGTCTTCCTTTAAAATGGGGAAAACAGGTTGCCCACATACATAATTTTCTGGAACTGGATATTTGTTTAAGGATTTTGCGATCTTATCTTTTTCATCATTACTTAGCGATCCAAAGAAACTCAAAGGGACCACTTCCTCCGTCAAATACCAGTAATGACTGGCAAAAGATTTCAAAGCAGCATTTGCAACTTCCCTATCTTCCTTCTTGTAATTCACCAAATCATGATAAAACTTCAGATCATTAGCTGGACTATCTAGTGAATTAGAACATAAAAGCCAGTATTTTCCATAAATTAATGCATTAAATAGACACATTCTTTAATTTCTTAATCAATGATTCATCATATGATGCTTGGTGGGCAAAAGCATACATTTTATTTGTATACAAAATCATTGCCATCCACCTGGCACGGTGCATTGCACCAGGTTTCCGCCAATGACTGTTTTCTCTGGAAACCTCTCCTAAAAGCATTAAAGTTGTTCAGCAACTTCCTTATAGTCATCACGTGGAAAGCAGTCAGATTTTCTTAAACATTGGGTCATAAATTCTACACATTCTTCCTTTAGGCCTCTTTGATACCTTGATTTAACATCAAGAACATTGTATGTAGATTTCGTATTAATTTTTTTCCATTTAGACTCGCGAAATTCTTTGAATAACTCAAACTCAGGAGATTTACTTGGGCCAAAAATGGTTTCATACACAGCACACAAAACTCTTTCAGCCACATGATGGCGGCATGCTAACCAAATCAATTTCTTTTGCAAAAGTTCTTCAAGTAACTTACAGGAACCTTTCATCCATCCTGAATTGGATGCAGTGGTATCAAATGATACTCCAAAGACATTTTGCTTCAAGTTCCATTTTTCAATACTTTGAAATACAGAAGTGGCTTGAGACAATCCAGTGGAATTATCTATTATAGAAACTGATAAAAGTTTTTCTACATTTGGGTATCCAGTAACAAGTATTGCAAGGCGGTCTCTTGTTCTGAACATGATTTAGTAAGCAGCTTGCTATCCCAATGTACTAGGCAGTGATCAGGAGGAGTAAAATCCTTGATGCAAGTTTCATATTTTCGTTTCTTGTCTTTCGAGCGGCTCTTGCAGATGTGGTCCTGGAGAGAGACAGTTTTTCAATATCCTTGCCACACCTAATGGCTACTGCAGCAGCAAAAACAGTCCGTTGTCCAATAGAGAGATTAAGTCTGTCTGCAGTGGAGGAAACCAATGGCGAGGCAAGAATATTTTTGGGGCTGGAAACATTTGAAGGTCCTGCTGTAGGTTCTGTCGGAAACTCTTCATAGCTGTCTGTCTCAGAACTGGTCGTGCTAGAAAGAAGCGTCTCTGATGTTCTGGCTGTAGCACTCACTTGCTTCACTGATTTATGTTTCTCTTTGCGTTTCTTCTCTTTCTCTAATCTAATGTACTTGCGCTGTACTTTTGATGCATAATCTGCATCTAGCAAACCTAAACATGTTTCTCGTTTTGTTCTTTGATCTTCTAAGAATGAAATATCATATGCTTTCTGAGGCTCAGTTCTCATGCGGTCTTTTTGGATTAATTCAACGGCATTTTGAGAAGAGATGTCAAAAAGGGAATCCATAATTTTCATGAAATTAGAGAGTTCATTTTCAAAGCTTGCTCTTTTTTGTGCTTGATTAAAATTATGCATTTCTTCTAGATTTAACAGCATCTTCCTGCCTTTAGGGTTTTTACTAATATCTATAGTAGGAATGCATGCTTTTTGCCATATTATTAGTAGCTTCTGTAGAACTTCATTAACAGTAGAATCTTTTGTAACTTTTGGACCCTTATACTGCATTCTCCGTAAATAAATAAAATGGCTTAGAACATCTTTATTTGATGGTAAAACAATTTTAGATGAACTCATAATATCAGCCTGCAAGCGACCAAGAATAAAGTCATGCTGTTTTGTAGCTGTTTGACTCATTTTTTTATTTATTTTTCAAATAAAGCAGTCTGAAAAGAAACAATAAGAGTAAAAACAATGCTTGTTTATTAAAATTCAATGTAAAAAAGGATTTTTAAATTTGGATTATACTCACAATATGCTCATAAATAATGTAACTTAAGCACCTTATTTTATATTAATACAATAAGGTGCTCTTGGACAAAAGAAAATGAAAATTTTCAAAATTACGTAAATTTCTATCTTAATGAACTTTTCTAATAGAACGTTTGATTCTAAATCATTTTTATTCTATAACATTTTTCGATAAAGTTGATAGTTTTTTAGATATATGGGGTTTTTAGGAAAAGGGGATGGGCAAAATTTCAAGGGGGGTGGGGGGGATTCAAAATTTGTTGGATTAGAAAATGCTTGTTAAATTCGTGTTTAGGACATCATTTGGCACAACATTAGACTCCTGGACCTTGACTTTTTGAAAATGACCCAAAAATGGTAAACCCTAGTGTGTGATCATAGCGTGTAGAGGAGCAAGAACACTGGCACAGTTTTTAATGAACTTGTGGTAATAATTTACCAAACCTAGAAACCGACGTAACTCACGCTGATTATTTGGCATAGGGTAATTTTTTATCACTTCACACTTGTCCTGAAGGGGAGTAATTCCGTGCTGCGAAATCGTGTGACCAAGAAATTCCAAGGTTGGCTGTGCAAACACACACTTAGATGCATTAATAGAAACACGTATTGTTCTAAGCGTTGAAAGAGGAGTGAAAGATGTTCCTTATGTTCCTCTTCCGTTGAGCTGGCCACAAGCAAATCATCGATGTAGGCATAAACAAAGTCTAAGCCTCTAGTGACCTCATCTATAAACCTCTGAAAGGTTTGCGCAGCATTCCGTAGCCCGAACGGCATCTTCACAAATTCGAATAACCCAAATGGTGTACAAACTGCAGTTTTGGGAATATCCGAAGGCTCTACGGGAATGTGGTGGAAAGCCTTAACGAGGTCTATTTTACTGAAGATAGATTTGCCGTGGAGAAGAGAAGTAAAGTCTTGGACATTTGGTACCGGATATCGGTCCGGGATGGTTGTCGAATTCAAAAACCGGTAATCCCCACATGGTCTCCAGTCTCCTGACTTCTTCTGGACCAGGTGTAGGGGAGAGGACCAACTGCTTTTGGAAGGTCTTATTATCCCAAGATCTATCATAAGCTGGAATTCCGATTTGGCAGCTTTCAGTTTGTCCGGGGCAAGACGTCTGGGTTTTGCAAACACAGGGGGACCTTTTGTTGTAATGTGATGGGTAATGGTGTGCTTAATGGTATCACCCATCTGCATCGGTTAAAGAATTCCTGGATATCGCTGGAAAAGGCACTGGTACATGGAATTAGGGGGAACGAGGGAAAGTGCAGAGTTCGAGGCGTCCGGAAGGGCAACCTGTTTGGCAAGAACAGAAAGCAGTGTGGCCTGGTCGCATAAGCGTCGCTTGTCAAGATCCATCAGGAGTTTGAAATGCTGGAGGAAGTCAGCGCCGATTATGGGATGCTGCACTTGAGCACAGATGAAAATCCACTTGAAGGATCGGTGAAGGCCCAAGTTTAGTTCACGCGACTGAGTACCGTACGTAGGTATGCGTGAACCGTTAGCAGCGTATAGAGGCGGAGATTCCGAGTGCGTATGACCAGATTTTTGAGGGAATACACTGACTGACGCTCCGGTATCGACCAAGAAATTGACACCAGAGTTCCTGTCCTTTATGAATAACAGGTTGGCAGTGCGAGTACTAGACGCCATTAGGACTCGCTGCTGGGGTTTTCCGACGAAAAATTGCAAGGGGAGATGCACTTCCTAGCCTTCTTTCCAAATTTAGAGTGGTAGAAGCAGATCTTCCCGGAACTCGAACGATGCCTCTTCGTAAATCTTGACCGAGAATGGCTTCTTTGCCGTTGATTTTGTAGCAGAGAACAAACGTGGTTGAGTTGTTGACTTAACTCTTCCACTTTCAACTCCAGTTCCGATTGTGTGTTCACGTTGTTGACCGGAGCTGTGTCAATCTCCACTACTTTGTCGGCAGTTTCTGCTAGTTTATCAACTGGAGTAGCAGGATCGATAGTGGCCAAGACACGCTGAGCTGATGGAGGAAGTTTCTGCAAGAACAACTGTCTAAAGATGTCCTTATCGAAGGTTTGTGCGCGTTCGCCTAGAGCGCACTGCATAGCCCTCAGCATTTGAGTGGGCTTACGGTCTCCAAGTTCTTCTTTTGAGATTAACTGATGTAGTTTCTCACGCTCGGAGACAGTGGTGCGGCACAGGATGGCAGACTTCAGATCGTTGTATGGGTCCTCACTCGTGGAAGTAGACACGATTACGTCACGGACTTCAGAGATGATGCTCGCTGGTAGAGAGGACAAAACATGATCGTATTTTGTCCTGCTAGCGGTGATCCTTCCCAAGTTGAATTGTGATTCCACTTGGTGGAACCAAATAAATGGATCACCCGGCCAGAAGACGGGGAGCTTTACGCTCAAGTGGGAGATGGCACCAGCGTCGTCAGGCATCTTCTCCTATGCTTGCTGACGTACAAGCAAGACGACAAGTTACCAACGAAGGAGTGGAGGTTGAGACGAGCGCAGGCACAGAGCGCACGGGCAGGGGTGAGGGGCAGAGGGCACGAGCGACGTTACAGTCTGGTCCTAGTCGCTCGGGTGAAGGGGGTGATGGGCACGAACGACGTTACAGTCTAGTCCTAGTCGTTCGGGTAAAAGGGGGGAATCCAACTCCGGGGTCACCAATTGTTGGTTTTCGTCGTCGTCGTCGTTGGGCCTAGGCAAGCTACGGCTTGGGACCGTAGCGCATCTATCCGGTATAGGTTAACCTGGATGATGTAGCCATAAGCACTGCCGTTGGTTAAATGCCAACCAGTGATTATCTCACTAGCCGTATTGAGTCGGTTAGGCGAAACTGCGACAGTACCAAGGATGGAAAATATAACCCTTGGATTTCTATTATTTATTTGCAAAATGGACATGGTATTAAATTAAAATAATTATTTGAATATAAATAATTAACTGACAATTGTGATATATAATTAATTATGTTTACATACAATAAAATAATACAGTATACATAAAATTAGTATTAATGTGGTTTACAATTGAATTATGATGGGTAACTAATTTAAAATGAATTTATAGCTATTCCGAAATTCAAGACGGTAAAATTAACATTTATCTTGAAACTAAAATAAGAGTATTCACTACACGGTATTTAACCAAGTTTCAGTGATAGCAACTATATCGTAGTTGCCGGAATAAATTATCGCCTTAAATTCATTTAATTTATTTCTAATACTACGCGCGTTATAATAAAAGTCGTTTAAGTTATTTTTTACCGCGGGCCCGCGTTTTAAACTATTTTTCACGTCGGGCCCGCGTTCCCCGGACCCACAACGTTTAAAGAAGGCTTCGACCTATACAGCTTTCGCACGTTTTCGCCTATTAACCTACCTAGCCTAGCATTACCTATTTCATTAAAATGCACCCCATCTTTTATAAAAAGGCTAGGATCACTGAATTCGGACCACAGCTTTACGAAGAGTACATTTTCCTCAGCACAAATCTCTTCTAATTTATTATTCAAAAATATTGTTTTTCACGTAATCCTAAGACCCAACCCGTGCCTAGGGGTAATACCTAGAACTAAAGACCTATCTGACCTCGCCTTCAGGGACCTAATTAACCCCCTATATCTCTCCAAAAGGTCAGGCACTCTCGTATCGGGCCTATACGAGTCGTTGCCTCCTACCATCGTCACCAACATCGAGTGACGGGAGGCAACGTCAATCCTATCAACTTCGTCTCTAACTCTGTCAACCCTGGCCACTGGGAGACAGACCCTCCTCCTCTTGGTTGGATGCCGTTCAACGAACTCTCTGTCCATGTGGTGCACTAAAGAGTCCCCAATTAAAATAGTTTCCCCCTCATTCACGTCCCTTTCCAAATGGGCGAAAGGGTTCGAAACCTCGATAAGGGGGGGGGGGATTCCTATCACCTAACGTACGCGGCCTAGCTCCACCCTTAACTTCCCTAAATCCCTCCCCATCTACTACTCTCGGACTAACCTTAACCCCTTCCTCAACTCTATCCACCCTTCCCGACAAGCTACCTAAACTAGAAACTAGGTTACCCACCTCACCCTTCAAATTACTAACGTCTTCAACGTTAGTATTGGTTCGGCTTCCGTCAACCGTAGCCCTACCATGCCCTCATCAAGCGTTGCAAGTCTTTCTGTTACCTCACGTACACTGCGTTTTATGTCAACTAATTCCTCCATTAACTCGCAAAAGAAACAAACTGATCTCTCCGTAATCGACATAGGACCGCCGTTATAATCCTTAAATTCCGAATACCACCGGTTTACCCTACACCTAACAAACGACGCTTTCTGCGACGGCATCGCGCAGTTAAAAATTAGTTTAAACCGTCACAAGTGTAAGTTAAATTAAGCGGGCACGCTATGAAAACTTCTAAATCGCTAAAAACCACTAATATTCAATTACTTAACTATAACAACGTGAATATAAACCCAAGTATATAAAATTCAAAACTATCCAAAAATAAAATTCTCAGCAATATGCAAACGTAGATGCAATACAGGGTGTCCCAGAATTAACTATCTATTTCAATGAAATCGGACAAATTTAATAAAAACTGACATAATTTTGTGTTTACTACTAAATTATGATACAAAAACAAATAGATTTATAAATCATAAGTCAAAACTTTATTGAGAAGTTTCAACATGTGCACCGTCTGTATCTCTGCAAATTTCAAATCTATCCTCAGCGCTGCGAAACACATTTTGAAGCATTTCAGGTGTTATCTCCCGCACTGCCAACTGGATGCGTTCTTTAAGTTCAGCTAAACTATTGATCTTTTGGCGATAAACCTTTGTTTTTATGAAACCCCATGCAAAGAAATCCAGGGGTGTCAAATCCGGAGAAAGCGGAGGCCAAGGTCGAGGTCCTCCACGTCCAATCCACCGATTCGGAAGGCGTCTGTTGAGGTATTCTCGAACAATTAGAGCGTAATGACATGGTGCTCCATCTTGTTGAAACACAACATTATCAAGAATGCCATCATCAAGAAGCTGTGGTTCGAGAAACTGCTGAAGCATATCAAGGTAGACGGTACCTGTTACAGTTGCCTCCGCAAAGAAGAATGGGCCATAAATTTTGGATTTGGTCATTCCAAGCCACACGTTAACTTTTGGAGAGTCTCTTTGCCATTCTATGACTTCAGACGGTCTTTCATTGGACCAGATAATGAAAAAATTATGAAAATAAAATTATGAAAAAAATTTAGAAATTTATACATTTTTAACACATATTAAACATGATAAACATAAATAAAAGTGTGTTTTTAAGAAATTTGTCCGATTTCATTGAAATAGATAGTTAATTCTGGGACACCCTGTATAAGAAAGCTCAGGAAATGCGTCCGTTCAGTACAGAGTCTGGCTGACGAATGTGGGTTATGTCATTTAAGCATTATGATCTGGTTTTATCTGCAGAAAAGATGTTAAGTGCTCAGCAGTTAGCTAGATTGTAGAAATTGTTACTGAAATAAAGCAAATACAGTGATGTCAACTGTGGCATTATCATATTTTAATGCCAAACTTTAACCTCAAATGACTTTGACTTGACCCATGGAGTTGCAAAATGATATCCTACTGTTATCATGTGCCTATAGAACTGCTCAGTCTCGCCCAAAATCTATAAAAACGACAATAAGATCACCAAAATATATCTACGACTGCCCGGGGTATGGGATATTCCTTATTTCGGGTGGCGTTTGACCTCCAATGACCTTGAGTATTGACGAATGTGGGTCAAAGCGACTCCCACAGTATCTGCAACCCCTCCAGATCGACTCATCATCCTGAAAACCCCTAGAAATGACACCAAGATCATCAAAATCCCATCAAAATCCCATATCCTGGTCAATACTTGACCAGGATATGGGATTTTTCAGTTTCGCCGGCCATCTTGGAAAATGGCGACCATATTGAAAAAGCCAAGCGGGGGTCAGGTGTACACCCGATGGATTCTTGAATGGGTTGGCATAAGCGTTCAAAATATGTCAAGATTTGCTTTATAACAAACAATGCAGGGTTCCCACCCCGTGCAACCGGACTATCTGTATATCTTCCCCGAAGGCTCTCGGTAGCTCAGCAGCCTCGGTGTCTGACTCTGGGTGGTGAGGCTTTGGGTTCGCTCCCGGCTGCTGGCGCCTGGGTTGGATTGGGCCAGACACTCATCCTGTTAATGCTCGGACTTAGGTGACCCTTGGGGCGCATTTGTTGGATTTAGGGTTCCTTCTTTATTCTCACACTCTCCTTTTACTGCTAATCCTTGGACGGAGTCACTGGTTCTTATGTTTCAGTTTTCACTTGGCACTCACTACATGATTCGGAGATGAAAGTCAAACAAATATATAAAAAATACTAATATTCTAACAAACAGTCATATTAACGAGAAAAAATAAGTAATATATATATATATATATATTATATATATATATATATGAAAATTATTTCACGAAAGTAACACGTGAAAAATATTTATGATGAATAAAACCACGAAGGAAAGGAACACAAAATGGTGCTCAAGCGCTTTCGTCTAATGACATCCTCAGGAACACTGAAGTACATAAAGGGTTACGGCCTATATATAGGTTACAGAAAGAAAAAAAAATAAATAACATATATATATATATATATATATATATATATATATATATATATATATATTTATATATACATATCTACATATATATATATATATATGCAATAAACGGAGAAGTAAAAATAAAAATTAAAAATTACAGGATTAACAGAGAGGCATACAGATTTGTAAGGAAAAATATCTATTTTTAGCACAAGATCAAATGAATTATAAAAATACAAATTTATACTGGAAATCTGCCCGGGTTTTAACACTCTGCCTTTTATGGTTAAGTTTCGATGTATGTAAAAATAAAATGAAAATTAAAAGTTAATAAAGTAGCATACAAGTTTATCAAAGATTTAGCGTCGTACCCTTCTTATCTAAATCTGTTTTGAAGGAATTTAAAACAACAGGATCGAGTTGAAAAAGACCTTTGCTTATGTTGAAGTTATTTGAAAGTTGGATAATGGCAGACTCAAGAATATTTCTATTAACAATGTTGCTAGAGTGAAATAAAACTGAAGCATTATTCCAATCAATACAGCGGGATAACTCTGACAGATGGACAAAAAGAGCACTGGACAACTGTCCTGTTCTAACGGAATATTGATGCTGTTTTATACGTGTGTGCAAATCCTTTCCCGTCTGACCTATGTAAAAGGAATCACATTGTTTACACCCAATTTTATAGATAATGCCTGAATTATTGGTAGGGCTATTTTCTACTATGATATTTTTCACAATATTGTTATATGAAAATACTACATTAATATCCAAAAGTTTAAGTACATTAGCAATGCCTAAAAAGCCCGGGAAAAATGGAAGTACTAAATTTGTATAAATTTGTATTTTTATAATTCATTTGATCTTGTGCTAAAAATAGATATTTTTCCTTACAAATCTGTATGCCTCTCTGTTAATCCTGTAATTTTTAATTTTTATTTTTACTTCTCCGTTTATTGCATATATATATATATATATATATATATATATATATATATATATGTATGTATGTTATTTATTTATTTTTTTCTTTCTGTAACCTATATATAGGCCGTAACCCTTTATGTACTTCAGTGTTCCTGAGGATGTCATTAGACGAAAGCGCTTGAGCACCATTTTGTGTTTCCTTTCCTTCATGGTTTTATTCATCATATATATATATATAAATTGTGAATGAATCGGTGTTTGTTTTCAAATTCCAAATAATTCAAGGGTCCCCTTATCAGTCTAGTGTTGAAAACCGGTTTGTAAAATTCCCCTAAAAATCGAAAACCGAAAGAAAAAACGGGTTTTATCGATTGATTTTTATTTGGCTCAAACTTGCGCGAACGTGCAGCTACGCGCTACAGCACACAAAAAATAACTTCGGATACATTACCTATTAAGTTAAATTGTGACAAACTGGCAACTGCTCTTCAGTATAATTTTTGCCTATCTGGCAACTCGATCTTCAGTTTGTCTCATCATGTAGGCTGTAGTGTAGAGTCAGTCGACTAAAGCCCTATTCGCAGTATAAGACCCTTAATGCCCTTTGTTTCTTAAGATGTCATTTCCAAAATAGGGATAAAATCTAAATTAATTTATATATTTTTTCTTACACGAAGAGTCAATTTTCTGTTTTCTAGGTAAAGTTTTTTTTATTAAAAAATTTTATTTCAATGTTTTTTCCAAAATAGAGATAAATTTTATTTTTATTCTTTATAATTTTTTTACAAAAAGAAGTTTATTTCTTTTTAAGTATAGATGTTTTATTTTAAAAAATTATTTCAAATCTAAATTGTTTGAATAATGTATTATTTTGGCTAAAATAAAATATGTCAAAGTTGTCATTTTCTTATTCATATGCATACATATGATGCTGCATTTTTGCATTTTTTTGACCAAAAAATAGGCGATAAGCTATGCTTGTTAAGAGTTAAAGTCAGTACCTTTCAATTGTGGCTTTTAAAAATTACTATACTTTTCGGTCATAACCGGTTAAAACCGGTTTTCTAAAACAGATCGATTAGAAACCGGTTTGTGAAGTTTCGATTATTCTTCAACACTACTTATCACTCCTTCTCGGACTCCTAAACAGAGAATTTCAGACTCCGGTGGGGGTTTTGGAATACTCCGCGTCACTTCCTTCTCTTTCACGGTCTATTCTCTGCCCTTACTCTCTTGACTCCACTTCTTAACTTGCTCGCTCTGTCTGTTTTTTGGTGCTGCGTTGCCTTTTTCGTCGAACAGATTTCATTGTTCCATTCGCGCTTTACACCCGATCTTTAGTTTATTTATTATTACACCTACAACTCAAGAAACAGAAATTAATACCAGTTCAATAGTTTTTATAATTTCCTAATTATTCTGTATTATTGGTCTATTTGGTCTAACTTTATTGGTCTATTTTCTGATATTAAATCTCTTACTATCTGCAAACCAACCTATCTTGAAGGACATGATTGAATAAGACTAGTGGTGGGTATCACGTGATACCAAACCTATGCCTGATTGGCTGAACATGAGTACGAGTATGAACCAAACAAAACCTGTTCTGGCTTCGTAGCTCATATCACGTATTCTCGCTCAAATTCAGGATAGGCTTATTTTCTACCTTTTACAATCTAGCTATTAAACCTAACTTACATTTATAAATTATGAATTATTTTATATTCATTAGTAAATCCCTATTTTATGATCCCAACACATTCACCCCTACACTGTGAGGAAAAGAATTCCGGATGTTGCCTCGTATCCTCCCCTAACATATAACAATGGAAAATTGTGTTCTTACTTTAATGAATACCAAGAAAGAATACCAAGAAACATGTACGAAAAAACTGTTAATTTATAACCTGAATTTCAGAGATTTTTGAGTCGCTGCACTTACTGAAAGTCAAAGATGTATTCGAATCATTCGGGTGCTCTCTTGTTCAGAGTAAAAATAATAATTAAAAACTTTGCCCCTGCTAAAATGTCACTAACTATGAACATCTCACTGTATACAAGTATGTTGGTAAACTACAGGCAGAATCTCTGGAATAATTTGTCAAACGAATTACAAAAACGAGACTCATTGAACTTAATCACCCAAAAATTAAGTAAATTCAGCTAAATAGCGGTGTTATCAAGTGATTCCTTTCGAAATTCAAAATATCAAGTTTTCGTATATTAAAATTATCCTTTCAACCAATAATATCAATTGTTTTGTCTTGTCTCCCTCAACAAATTATTTTACCGGAAACATTTTGCTTACGAACCCTTATTACAGTATTTCTTGGTTTTCTGCATTGTTCGTATCTAAATTAAACAAAGTGTAACTTGCCTTACTGAACTGTAAGAATTATGAGCTGTTCTAAACGTTCACTGGAACGAAGCTACTTACATTTGTAGTTCTTCATCGCGTATGTTTTTAAGTTCAAATCACCATGTCAATAACAGCGTGCCTTGATAATAACCACTTGTGTATATATATTTTCTTTACTTACATGCAAGCCTCTTTTGGTTTTAAGTCCTTATATAAGTTTTTATAATTTAGATGGGTTACGTCGTGGCTGCGTCACAATACCGTTTCCCCTTAAATCAGTGAGGGTATGCAACGTTGGATGGCTACCGCCCTCTTCGTTCAGATGATGTACTGACTCGTTGATGGTTCTGATGCTAAGTAAAGTTGTAAGTCTCTTCCGTCGCATGACCTTTGCTGTTACGAAGGAAGTTAAACAAACACACACACACACACACACACACACACACACACACACACTCGTGTGTATATACACAGTATATATATATATACGTATATATGAAGTTCCATGCTTGAAACAGTTATCCATATTATTAATGATCGTACGCAATACACTAAATCCGATTAAGCCTCCATATACTGATCATGCGTCAGTATGGCCTATTTACGTTTTAGTATTCTTCTCTTCAAACAATGGTTGTTCACGAAACGTTTTTAGAACGTTTACAGAAGTTCAGAAACGCTTATGAACGTTTATTAAACACCAAGAGAGGGTATGCGGGAAGTGCGGACTTCCTATGGTCTCCCGAAAAGATGTTAAAATTTAATAATGACAAGTACTTACCAGTTATTTATTAGTATCATAGTTTAAGTCTTCACTATTTAATATTGCAATATTTATTTCATAAGAAACTAATTATATTAGGGGACTAAAACCTAGCTTTGTGGAAGCGAGGCATATGGTGAGGAGATATCCCGCATGGAAAATATGGCAAGTGGCGGCCGCCAGGAACGCCAACCAGATACGTCGGGAATACTGATAATTGTAGTGGTACGGTGGTGGACAAGCTACTATGCTATATTGCCAACAAGATTGACTGCCTTTATCCTATGACTATTATTAGGCTGTGTTGATTTTTATAGTGAAGAAAAAATTGAACGCTCGAAGAAATTGACATTTGATTTATGGACTGATAATATGGGTAGGCTAATTAAAAGGCGGATCCCTAAGAAGAGTGCTTAAAATATTGAGGACATTATCAGAATGTTTCAGTAGAAGGGTACTGATACCCAAGTGTTTGTAGCCCAAGATTTGGCTAATCTGCCTCCGGTAACAAGGGAAAATATAGATGTTTGTTCACTTCTTGCAACAATCCAGAAGGTGCAAGAGGAGTTGGTTCAAGCAACGACCTCCAGTTGCTTGGCAGAGGTATGTACTCTCACTGCTTCGCGGGTGGAGACCTTAGAAAGAGGAAGGCTGCAGGCTTCCCGCCCTCCAACATTGCCAAGTCCCACTTCTGAGCAGTCCCAACAGAGTATGGTAGGGCAAGGGTAGAGTGTTTTCCTCAGCCTCCTTTGCCAAAACCCGGACACACCCACTCAGAGGTGAAGCATTGCAGGAGGAATTCCCTCCTCTTCCGAACGTCAAAGATCTGTGAGTGCCAGGGTGCAGCCTACTCCCAGATCCATGAATGCAGAGACTTCTCCCTCTCAGCCTCGTCCTGAATTCGTGAATGCAGAGCTCTCTACACCGCAGCCTCAATACCACCTGAAATAGGGTAGCCTCAAAGGGGCCTTCGTGAACCCGGATGCTCTGAACGCAGTCGTGGATCATGATGAGGATGAATCTTGGATTGTAGTTGTAAGGAGGGGCCGAAAGCAAGCTACCCTTCCAAGAACTGCAACCACTATAGTTGTTAACGTGGTAATTCCTCAAAGGGGTCTGGTCCCACTGACGTACAAGCTAGAGAGAGAGACAGCCTTTGGCAAAGTTTGGCGGGGATTGACCGGGTATTATAGGAGCTGCAAAGAATTCTCTTGGTCGACGGGTCTTGTACGCCGATACCGATAGTGTGGTGTTTACAGCGAAGGAAAGTGAATATATGCCTCCAAAAGGTCAGTTCCTCCGTGAAATCACTGACGAGATCAAAGATGAATATGGGGACAATGCATACTAATTTTTTATGTAAGTAGCAAACATGATGCGATAATTATGGGAGATCTTACTTTACCTTAGAGCAAAGGCGTAGGGGCCCGATTTTGTCCAGAGGGGTGCAAGTAAGTTTTGCCCCAAAAAATAAACGAAACCAAAAATCGATTTTTAACCCTTTAAGCCCTGAATTTTTTGTAGGGTTAAGTTATGAATGCTTGTATTTGAAACGTTAGCAATTTGTACCTTCAGTCCTTAGGCTTAAAGGGTTAAGTCATATTTTTACTAACAATATTTGTAGGTTACACAACTCTATAAAGGCTGAGCACCAAACAAGTTACAACAGTAGAGTAAGTTGTAACGGGTTATATCAAATGGGGTACTTAAATAGTGCCGTTTTCTGACAGGTTTTCCTTTCTATAGTCAAATATTGCATGGTTCAAGATCTGAAGACATACATTTCGGGCAAAAGAGATGATATCCTATATGAAAATCATAAAAAGTTTTGAAAATGTGTGTACTGGGCTTTTGCCTGAATTTTCGGGTGTAATTGCCCGAAAAAAACCAGTCGGGCTGAATTTTGGGGGGTCAATTGACCACCCTGACCCCCGTCTCCTACGCCTATGCCTTGTAGGGACTGGCTTGGTCCTTTACAGTCTAATTCCGGTTGTCGACTCTATGAGGGATTGCTCGAAAGTTCATTTTTTCAGATGGTCAGACCTAGACTTAAATAATAAGATCTCTGTAGGTTACTTCTCCACCAGTGATCATAGGCAAATAACATTTGAAATAAAAATTAATGTTCATAATTTGGAGATTCTGGAATACGTTTTGGATTTTAAAAGAGCTAAATTTCGTGACATAAAACTGCAAATTTCGACCCATAAATGGGATAAAGCTCTATCGCGCGATGATATTAATGACACATAGACTTCTTTTTTTTAATTATTTTAAACGTTTAGAATCAAGTAATATTCCATTACGTAAAATGAGACCGTCGAAGTCTGTTAAACTTGAATGGTGAAATGCTGAAATTAAAAGTAGCTAAACGTTAAAAAGGAACTCGTATTTAGAGAAACAAATAATTTGTCCGATGAAAATGCTTACAAGCTATTGAGAAGGCAAAGCAAAAATATTATTAGAAAAAGTAGGCACAACTATGAGCTACACTATCTGTATATAGTGAACCAAATTAACTCGAATCCGAAGGAATTCTATAATTATGTTAACCTTTGGTTTGGTTAACCTTTGGTTATCTTCCGCCCGAATTGTTCATTCTGACGAAGGTCAAGCTTTTCACTCCAACTTAGACCTACAGTTTAACGTGGAATCTGAACCACGCCCCATCAGCAGCCCAGCGTCTTAACCACTAGGCCACCTAGGGTACCCATATATCTACCAACTACTTTCTTTTTTTATTGTGTGGAAGGATGAACAGCTGGGTTTTGCTGCGCGCCGGCTGCCGTCGGGTCTCGAACCCGGGGCCGATGGATTCGTAGTCAGCGACGCTAACCACTGCACCACCTACGACTGGACCAATAGGTGCAAAGGTGCAATCATAGTAAAAACCAACGACAAAATTTACGATGACTTACAAGTGAGCGAAGTTTGAAATAAATTCTTCTCTTTCGTGTTTACTAACGAAAATATAAACAACATTCCCGTTCCCGTAATTATGCTCAGTGATGATAATGTAAAGCGTCACGATTTTACCATTATTGAAACTGAAGTACTCTCGGCCATAAGTAAAATTAATCTTAATAAAACTCCAGGTCCAGATAAGCTCTACCCTAGGGTACTTAAAGAAATGAACTGTGCATTAGTTTCTCCTCTCAGATATACAGGGTGAATGAAAAGTTCCGCCCGATTTTGGGTGAATTGTGGAAACCCAAAATCAGGCGGAACTTTTTATTCACCCTTATGTTTAATAATAATAATAATAATAACAACAATAAATTGTTGCAGTTTGGGGAAGTTCCGTTCGATTGGAAACGTGCAAACATTACCCCAATGTTTAAAAAAGGGTACAAATCGCTTCCGGGAAATTATCGCCCCATTAGTCTGACTTCAGTCGTTGACGAGCTTATGGAGACGATCGTTCGGGACAAAATATCATAGGTAATCATTTAGAAATGAATAAATTAATAATAAATTTTCAACACAGTTTTTGACGTAATCGTTTTTCTCTTACTAATTTGCTCGATTTCTTTAATGATATAGTAAATATATATGACGAGAGTAAAACAGTAGATATTATATATTTCGATTTTTCAAAAGCGTTTGATAAAGTGCCACATAAAAGATTACAGTGGTCGACAAAATCAAACGTTTTTCTCTTAACAAAGATGTATACACACTTTTCTAGACCAGATTTGTACGCTGATTCCAAATCTGTTTTCGGTTTTCCTCTAGCACATATAGTTATCGAAATATGACTGGTGTTAATTTCAGCACAATTTATCGTAAAAGTACAACTTTATTCATAAAAAGAAATGTATGATACATCAACCTAAAAACGTTGCGAGCACGATTTTCTTTTGTAAACCTTGTCCGGATCCTCGCGGTACAACATCCAGCAGTAGTCTGCCAACATACTTTCGATCCAGAAACCTTGGTAGCGATTTTCAATTGATTGGATGTCTTGATGGAAGCGTTCCCCCTGCTCTCACTCACTGCGCCAAGGTTTTCGGGAAAGAAATGTAGATGCGAATGTAAAAAATGTATTTTCAAGGACATGCGACAGCCATTGATATGCATCGAGCAGTTTCTGAACTCCATCTTTGTATGCAGGAGACTTGTGGTTACCCAAGAAATTTCCACAAATCCATTTGAAAGCCTGCCATGCTTTTAGTTCTAAGGCATTGAGGCTTTCTTCAAAGTCTTTATCCTCCAGAACGTCCCCTGATTTGGGGCCCCACAAAGATTCCCTCCTTCAATTTCGCGGCACTGATGTTTGCAAATTTCTCAACAAGGTATCGAAACCCTCTCGAATTCACCTTACCCATCGCTTTCCCAAAATTTTTCATTAAGCCGAGCTTAATGTGGAGAGGTGGCAGGAAAATCTTCTTTGGATGAACTAAAGGAACACACTGGACACTGCCCGTTTCTGGCTCGTATGTGCTCTTTGATGCAAGTCACGTCTGATGTAATGATCCGCGGTAGCACGGCTGTCCCATAGGCATAGGAAACAACAGTATTTCGTGAACCCTCCTTGCATGCCCATTAACATACCAATGACTTTGAGATCACCACAGATATTCCATTGATGAGTGCTGTATTGGATTGCTTCGAGTAGTATATTCATGTTATCGTACGTCTCCTTTAGATGAACGGAGTGGGCGATCGGGATGGACGGCTCTAAGTTCCCGCTATGCAGGAGAACCGCTTTCAATCTTCGCTGTGAGGAATCAGTGAAGCGGCGCCACTCAAATGGTGTGTGTACCTGTGACAAGTTCTCGAAAAGTCCATTGATATCATGGCAATAGCAGAGAGGACTGTCTACTGTAAAGAATATCGCCAAATCATGGTTCCGTTTTCGATAGCGACACACTTGGACGTTCTTCTCAATAAGTGTTCCTGCTTGAGTCTCGAGGAGAGAAGTTCTGATTTCTCTTTGGAGAGGGCTAGGTCTCTAATGACGTCATTCAACTCGTTTAGGGTAAGCCTCTCCGGCTTCAATTGTTCTTCGTCAGGTGTGTAGTCAAGATCGGCCGAAGGTCACGCATCTCCGGGAAACTAATTCCACAGCATGGAATCGAGTCCATGCTGTAGAGGTACTGGAATCGGCATCGCGTCATCGTGAGGGATCAGTCTGATCACTGAGTCTACGTTCGGATAAACGATGTTATGCTTGTTCTTCACGGCGAATCCAGTTATGTTAACATTGCAAAAGTAACAATCGCCATGATAGTCTCTCGGTTCCCTCCATATCATGGATATAGCGAACGGCATCGAACTTTTCCTTTGGTTCAACCAGTCATGTAATCCATTCGAATAAGCGGTACACATAACATGTGGCGCCCACGCCTTATCTTGGTCGCCTAGTGGATAGCAGAAGTATAACTGGTAAGTTTTCTGAAGATCCAGCGTGATTGTGCGCCGTTGTGATTTAGTCGCGAATGAGCCACACACGTAACAGAAATTGTCGGGGTGATTTTCACACTTTCGAGGCATGATGGCCGATGAGTGGGTTGATGTAAACCATCTAAAAAAATAAAATGTGTAAGTGGGGGACACAAAACAAAACACAACTGCTCTCACCTAAAATACCACAAGACAACCTGCGGAATGCCGAAGTTGAAACAACAAAATGCCATACATGAGGGTACAGAAACGGGAAAGCAAAAACCTACACCTAAGCTGCAACGACAAAATACTCCGCTACATGTAAAGGGACACATATTATATATTGTGTATATAGTATTATATATAGTTTTATGCATATTATATATATTATTATTATCTATTATATATTTTCGCCTGTCTGTTTGTCTGTCCTTTATGCAAGCGCAAACCGTTTGACCTAGAGCTACCAAATTTGGCACGGGAACTTCTTATGGGATGAAGAATGTTAATAAATTAAATAATTAAAATTACTGTGCCCAAAGGCCTCAGCACCGCGATTAAACTAGAGACAAGAACGCAGCCGTGAAAATTTTGAGCTTCACATTGTGTCAAGATTTCTGAATCTTAACATTTTCATGACTAATTATTTGGTCAACTATAGAAAAGAACACAGTCATGAAAATCTTGAGCTTCACATATAATTATTTTTTAGGACGACTTCAAACAGTTTGACCTAGAGCTACCAAATTTGGCACGGGAACCTCTTATGGGATGAAGAATGTCAACACAGAGTCGGTCAGCCTGCCTGTTTGTGCGAATAGTTACAGGAAGTTAATGTGGCAATGTTTTTTTGCATTTTTTGAAAATCCCAACAACTTTACCATGCCACCAAAGAAACGGGCAAGTTTGGGCAGATCTACATCAGCAGCCAGAAAAAATAAAGAAGCCCGGAAGCAGGAAAGCTCACAAGAAAGACAATCACGCCTTAAAGTTGACCGTGAACGACATGCAACAGCCAGAGCAAGAGAAAACCTCCAAGAAAGACAATGACGTCTTGAAGCTGTCCGAGAAAGTGTAGCAGCTACCAGAGCAAGAGAAACATCCCAAGAAAGACAATCACGCCTTGAAGCTGACCGTGAACGACATGCAACAGCAATGTGAAATTTATCCCAGGCAACGCCGGCGCCGGGTACCTCAGCTAGTATTATATAAATGACGCATATATATTGTATATATAGTATTACATATTATATTATATGTAGTACTGTATTATATATATATATATATATATATATATATATATATATATATATATATATATATATATATATACCCCTCGATTAGGTACTCCGGCTTGCCGGGCCGAGGGGCTCGTACACCTCGTGGGTTGTTGGGGTTTCCTCAACTCCTCGCGGGGTGTGGGCGAAGAGTTACCTAGTTGCGTTTTTTTTTTTTCTTTTTTCCTTTTCTTTCTTTTGCTCCCCCTTTTTTTTCCGTCTCTCCCGGAATTTCTTTTGTCTTGACTCGGTCTTGTGCCTCTGTTAATTGTAGTATCCCCCCCCCTCTGTTTGTATTTTGCAGTCTTGGGGTCATCGGGTGCACCCGCCGGGGGCATCGCTCCGTGGCTGAGCCGTGCTCTGGGGACGGTACGGGCGCCCGGACCGCTGCTGCGTCTGGATTGGGTCTTTGCTTGGCCCTTAACGGACAAATCTCCGTAGTGCCAATCTGCTGTTTTTAAAACGACAGTCAGGTTGGGGGGCGGGCTACCCGGGACGTTGGGCCTGCGCCTTGAAGGATGCAGCGGCGGATGGTGCATTGCCTTGGGTCCGAGGCTGTCTTTTTGTAAAGCTATTGTTTATGGGTTCAATTTCTAAACTTCAATCCCCTCCTGTTGACGACTCTGGCCCGCCCTTGGATTTGGATAAGACTACTACTTCTGGTCGTTCAGCGGCCTCTGCCTCCGCTGGATTGACCTTCAAGCCGTATGGCCCCCTCTCGTCCTCTGCGGCGTCTGGCTCTCGTGGCCGGACTCGTGGTGGCCGTAGGGCGGGGTCTTCGCGGCCCTTGTTCTCTCGCCCACTCCGGTTACCGTTACACATGGACCTGTCCCGGCTGTCAATTTCTGTCCGGTGGACAGGTTCCTTGTTCTCCGCCCTTCCGCTGGCTCCCTTCCGGGCAACTCGGAACGGGTGTTTCAGCGCCTTAAGACGGTGGGGGTTCCCTGTCGTTATGATATCCGCCCTCTGAAGGATGGGTCTCTTCTTTTGAAGTCCCGTTCTTCGGGGGTGACTGAGTCCCTTCTACAGTTGCAGGATGTCTTGGGTTGCAGAGTTTCTGTGACTCCCCATCCGCAATTGAATAGCTGTCAGGGCACCATTTTCGCTTCCCGTCTGCTGTCAATCCCGGTTGGCGAGTTGCAGGAGGATCTTGCCCCCCAGGGGGTAACGAAGGTCTTCCGCTTTTCGTCGCGCCGGGATGGTGCTCTTACCCCGTCCGCTCGTCTGCTCCTGACCTTTGACTCCCTTGTGCCTCCGGCCCAGGTGTTCTGGGGCGTGGGTGATCCGGTCGTGTGAGTTTTCGGTGCGACCATATGTGCCTGACCCGGTTCGTTGCTTTGGCTGCAACCGGTTCGGCCATGTTAGCTCTGCGTGCCGCCGTGAGGGTAAGCTATGTGTCCGCTGCGGTGGGCCTGCGCACCCTACCCCGTGCACGAAGCCCCCGCGGTGCTCGAACTGCTCGGGGGCCCACCCTTCCTCCTCTCGGGACTGCCCCGTTTTCAAATTTGAATTCGAGGTGCGGTCCTTAAGGACTACCGAATTCCTTAGTGCGCGGGAGGCGCGCGATAGGGTCCGTGACCGGGAGCCGCGGCGGGGGTTGTCCTATGCTGCGGCTCTTGGCCCTGGCGGGTCCTCGGGCCCCTCCCGTGCTACCCCGGCGTCTACCGGAGTGGTGCCCCCCCTGGAAGTTCCGGGGGTTGGTGGTCCTCCTGGCGCCGCGGGCCCTTCTTGTTCCTCTGCCTCACTTTCAGACATCCCATCTGATTCCCTGCCTACAAGTGCCCCTTCTCCCTCTCCGGCCTTGGGGTCTGGATCCTTGCCTACTCGTCTCTCGGGTGGGGAAGGTGATGCCCCGAAGGGGAGGAGGAAGCGTCGCCGTGGTCGGAGTCGGAGTCCTCCAGACCCGATCATGACCGCTGCTCGCCCTGCTTCCCCTTCTTCACCGGAGGGGAAGCGGCGCGCCGCTCCTGATCCGCTCGGGACTCCCCCGCTATACGGAGGGCTGGTGAGGCGTCACCTCCCGGTGCCCCGACCAGTGTCCGGGTGTCGGTTGAGGTACACCGCCCCATGACACCCTCGATTACTGACGCTGTTCCCATGGTGGACCCGGTCGAGAGGAGCCTGGCCCTTCTTCATGGAGTCTCTCTCCTGGATCTACCTCTCCCACCTGTGGTGGACCTTTCTCCCCCCCCCCGTCAGTGCTTGTCTGGTTTGACGAGCCCTCGAACATCTGGTTCTCCCCAGCCCCCCTCTGGTGGGGAGTCGGGGGTTTCGGCTGGGCCCGTCTCGTCGTCTCCCCCCCAGGGGAGCCCCCCTCTGAACTCCCTGTTCCACTCTCCACCTCTCGTTCTACTACGGGTGAAGCAGCTGCGGGGTCGGTGGCCCCTACCCCCCCCGTTCGGGGTGAGTCGGGGAAGCCGATTCCGTCCCTGGTTGCGGACCGTTGAGTTTGCTGCTCAGCTTGGTCCGTGGCTATTTCTCTGTTTTCTCTGCCTCTTATAATGCCACTTCCCCTTATAGTTCCATTTTGCATTGGAACTGTAGGGGGCTTTTAGCTAACTGGGAGAACCTTGCTTCCCTGCTGAAGAGCGAGCGGCCTTCCTGTGTTTGTCTCCAGGAGACTATCCTGGCTGCGCGGGGACTCCCTCGTCTCTCTGGCTATGTTGGTTTCCCTTGCACCCCGGATGAGCACACACGCCGGCGGGGTGCGGCGATTTATGTGCATCATTCGTTACCATCGCGAGGTGTGCCTCTTCGCACTTCCTTGCAGGCTGTGGCTGTGCGGCTATTTTTAGATCGCCAGTACACTGCCTGCTCGATTTATATTCCTCCTCATGACCCTCCTTCTCGCGACGCGGTTCGCGAGTTGGTGTTGCAACTACCTCGACCGTTTCTCCTCCTCGGGGACTTTAACAGTCGCGACCCGGCTTGGGGAGATGTCCGGTCGACTAATGTTGCTGGTATGTTGCTCTCCTTAATGGAGGAACTTTCCTTCGCGTGCCTCAATTCCGGTGAACCTACTTACTTCCACGAACCCACGGGTTCATTTACCTGTATTGATCTCTCCTTGGTGTCCCTCGATGCCTTACTCGATTTTTCGTGGAAGGTGTTGGGGGACTCTTATGGTAGTGATCATTACCCAGTCTGTCTTGAGCCGGTCGGACCGCAGCCGGGTGTCTCGTCTCGACCGAGGTGGTGCCTTGCGCGGGCTGACTGGCCATCCTTCAGAGCTCGTTCCGTCATTACCCGTTCGGTGTTGAGCTTTGGCTCTGTGGATGAAAGCTTGGAGTTCTTCGAGCGGGTATTGATGGGCGTCGCGGAGGACTGTATCCCTCGATCTTCCGGTAACCCGCGGACGCGTAGCGTCCCGTGGTGGACTCCAGCATGTCACCGGGCGGTGTGCGAGAGGAAGAGGGCGTCGCGCCGCTTCCACCGCACCCGGCGCGCGGACCACTTGATTGAGATGCGGCGGGCGAAGGCTTTCGCCCGCCGGACTCTCAAGTTGGCCCGTCGGGCCTCTTGGCGTGCTTTTGTGTCCGGCATTTCCTCGTCTACCCCTTCTGCTACTGTGTGGCGGAAGGTACGTAGTATCGAGGGGAAGCCGGTCCCTGCTAGTCGCCCTGTCCTTCGGGACGGGGACGGCTTCCTTTCGGATCCTGCTGCTGTGGCCGATCGGCTGGCTGGGGCTTTTGCTGCGGTTTCCCGTTCGCCTTCAGCTGCGGATCGTCCTTTGTCGAATGTTACGTTCCCGCCGCCTGGGAACGAGCCCTATAACCATCTCTTTACGATGCGGGAACTTCGGGCTGCCTTGGCAACCCGTCGTTCTTCCGCCCCTGGCCCTGATGACATTCCGTATGACTTTCTTTGGAATCTGCACCCGATGGCCCTACACTTCTTGCTGGATCTTTTCAACCGGGTGTGGGTTGAGGGGTCGTTCCCTTCCCGTTGGAGGGAGGCGATTGTGGTCCCGATACCTAAGCCGGGGAAGGATCCGGCGGAGGTGGCGGGCTATCGGCCTATTGCCTTGACGAGCTGCTTATGCAAGCTCCTTGAAAAGATGGTGGCCGTCCGACTTTCCTTTACACTGGAGTCGCTTGGGTTATACCCCCCGACCCAGTATGGCTTTCGTCGATTTCGGGGTACTCTGGACCCCCTTTCCTCCTTGGTCATGATGTACGGGAGGCCTTTTCCCGCCGGAATCTTGTTCTGGCCGTCTTTTTGATGTCCAAAAGGCCTATGACACGACCCGTCGGGGAGTTGTCATGGACCGTTTGAAGTCTCTTGGTTTTGTGGGCTTTTTGCCCACATTTCTTCGTAACTTCCTCTGCCGTCGCACTTTCCGCGTCCGTAATGGGGCGGCCCTATCTGACCTGTATGTTCAGGAGGAGGGGGTGCCCCAGGGGTGTCTTAAGCGTCTCCTGCTTCAACCTGGTCATGTCTGCGCTACCGGGAGCCCTTCCGCCCTCGGTGCGATGTTCCATCTATGCCGACGATCTGGCTGTCTATGCCGCGGGGAGGAGTCCCCCCTCGTGGAGAGGCAAGTCCAACTCGCGGTCAATCGGGTTGAACGCTGGGCGTCGTCGGTGGGCCTTACGCTGTCTTCCCCGAAGACTTCGTGTGTGGCCTTCCTTCCGCCGAGGAGACGGGGATCCGGCGCCGTCCCGACCTTTGATCTTACACTCGGGGGTCAGCCTCTGGCCCTCGTTCAGTCAGTGCGTTTCCTGGGTATGGTTTTCGACAGCCGTTTGAGCTGGGTTCCCCACCTTCGCCGGCTGCGCGAGTCTGCAAGACGTACCCTGGATTTGCTGGGACATCTGTCGCATACTACATGGGGCGCGGATAGGCGGACACTCCTCCGTTTGTACGTGTCCCTGGTACAGTCAAAATTAGATTATGGGAGTGTGGTGTATGGCTCCGCCTCCCGTACGGCCCTTCGGATACTGGATCCGGTCCTCTCTAGAGGACTGCGCATGTCATCTGGCGCCTTCCGCTCCTCTCCGGTTGATAGTCTGCAGGTTGAGTGCGACATCCCTCCCTTGGGGGATCGGAGGTCGTTCCTCATTGCTAAGCACTATCTCCGGATCCTCCGTCTTCCCAACTCTCCTCTGTTCCAGGTGGTGGAGAGGGCGTTCTGCCGGGATGGGGGTTGGTATTTCACCGACACGGTGACCTCCCTCCTCGATGGTATGGGCACTCCTCCTCCATCCGTTATACCGGTCTCTTTCAAGGGTGTTGCACCTTGGGAGAGCACCCCTGTTGCGTGCTGTAGGGCGTTGCGCCCCGTTCGCAGGGCCGATTCTGACTCTGCCTTGCTTCGGTCTCTGTTCCTTCAGCATGCGGCGTGTCACTCTGCATGTGTTGCGGTCTTCACGGATGGCTCGAGGTCGTCGGGGGGCGTTGGGGCCGCGGCTGTTCCCCAGTCGTCTGCCCTTGCTCCCCGATGTACCCGTCTCCCTGATGAGGCTTCCGTTTTCACGGCGGAGCTCTATGCCATTCTGAGCGCTCTGGAGGTGGTGCGGGAGCATCCGGATGGGTCGTTTGTCATCTATTCGGATTCCCGCAGTGCCCTGGATGGCCTGGAGTGTTTTGACCCTGTGCACCCACTGGTCCGACGAATCCAGCTACTGTGCCATACCCTTGTCGCTTTCGGTGGCAAGGAGGTGGTATTTTGCTGGGTCCCAGCACATGTTAACGTGGCTGGTAATGAGGCTGCCGATCGAGCTGCCCGTTCCGCGTGCCGACTACAGGTTTCACCCGTGTCCCTCCCCTTTTCCGATTATATCCCTGGCTTCCGTAGGTTTTTGCGCTCCCGGTGGCAGAGTCGCTGGGATGGCGCTACAGATAACAAACTTTGCAAGATTAAACCCAAATTGGGATGTTGGGCCTCTTCCTTCCATCGGTCGCGCCATAAGGAGGTGGCTCTGGCCCGCCTCCGTATTGGCCACACCCACCTGACCCATGGCTATTTGATGGCCGGGGATCGGGTGCCCCGATGTCCCAATTGTAACGTTTTCCTTACAGTTGCCCACCTCCTGGTGGAGTGTCCGCTTTACTCTGCGCGCAGCGCAGAGTATTTTCCCTTTTTGGAGAGCGTCGGGCCTTCTGATAGGCTTGGCGCTATTCTATCTGAAGGTCCCTACTTTTCGATAACCGGGTTGTTCTCCTTCCTCTTTCGCTCCCGACTTCTTTACCGGCTGTGACTCCGCTATGATCTTTCTGCTTCCCCCCCCCCCTCCTCCTCCTCCTCCCCCGTCTATTGTTCATTTCCATTAGCTGTTCCTTAATTTTCGTCCTGTGTTCGCTCTGCTATCCACCTTTCTTTTGGTGGCCATGAGCGGTCATACTTTGAAACCAAAAAAAAAATATATATATATTATATTTACTGTAAGGTTGTAACATATAATCTGCTTGATTTTTTAGTACCTTCAGAACAAAAATTAAATGACTTATAACCTCTTCCCACCTGTAGAAATTTTTTTTATTCCACGTTCGAAGAAATCCCTTGGTTTCGAGTTGAAAAAAGCGATCACTTCGTTTTCGATAGCTTCCCTGGATTGCAACTTTTGTCCAGCTAGGTGGTGTTGCAGACATCTGAATAAATGGTAATTTGAAGGTGCGATGTCCGAAGAATAAGGTGGATGAGGCATTTTTTCCCAACCAAATGCCTCCAATTGGGCAGTGGTGATTCGAGCAGTGTGAGGGCGCGCGTTATCCTGATAACCTCGGCGATTAATTAATGCAGGACGTTTTTCTTGTAATGCCATCTTCAGTCGTTGGAGTTGTTGGCAGTAGACTTCAGCTGTGATTGTTTGGTTATCTGGCAGAAGCTCAAAATGAATAATTCCTTGCATATCCCACCAAACGCATAGCAAAATTTTCTTTGGATGGTGTCCATTCTTTGGCTGAGGTTCAGGCTTTGTTTCACGGCTAAGCCACTGATGTCGACGCTTAATATTGTTATAGAGGACCCATTTTTCATCCCCAGTGACGATCCGATTCAAAAACGGTGCCTGCAGTTGCCGAGAATGGAGTGATGTGCAAATATCGATTCGATGTTGAAGATTCGCTTGTGACAAATCATGCGGAACCCATTTTCCAACCTTCACTACTTTTCCTAACAGCTTCAAATGACGATGAATGGTCATATGGCTAACGTCGAGTTGCAGGCCAAGTTTTCTTACAGTTACTGTTGGGTTTTCCTCCACTGTTGCTTTCAGAAACTCTTCATCTAACTCATTTGGTCGTCCTGTTCGTCGATAATCTTTCAGACTGAAGTCTCCATTCCTGAACTTCTCAAACCATCTCTTACACATCCATTCGCTCACAACATCATTTCCATAAACTCTTTGAACGTTTCTTGCGGAGTCACTAGCGTTAGATCCTTTTTGGAACTCATACAGCATCACATGAAGAATATGCTCTTTCGTGGACTCCATGTTTTTTCAATACTGTAATATCGTAGGGGTGGCGTTGTAACTGTATGAAAAACACCAGAGAAAATATTCATTAGCCTAATCCTACACTAGCCTAAGTCATTCTGTATCATTCTGTATCGTGATAAAACATGTACGAACCTGTCGCCGCGTGTATTTTTCAACATTTCTAAAACTTTCACATTATCTTCAGGTTATTGTATTATCTATCGTCCGTTTTCGAATCGAGCAGAATTTATGTTACAACCTGATATACGAGTATATTGTATATTATGATCGATCTCATCTCGAAAAGTATACGTGCTAGAGGAAAACCGAAAACAGATTTGGAATCAGCATCCCAACAGCTATGAAGCCCATCCATAATTATATCTGATAAAAAATACTTGTTGGCCAGTGTTATCAGATAAACTTTATTCTCACAGAATTGATGGTAATGTTCTCAAGTGGATCGAAAATTGGCTAAGTGGAAGTAAACAAAGAGTAGTCATTAATGGCAAAACGTTTAACTGGAAAAGTGTAACTAGCGGTGTGCCTCACTGATCAGTTCTTGAACCAGTTCTTTTTATTATTTATATCCATGACAGACACAAGAATTAACGGTATAATTTCAAAATTTTCGGATGATACTAAACAAGTGGGGAGAACAAAATCAGCGGCAGAACGTTTACAGATTCAAAAAGATATTAATACTCTAAATTACTCGAGTGGGCAGAAATTTGGCAAATGAACGTTAATATAGCTAAATGTAAAACGAACGCTGCACATTGGTAGAAACAATGTTAAAGAAAAGTGTTTTATACGCGGCAAGACACTAATGAGTGTTACGGAAGAGAAAAATTTAGGTATTATTGTTGCCCACACTTTTAAACCGAGTAAGCAATGTATCGAAGCGGTCAGGAAAGCAAGTAGAAACTTTGGATTTATTGGTAGATCATTTGAATTTAAGTTCAAGAAAACAATGCTTACATAATGTAATTCTTTAGTACGCCCCCACCTGGAATGTCGCGTTCAGTTCTGGTCCCCATATTTACGACAGGACATAGACAGAATGGAGAGTGTGCAGGACGAGCTAGTAGTATACCTGCAAAATTCCCGAGTGCAAATCAATTGCATGCAACATGATCAATAATTGCGATATTGCATGCAACAAGGGGGTTAAACCCTCTAAGAGAGGTATAGGGGGTTAGTCAAGAAAGGGGGAGAGAGGTGTTATGCATGAAGGGGGGAGAAGGCAGTATGCATGAAGGAGGGGAGGGAGTGGGTAACCTAACCTAGCAAGGGAGGATAGTGGGGGGGTTGAAGGGGTTCAGGACTAAACCCACCAAAAAGGGGGAGTGGGTAACCTAACCTAACAAGGGTAATAAAACACGAGAGAGAGAGAGAGAGAGAGAGAGAGAGAGAGAGAGAGAGAGAGAGTCTCTTTGCTGAGGCACCTCGGAGCATTTTGAATTCTTCACTAGCCGTCGTGGTCGGTTTTAGTATCACAGTCAGTTGGCTTAGAAACCAGCCAATGGTATGGCGTAATCGGCTGTCAGGTAGTTTGTTTGGAGGGACACAGCTAGAGAATACAGCCAGTCACCTTAGATACACACATACATACACATTCATGGCGTTTACATACAATCTTTGGGAGCACAACCAGTGGATTAGATACCAGCCATGGCACAGCCAATCGTAATGGCGTAAACGGCTGTCAGGCAGTTTCTTAGAGGGTAAACGGCCAGTCGCCTTAGTTTTGAGACTTATATATACATATATAGGCTAACTGGAGGACAGCTCCTCTCACAACAAATTCTTGAAGTAAAATGGCGCCTTCCTGGATGGCTTCAGAGCCCAGCCAGTCGAAACAGCCAGTCGCCTTAGACACACACACACACACACACACACACACACACACTGTATCGTTTATATATGCCCTTCATTTCTATTAGTACAGACATTTGTTTATAAAGTGTAAAGGGGAAATAAAACAACTACATCGTTCTGTCTATTTAATATATATTATTCATGAAATACATTCGGAAAATATGCATATACATTAGGTGCAAAACAGGAATAATTCATAAATGATTTATTTAACACATACTGTATATTTACATCAAACATAAAAATAACAGGACTAGTAGAGAAGAATTGTATATATACATGAGATGCAGAACAGGAATAATACACACTGGATTAGTTAATATATATACATATATATATATATATATACATATATATATATATATGGGCTACGTCGTAGCCAATGTCGTAACGCTGTTTCCCGTTGATCAGCGAAGTTAAGGGGCAGTGTGTCTGGGTAGTAGATGGGATGGATGGGAGAACGTCCTTCGCGTCCAGATTATGTAGCGACCCGTGGTTCGGATCCCACGTATAGCTGTAGGTCCCCTCCGTCATATAACCTTAGATGTTGCGATGGAGGTTAAACAACCCCAATCATTTCATATATATATATATATATATATATATATATATATATATATATACAGGGTGGGCGGAAAGTAGCTCCCTATTTTGGATTGGTAAAAAAATACTATATTATCCATTTATTTCAGAAGAAATAATATGAAAAGGTAGGTATACATGGTAGGTTTTCTCTAAAATTCAATGTGGGCTCCAACTCTTTCCACCAGCTTCTGGAGCCGCCCAGGAATGGCGTCCACTGACTTTTGCAGGAACTCCGGCGGGATGGAGGACATGACTTCCCGAATTCGGTCCTCCAGTTCTTCCAATGTCCTCGGTTTGGTGCGGTAGACTTCTTCCTTTACCCACCCCAAAGAAAGTAGTCGCACGGTGTCAAGTCGGGGCTCCTGGCTGGCCATTGATGTGGACCACGACGACCCATCCAACGCCCAGGGAAGTGGGCATCCAGCCACTCACGGACAACAATGGCCAGCCAGGAGCCCCGACTTGACACCGTGCGACCTCTTTCTTTGGGGGTGGGTAAAGGAAGAAGTCTACCGCACCAAACCGAGGACATTGGAAGAACTGGAGGACCGAATTCCGGAAGTCATGTCCTCCATCCCGCCGGAGTTCCTGCTAAAGTCAGTGGACGCCATTCCTGGGCGGCTCCAGAAGCTGGTGGAAAGAGTTGGAGCCCACATTGAATTTTAGAGAAAACCTACCATGTATGCCTATCTTTTCATATTATTTCTTCTGAAATAAATGGATAATATACGTATTTTTTTACCAATCCAAAATAGGGAGCTACTTTCCGCCCACCCTGTATATATATATTAGGGTGGACCATAACTATATAGGGGAAATGTTCTTTTAATATTTCCTAGCTCCCACCCACTGAAGTTGTGAGGTTCTATGAAAAATTGTTGCAGGTAAATTTTCGTTTCGATTAATTCATATTTAGGGGGCGCTCACGAGTTTCAAAATTTATAATTCTATCACTGTAATAGGTATTATATGGTATGCACTGCAGCTCCACCGCCTCTAGGTCCCCATCCCCAATCCACGAGCTGATGGATAAGTACTATCCGTTCTATGACGGGGGTGTCATGGTTGGCAACCACTTATTGTCGCCTAGTCAATGAGCGTTTTCTGGCATTCGGAAACTTCCGGCGATGCTCTGACACTACTTGCAGCAGATACTGCAGCTGCTCCTCGTCTTTGGTGTGGCGGCCGCTGTATTGTTGGACGAGTGACACAGCTCGCTCGGCGTGGTCATTCACCACCCTGAAGTTTTCCACAACCTTAAGCGCCGCCTGAAACTACATTTTTTCCCATTCATCCGGATCTTTGTTCAAGAAACATGCAGACAATTGCAGTCTTTCGAAGAACCTCATCGAATTCTTCGTCACAAGGCTCTCCAAAGACGAACTGAAAGGCGAGTTGACACGCTTTGGAATCTGCTCTCCACCCTCTTTTTTTTGTATAGGGCTGCGACCATCCGACGTTTCGTTGCAGATGGAACAGCGGCATCGAAGAATGCCAATGGAATCATTTCACCAGAGAGGTACCAAAGCTGTCCTGCCAGCTTCTGACTGGCTGCTTTGGAGATCTTCTGTTGTGGATACGACGTCAATGATTCCAAGAGGCAAAGGTCCTGGACTGGAGCGGAAGCGGCTATCGGAGCAGTGAACCATGCCTTCAGGTAGACTGTCACAGCGAAGATGCTCATGTCTTGCAAGTATGTTTTCTCTTTCGGTGAGAGATGTTGCAATTGCTCCCGGAACATCCACATCTTGATAGAATACAGGACCTTGCACATTCATCGAGCGTGATGCATCGTACCTGGGCGCTTGAATTGAATCGGCAATTCAAGATTTCCAACAAGGAAGACAATGGCGAGTTCCAAAAATACCTTGTAATCGTCTCGGTACGTTTCGCGTTGGATTTGTTCTTTGGCGTACTTCAGAAGTTCTTCTCTGACTGGTAATACGGATGGACTAACAGTGGGGTCGTAGACAGCTGTTTGGAACTTGCTTTTGTCGATGTAGTTCCACTGTTGCTGGAATCTCTTGAATAACAGAACTTTAGGACCAGAAATTGCGTCATGACACTCCGTGAACGCGGTGGCAACTATTAGCTCCATGACACGATGCCTGCATGCAAAGTAGAGCGACTCTTTCTGCAACTTCTGCTCTAGGAGCAAACAACATCCTGAGTGACGGCCAGTGTTAGCAGCGGCACTGTCGAAACACCTCCCCACCACTCTTTCACTTAGTCCCCAAAGTTGCAAAAGATCGAACACCGCTTGTGCCTTCTGTTGCCCACTTCCCGAAGCTATTTTTGGCACTCCCAAGAGCTGGCAGTTGCTATCTGAGGTGGGTACTAAGACTTGAAGCCGGTCCACCTGCTCGTTGTTGGTAAGGTCTAGCAGAAGCTTTCCGTCCCAGTGCACCACCACTGGTCAGGAGTGGAATCCTTTTATGATAGATTCAACTTGCTGCCTGCGATGATGCTCTCGGCTGCGCTTCACATAGGATCGGCTGAGTTTCAGTTCTTCTAGGTTTTGGTCAAGGCTGCGAGCTGTTTCCGATACAATGTAAAGCGCCATCCGGTCACTCACCCCCCTCTTGTCTAAGACTGAAGATAATTCTGAGTTCAAAATATTCTTGGTCTGGCGTGTTCTTTTTGAGGGGGGAGAAGGACAACCTCCAGTGGCTCCCTCAAGAAACTCGTCATCGGCAGAGCTTGAAGAAGCAACTTCGGCTGTTTGGGATGTCGAGGCTTGCTCTTCAACTGCTTTCCTCTTTCGGACGTCTTTCTCTGCTTTCCGCTTTGCAACCTTCTGCTCCTTCCCCGCCAATTTTTTGTCGACGGAGACTATTGTGCTATGCCGACCGGGCTCTATTTGAACGAGAAAGAAGTAGCGATCTTTTTGAAACTGGATCATCTGGAGAGCGTTTCCATGTGCAATGTCGAACAAATTGTTCAGCTTGCTTTTGAAAGACGTCTCGTTTTAGACTTGTTTTGGATTTCGCCTTCCCTTGTTTTTTTTTCAAAGCCTGCCACTCTTTGAACAAGACCAAAAGCTTCTCCAAACAGTGGTCCTTCCGGCTTGTTGGTATGCAGGCTCTTCCCTAAAATGAGAAAACTTCCTCCAGCACTTCTTCGGCGCTTTCTTTGGTGTCTTTCTTATTCACAAGATGATGCAAAAGAACATTTAGCACCTGGTCATTTGAAGGCAGTTTACTGCCTAAAATCTTTTGGTCCGGTGTGTCCACCAAGTAAAAACTACGTGTTTTTGACATGACCGTCACCGTAATTAAATGTACCCAATATAATCCAATGTATGGTATACCAATATCTATTAAAATTTATTTCATAGGCTATATTTAACACTCCTACCTGTGAAAGAGCAGAAAACGGCATTAATTAGCACCTGTAATAGATCATAGTAATGAGTGACTCAGAGAAGAATATATAAATCCATGAGCGACCAGTAATTATGCACCGATATGAGTGAAAATTTTCTCAATTTATTTTCTGCTATAGTGACACAGATTTGGGGGGTCGGAGCTGGAAAAATCGAAAGTTCGATTTTATGGGCCACCCTAATATATATATATATATATATATATATATATATATATATGTGTATATAAATACTACAGTGCATATTACTGTATTTCGCTGCCCCTCACTGCTTCCACACTACCTTCAGGAGTCAGGAGCCCTTTGGATTTAAAGATAAGCACTTATTTAAATAATAAACTATTATTTTTAATTCTATTAATCAACTTTATTATTGTTTTACAGGTTATTTTAATGCATTATTTTATATTACATGGGTTTAGTTTGGTTTATTTACATGAGTTAGGCCATGTTCTATTTCCCATCCCCAATAATCCATAGTTTGCACTATTCCGAATGACCCATCTCACCAATTAATTCGGATTAGCGAGGGTTCACTGTATATATACGCATCAAAAAATGGGCAACTGGAAATCCATGTTTCAAGATCAGTTTCTACTACGCTTAAATTAAATAGTAAACTCACATGTAATCGAGTCCACATTTACATCCTCATTGCTTTGTACTCCACAATAAATGCGATTGAACATTAATTCACCACTCAAAGTATGCGGGGTCTATATTCAATATAAAGGGCTTTCAACTCATTTAACACTCTTTTTGTACACTCTTTATAATTAGGAGTAAAACTATCACGCTCTTTAACACGGGTAGAATACATTCAAAATCACGCACAAAGATGACATCACTTGCTACAACATCACCATTAAATTCAAGTTTATAAACACTCCTTTCCAAACGTGCACTTCGTATTTCCTCGGTGACCTTTTCAACTGCAAAATCTTCTTCACATCTCATATCGGCAAATGAAGTATATTTCTAAATCGTGCCGACAACTGCGTCTTATATAAAGAAATATTTCTTCAGGGTGAACAGTGAAGGTGAGATCAGCCCTGTGCCGCTTTAGTCCTTTGTACCAAAGTTCATGATTTTTCGAGGAGTCTGTACCTTCTAAATACCTATCCATTTCCAAACCATTCTCGCCTTGTTTTTCCTACACTTGGTAAAATCATCGACTAGGGCGGTGTACGCGTATTCAAGCACTCTATCAAAATAACGCATATCGGCAGCACGGGCGTCTAATATAGGTTTTAGTTTACGGAAACCGACGACTTCAAACATTCTATCGAGAATGAAACGGTTTCGCGTGGGAAAAGGGTGTTATTGTCAGCAGTATTCTTCCACATCAGCCGTATATCAACGCATGGTTGGTTTGTATCACGATTTATGCACGGCGTGCAAATAATGGCGTATGAGCTTGCATCACTAATCTGTTCTCTTTTTGTGCCTATACTTACAGGTATTTTATAACCGCCCTCACCACACTTTTCAACCACCATGAAGATTCTGTTCATCTCTTCAACAGTTAAATAAACAACATTGCGTTTACCAGAGTTTGATGTCTACATTTCGTTTCAAGTACATAATTAATAGCACCGGTATTACGCCTGAACACACGCACAGACTTCAATACGGACACATCGTATACTGCTTTGAGGATACTGCTAAACGGAAGCTCCAGCTTTTAATAGTTTTCTACCGATTCTTTGAGGAGAGCACGTCCTGTCGGGTCAAGCTCTGAGGCTACGAGGCTACTCTGAGCCGGGTGGTGCACTGTTTGACTCGGCGGAACCGTGCGGGGCGGTTGGGGAGGTGGGAGGTGTGGGAGTGGTATGAGTCACACGGGATGCGTCATGAATGCCGCCAAGCGTTAGTAATGCAGATTCGTGTAAGAGATTGTTCTAACATGAAAGATTCGATGCGCACTGGTAAATCATCCGAATATTTAAAACTGTAACCCATTATACTCGGCAGGCAGAGCGAGACCCACGAGTTTTTTTATGTGCGCAAATCGTAGTAATGAATCTTCACCCATTCCGTAGCTGGAAAGTATAGTCTGAAGGGGTTTGTGCGTCTTCCAAACAAACTATCGCCGCATTTGAGGGGGTCCAGCACCATTGTACGTTTGATAGCCCTTATTTCTTCGCGATACTGCTCATCGGCTTCCATCCAGGCATCATATTCGTGTTCCCACAAAACCTTGTTAGTGAACTGGTAGCTTATAAGTTGGTCGTGGGTACGGAGCCATGCGAGACTATCGGCAGGAGATCTGCAATGGATATCTCCTATGATACCACACTCAGGACGTGGGCATCCATGCCACTCGTATCCTTTAAAGGAGTACGCCGTCGTCGCACCAGTGAACAGGGGGTCCTCGCTTAGACCATCTACCCAAAAAACACGCCCACTGATCTTGATTGCTACTTCCCCCGTGTTACGCGCATGTTCTATGTATACACCTGTCTGCTGTTGTATGTGTGTGAGCCAGTAAATAGCCTTATTCCTATAACTACTGAGAACGTTTCGGGGAATGACGGCTAGCGTGTCTTTATGCATGATTGTAGCGGATTGTAGCGGATCACAGTTGAAATGGGTTATGTACATCCTTCTAAAGGCTTGAAAGCCTACTCTAAGTACGCTTACGTCATTCACACAATAACGCTCACATTCAACCGCTATGTTGCAAGGATTATCATCATTAAACCTGTTGTAGTAGCGCTCAAAGTCTTCACGGTCGCCTGCACTTATGCTGTCATCGGTAAAAATAATGTTTGGGGTGGTAGCCCTAAATAATTTAAAGTGTCGTGAGTGAGGAAAGTGTAAGGGAAATACCCTTTTTAAACTTCAGCGTCTACGCGCATCATCTTGGTTAGCTTAGCTAATTTACAAGGTGTGAATAACAGTTTCTTTAAACTGAACATTTCCTCTTATCTGCATCTGTATAAGCTTGTTTCCTCTTTTCAAGGGACCACCTGTAAATATCTCTGAGGACTCGTGTTCAAGCAGTTCGTTATAAAGGAATTATGTACCACATATTACAGCGTTATGGGCAAGAATTTTTTTGAATTGGTCCGCTAGCTTGACAATATAGGCCGCAAAGCGTTTCACGGGGGTTACGTTTGCAGTCGTTTTAAAAATGTTTGTTCGTTTGCTACATTTGCGACATTCATCACACTCGACGTTCATCCACTCGTCACAGATAGTCTGACTTACGTGTAAGTGGGGAATAACCTCTTTGGTTTCTGGGTCCGTGTATATCTCTATATCGAAGTATACGGTTATACAAGGTTTATGTTTAGGTTTGGTGTCTTTCATATAACAAACATGTTTTATACCATCCGCCTTATATTTCTGATAACATGTAGTACAACAAATTTCATCACATTTATGCTCGAATTTTCTCCAACTATCCATCATATGAAACGTGCTTCACTCGCAAATTCTCATTTTACTACACGTCCCACTTGATTTATGGAATTTAAAACAGTTATTATTAAAAAACGTGCGTCTACACACGTTACAGTCCCTCTTCTTAGCTTCAACTACTCGACTTTCACATTTGGGGCTTTTGCACTGCTCCCATACCATTTGGCAATCCTTACAATGTTTCACTATATTATATATAAACTTAAGACAACCCTTACACAAATCGTGATGCCTGCCATATTTTCTGCTTTTATCATAACTCGCGTAAAGAGCCCTTATATTGTGAATGAGGAGATACGTTGTCCACGACAAATCTAAAATAAGTAGAGGCTTTGTACGTTCTCTCATACTGTTTTTAAAAACATATACAGTTCTAGGAGATCATCCAGCCCAAATGCAACTTTACGCACACCCATTTCCTGCTCTACCTTTCTCAACTCTTCAGGCCCCATATCACAATCAAATTCGAGCCTACGGTCTGCGGCCAGTTTACGTGCACGCTGCACAACCGTCGACAACCAAATTTTTTGGAGTTATATTTAGTACAGTAAACATATAAGCCAAGACTATTGCTATAAAGCCGCAACCGCGATCGAGGTTTGTGTGGTTTCTGAATAATTGATAAGTGTCAAAGTTAAGTGTATAAGGTGTGGCCTTATGTCCCGCAACACCGAAAACGTGGTGTATATCTCTCGTGAAGTTGTCCATATTAAAATCGGTGCTGCTTTGAGAGGCCTGCATTATACGACCTAAAATGTACTCCACATCTACGGTAGCCAGATGTCTGTAGGTTATTACTACCCAAAAATCGTCTCTATCACCATCATCTGCTCCGAACCCGAGGGACAGTCGCGTCCTCGCTTCACGTCCATCACTGGTTTGAAGGGAAAATTCCACAATACGCTCAACCACGCGCCGCAGTCCGTGTTCAACACCGTTGCTATTCATGGCTCTCTGATCAATCCTGACTACGTACCGGTTTCTAGTCAGGGATGGGGTGGTCGTGACTTTGCGCACCAGTTCGAATGGTATGCTACTGTCTACAGATTGAGGTGTTATTCCCGAGGAGGAGGGCACAGCGGGGGTGGTGGTATTGAATAGGAATAAGTGGGTACAGTTTTCTTTGTAGCAAGAACTACTGTGGTGGTTGTACCGTAAGACGTAGAGGGCTGGGGTTCTGTTACATTTTCAGAACTTACTGTGGGTCTCACGTCCGACGTCCTCGTGCAGAGTTTTACACGCTTTACACCTGTCGTGGAAGGTGTTTGAACAATGGGATTGTTATCATGCACTCGCTTTCTCCCCGAATTGAAGAGTTGGGGTGGTACGGTTGTCGCTGCTGAGGGTTCCGGACCACGAGTGGGTATGATAGAGCAGACTGTAGCCTCAACAACAACTATACTATCGTTGCTATCATCATCTTCATCTGTAATGTCCACAATGGGTACATGATGCTGGTACAGGGCCCCACCTTCGTCATCATTCAAGGTTCTGGGAAAGAAGAAAAACAAGACTAGAATGTAAGGAGCATCACTTAAAATTTCATTATATTTTGCAAATGTTCCATTTAAGAGTGTGATGTGTTAGAGATGGATTCTGTAGAAAAATTCAGGTTCACAAGCCCTTCTACGTGCATTACAGTGAATCCGGTCCTATAGGCTGTGGCAAAACTTAAAATCATTAAAGATAGGCATGAGTTGTTCTGAAACTCTGTGCAAAAGTTATATGGTGCTACGCGACATACCAAGCAGTATTCAATGAATACCGAGATAATATTTTGTTCCAAAAAGGTGTTTACGATGTTAGTTCTATAAAGGGGAAAGGGCACACGGTTATTGTAATTGATAATGTCATGTTAGAAATGGATAAAACGTTTGCCGAAACATGTACATTATTCTCCCACCATCTTAACATAAGCGTGTCCTTCATCAATCAGAATCTATCTTTCAAAAATAGAGACATGCGCGATGTATCACTAAACACACAATATCTAGCCTTGTTCGCTCAGCGTCGAGTTGTATCACAAATTGGGGTATTAGCCACACAAATGTTCCCGAATCGCCATTAAGAGTTTTTGGACATTTATAAAGAAGCTACAAGCCAGCGTCACGGATATTTGCTTTGTGACCTCCACCCGCGAAACACGTTTAGGATTCTTCTAAGAACGAATATATTCCCAAATGAAGCTGAAACGGTGTATATCGCAGAATGACAAAGAGGTTGAAGAAATACCGTGTATTAATAACAATCTATCATCGGCTGCCACAAACTCTGCAGCACCTGTTTATTTGTAAATATTGACTCGAACTTTTTAAAATGCATCTGAGAAATCTGTCTTAACGTTATTAAATGCAATGTACCAATGAAGCCCTCTCAGAAGTCTTGCTTACGTCGTTACAACAACATAATACACGCACTCGCTTGTAAAAGACAAACTGGGGGGGAAGAAAAAGCGAATTATTGTACAAAGAGGTGGTTCATTCCTATCACTCTTATTTTCAGTTTTGGGTCGTTTGTTGTCTAGTTTAATAATGAAGAATGTAGTCGTGATTCCACACGAGGTGTACGGTTCACTACAAAACACAAAGAGTCAAGATAGGTCTACGGTGCTAGAACCCGTAAAAATAGGCTTAAAAGAATGGAAAGCTAATTGGTGGACCTACTAAACAGTGAAAAGCCTCCTGACGAGTAAAGAATCTTATACCAAGAAGCTCTGCAGAAATTTCTTCATGAGAACGAAAATTATAAGAAACCGGTGGAATTCAAAAATGTGAGCGAAACTGATCATGGTGAACCTATAGACGAACAAGTAAAGAACAACGGTGTGAGTCCGCAACATCTCGAGCATGTATTAAAAATAGTCTCCCTCATACATTGAGGAATAATGGACTAAGTCTTTATAATATATTGAATGAGGATTCAATTATACAATAGTCCGATAGAGGTGAAGATGTTGTTGAAGGGTCAAAGGTACAGGATTCGAACAGAAGAGGAAGAAGAAGAGACCAAGCAGCAACGCACAACCCTACCCCCGTGCCTCTAAACTAGCAAATGGCTAACATATTAAGAAAGCACTATTACGATATTTCTAATCCAGCTCCTTACGTGGGTGTTAATAGGTTGTACAGAGGTGCCTATGCTGAGGGCTTAGGTAAAAAAGATGTCGAGAGGTTTTTGCGTGACAGGACGCTTATACACTTCATAAACCGGTGAGAAGAAGGTTAAAACTGCCATGACAGTAGCCGCATCGATTGATTTTATTTGGCAGGCTGATTTATCTGACATGCAAAGGTATTCGGCTTATAATGGCGGCTATCGATACATACATAACAGGTGTATTCTCTACATATTTGTGGCTAATACCTCTTAAAAATAAGTCGCCTGAAACAGTTGCTAAAGCTACAAAAGCGCTGATGTTGACGGAAAGCAGGATCCCCGGCTATTTTCGTACTGACATGGGGAAAAACTTATAGGCCGAGCTTTTCAGAACATGTTGGCAGAGTTTAATATCAGTTATTACACTAGCAATTCTGTGCATAAGGCATCTCTAGACGAAAAAGTTCAGCGTACCATAAAGGGGCGCATACATCTCTATTTCACACATAAAAACATACAGATATATAGACATTCTAGAGCCGCTGGCATCATCCTACAACCGTTCACACCACCGTACGATTGGTACATCACCTAGCGAAATTTTAAAAAGAGGTAGGCATACAGAGCCTGAGGTGAGAAAAGATTGTCGCAGAGCACCACCACGCCCAGTATGTTTCCAAATCATTGATTATGTAAGAGTGTCGAGTTCGGGGAATAAATTCGCGAAAGGATTTGAAGAAGATTGGATTCGTGAGATTTTTAAAGTTAGATATATGAGGCCTAAAGAAGAGGTGATGATGTATTACGTTGAAGATTTTTATGGGGAAGAAATTGGAGGGGGGCTTTAATGGCGAGTAGTTGCAGAAAGTGACATTTAATGGCTAGGGTACCTAGAAAGCGTCTACACCTATATAAAACCTGATGCAATAATGAAGCTTCGATAGTATACAACACTCCCGTCCTCTGTCTCTGTGTGTACATCCTAACAATACCCTGTCCAACTTTATAATAGAACTGCATGGCCCCATTGATTTGGGTCGTGAATCATATGAGGTTGGAATATACGAATTTCAATTGACCACCAAGTTTTTAAGTATTGATAAGAAAGAATCCGTTTTCATGTTTCTTAGAAGGCGCGATGAATGTGAAAAGGCCGGAGTAACTCGGGACGGTATTATGCGCTCAGCCTGGAGCGGTGAGGTGCATCACTTCAGTACAAAAGTATCACTAGGGCAGGGGCATTATGATACAGCCGAGGATATTCTGAGACTTAAATGGGAGTCTGAAAAGTTCAAATCTTACGTCTGATTTAGTATACGAAATCGTAAACAAAGAGAAGCCGGCACATCCTTTGTTGTTAAAATCGAAGGCTAACAGAAATATTAATGACAAATAACTGTTCAAAATTATACCTGAGGGCAGATATGTTCAGCTTCCAAAGAGGTACTTTTCACGAGTCACATCATGACTTGTTCAGTTTATTGTACCAGGTAAAATTGGTGAAATTGTCCGATGGAGACCCTCCCCTGGACATGTGCTATATTTAGAGCAATATCGTGGACCACCAGTTTGTTGGGGATACCCAGGCTCGACTCTTGCGCATCGCTCACATTCCCAATCTTAGAGGAAAGAGTTTCAGCATTACATACGACAAACCTCATTATGTCAAAGTCGCAACTAACCTACTAACTAGTATTTCAATATATATAAGAACGAATGAGGAGAAAAGTTTCCGTTCGGTGACAGCGGCTTAACAGTGAAGCTTCACTTCCGTCGTACTGCGACAGAATGACCTAAAGGCCATTCACAGTCTATCGAGAGGTAAGATATCAACGTGGGAGAGGGATTGGCTCCATTTTTTCAGCTATACTGCGTACGGCTGCCATCTTGCTGAAGAGTGGTGCCAGATATCTCGGCAGAAAAGCCTTACAATCAGGTTTTAACACGATAGAAGACATAATGGCAGGAACTAAGCCTAAAGAAACTCACAAAAACATTTAAAACTTACACGGGACGAAATTGTCAAAGATGCAAAGAGAAAAAAGGGTGGTGGCGGATATAAAACTCGGAAGAAAAACCGCACTCTACGGAGGAAGAAGAAGAAGGGGTTGCTAACTCGAGGTTTTAAACGTTAAAGGACTTAAAAAAAATGTTCTAAACGCATGAAACCTATGGTTGACCACTTTTTTAACTGATATAAGCTAAGGCTGCTGCACTCGGGGCTCATAGACTACCTGCTACTTGCTGAGAGAGGTAACACTATTTCCGACGCATCATGGCACGTTTCATCCATCCGAGTAGTTCACAATGTTGTAAATCCAAGCTAGCCCATTTTGATATGCCCCCCCCACAGACGTCTACAGAACACAGCGACATTATTACAGTTAATCCGTTAAACACTATTAGCTCACCGAGTGCTCCTATAGAATTCATGATCCCGAGCTTGGCCCCAAATGTTTTGTCAAAAGCTCTGTGCATATGTACGCTAAACTGCGAATAGCGCATTCAGATGGGTCAGATTGCGAAAATGACTACGTCGTATGTCCGGAAACGAACTTCTTACACGCCATATTCAGTCAGTGTGACGTGTATTTAAACCAAGCCAATATCTCGGCAAGATCTGAGTACTACCACCTACGCTCTAATCTGGAAAATCTACTCAACTTTTGAAAAGAAGCGAAGGACACCTTTTTAACTGCCGAAGATTACTATCGGCCTAAAGATGAAAGTAGTATAAAGAGTAAATTTAAAAAAATCTAAAAATAAGATTTATGACTGTTATGGCCGTCTGCACGCAGCTTCCACGTTCCAGGAGAATTTGTTTGTGAATAGGGTCGAAATGAAATTAAAACTCCCCTGTACGAGCACAAGGATTTGTTTAAATCTGGGTGCTGACCAAGAAGAGGGTGCGAAGCCTGTGGTGATTCATATTATGGAGACATATCTCCACGTACGACGTGTGAAATTAAACCCTGCTAAGCAGATGAAAATTGGGAAAAGTTTCAGGTATAACATCCAAGCAAATGTTGCTATCAGGATTCTGCGTTAAAGAATATTAATTGGAATACAGGAACACGCTTCATTGAATGGAAAATGCCAAAAATCTGCTTTTAAGTTCGAAAATTTCGGACTTGAAAGTGTTACTCTGTATGTCAACGGGGTAGCTTTATCGGGGTCACTGGAAACGAGTTATGGTACAGATGACGAGTTTTCACTTTGTGCGAGAACATATAACCTAGCTCACAGCGTCGGTGCCTGCGCCGGGTTAGGAACCGGTGTAACTCAGAATGAATTCGTCAATAGTGCGAACCTGTACCCTTTCGATCTTCTCCCCTACTTCAGGGGGAGTATAAACTCTCACATAAGTCCACAGCAGAGCGGAAATATCTCACTCATACTTGAGTTCGACACCCCCAAAGTCGACCCTATTAGCACAGTAGTTTATATTGATTCTCAAGCCCTAATCGAAGTTGACCGCTTTAGGAGAGTCGTGACGGACTTTTAAAAATGGACACGGTTACACTCCTGAGGGTGATGAAGAATGACCGCTTCACGCGTGCCAGATTTATCGGAGTGTTTGCGAAGAATGAAACGGTGAAACTCCCAGCCGTAAAAGACTGCGGCGCACTTATCGTGAATACAGACGTGAGCAGTGGAGAAGGATTCCATTGGATAACCGTTTATTTTAAAAATAGGGAATGAATGTACTACTTTAATTCACTAGGTGAACACCCGTGGAATAATGCTATTATGGTAAAATTTCTCGAACAACTGCAAATTCCACAAATAGTTTGGAACCCCCAATCGTTTCCAGAATTTGTATAGCAATGTTTTTGGACAGTACTGCTTGTATTTCCTTATGCATATGACTCGTGGAGGGAAATTTACGGATTTCCTAAAATTAATCGTCTTGTGTGACTCTAAAACTAACGATAAAATGGTTTGTGTTCAGATAAAAAAGCGATTCTCTTTTGTAGTCACTCGGTGTGATGTGAAAGTTTATGTGTGTGTATATAACGCTTCTACAGTACTGGCCAAATTATTAGGAATTTTTTTAAAATTTCATTTTTTGGTATAAAATGTTAAATTAAACCAATTTTAAACGTTGAAAAGTTATTTATTTCTACACAAGAATACATGGTCATTATTTAGCAATAGTTTAGTACTTAGTTTGACCCACCTTAGCTGCCATAATGGCTGCGACACGCTTCGGCATGCCATGAATCAATTTTTTGCATAATTCTTTAGTCGAACGAAGCGTGTTTGTTCGTCAGTTGTCGTTTGGTTGTCGTGCGATCGGGTGTGTTTCTCTTTCTTTTACGTGTCATTGTAACTACCGTTTAATTTAAATAGTGTATTTACCCAATTTCGGCAATTATTTTTACAGTTTTTAAGTGAATTTGAAAATGGGGCGAAAAGAATGACTTGAGTCCACGGAAAATTGGGCAAATACAGGTTTTATTAACTTCTTCTACATTTAAACAAAAGGAAATCGCTGCCAAACTCCATGTTTCACCACAGTCAGTACTTCGTATTAAGAAAAAAATGGTATTTGGAGAAAATGTAGGCCCCAAAAGGGTTGGAAGATGCGGCAGAAAAAGGGTAACGACTCCAAGAACTGATAGACAGATTGCAATTTTGTCTCTTAGAAATAGAAAGAGCTACTTGCAAAAACATTTCCAGTAGTCTAGCGGCTGATGGCATCAATATTAGTCGTAGAACAGTCAACAGGAGGCTTCTAACTGCCGGCTTCAAAGCCTACCGCTCAAGGAAGAAGCCCAAGCTCACTGAGGCTATGAAGAAGGCACGTTTTGCATGGGCAAAGGAACACATTAACTGGACTAGTGAGGATTGGGAACAGGTAAGAATAATATTAACATTAAATAGAATGTTAATACAGTAAATACAGTATGCATAGAAGTGTATTTACAGTACGTGATAAAACTGCAGTAAAAATATCTGTAAAGCAGCAAGTCATACTGTACTTCGTTTTAGCTGTACTTCATACGCTATGCACTGACTCTTTCACAGGGCTTTCTTTGATTGCAGGTGGTGTTCTCCGATGATTCAACGATTGCCGTGCTTGACGATCGTGTTCAAAGTGTAAGAAGGAGGCTGGAGAAGAATTTTTGCCTGAGTGTCTGATGAAAACGGTGAAATTTCCACAAAAGATCATGGTTTGGGGAGCAATTTCTGTGCATGGAACTAGTCGTTTGAGCATTGTTGAGGGGAATATGAACCAAGTCAAGTATATAGAAGTACTAAGAAGACGTCTACTGCCTCAAATAAGGGAATGGTATGGTAATAGACGTTGGATTTTTCAACAAGACTCAGCTCCATGCCACACGGCAAAGTCGGTTAAAAAAATGGTGTCATGAAAATAGTGTTCGGTTGCTCCCATGGGCTGGAAATTCTCCAGACATGAACCCAATCGAAAGTTTATGGTGTATTTTAAAGGACGTAATCCATGAAACGCCGATAACAACAAAACACCAACTCATAGAGCGACTTATTCAAGTCTGGTTTCACTCTACACGTATTAAGGAATTATGCAAAAAATTGATTCATGGCATGCCGAAGCGTGTCGCAGCCCTTAAGGCAGCTAAGGGGGGTCAAACTAAGTACTAAACTATTGCTAAATAATGACCATGTATTCTTGTGTAGAAATAAATAACTTTTCAACGTTTAAAATTGGTTTAATTTAACATTTTATACCAAAAAATGAAATTTTTAAAAAATTCCTAATAATTTGGCCAGTACTGTATTTTCCCCAAGATAAAATTGGAATGTAGCTAAATTGTAACGACAAATATCTTCGGCTATTAATTATTTTAATTTGTACCAAATATGCACCATGTGCTGTATAGCTTTTAACCTTATAATGTGTAAGCAGCGCTTTGACAGAAAACGCGGAGCAGGAATGAGAACATATGGTGCATTCCTAGTGTCCAATGACCCCGGCTGTATGTTTCACAAACGCTATCAACCACTTCAGACGCAAAAAGTTGGTGATTATCTGCAGCTTGAACTAACAGTATCCTAGATTCAGGTTTGGAGAGCGAAAAAATCACTTTTAAGCATATATATAATATATATATATATATATATATATATATATATACAGGGTGTCCGAGAATTATGTGTACAATTTTTGGCTGTTATTAAAAGTCAACCATGAAGTGTAGAAATTCCAGTGTTGTCCCATTTTACAGAGAATCTCATTAAATTTTTTCTGATACCACGTTTTGACAAGTTTTTTAGAAATGTACGCGGGTGACAGACATTGATGATTTAAAAGCAAGAATCACAGCTGCTATTGAGCGAATTGATGTGGATATGCTGCAGCGTACATTAGGGCGGCTCGTTTTTACACTTTTTTCGATATTTGATTGGTGGTAGTGCGGAAAAGTTGCGATTTGGAGAGAAAATAGTGTGTAAAATTTTTTTGATCTACGTCAATACCTTCCGGTGGCGGCGAGTCCTTAAAAATCGAAAAATAGGCCTAAAAACACACCAAAATTTTATATAATTTTATATAATTTTTATATAATGTTCATTGTTCAATGACTGCTATTAATTTATTCAAGCCTATAATAGTGTTCTCAGGGTTGTTTGCACAGAAATATACCGGAATTAACATTTGTATAACATCTTGTTAAAACTTGCTTTAAATCAATATTTTGGATATTTTAACGGCTAAGACGCCACCGGAAGTTATTAACAGATTGTGCTGAAATTTTTATTGTTTATTTTGTAAGTCTTTAAAACCATTTTCCAATCTACCCCGTTAGGCCTATTTTTCGATTTTTAAGGACTCGCCGCCACCGGAAGGTATTGACGTAGATCAAAAAAATTTTACACACTTTATTTTCTCTCCAAATAGCAACTTTTCCGCACTACCCCCAATCAAATATCGAAAAAAGTGTAAAAACGAGCCGCCCTAGCGTACATGGCAACATTTGGAGTATCGATTGGATCTTTTGCGAATCACTAATGGTGCACATATCGAATGTTTGTAACAACGTTACTTTAATAGAAGAAACTTTTGAAAATACAGATTCTAAATAATCTTGTTTAAGAATTTTACGTGTGTTATCAAGAATTTTATTAAAAGATGAAATTGTACAGATAATGTTCGGACACACTGGAATTTCTAAAAAACTTGTCAAAACTTGGTATCAGAAAAAACTGAATGAGATTCTCTGTTAAATGGGACAACACTGGAATTTCTACACTTCATGGTTGACTTTTAATAACAGCCAAAAATTGTACAAATAATTCTCGGACACCCTGTGTGTATATATATATATGCACTAGAATCACAAAATAACACGTGACCTTATTAAAAGCAAACAACCACAAGGAAAAGGAAACACAAAGTCCGAGCGCTTTCGTGATATATTCACATTATTATTTTCTGTTCTTCCTTGATAATGTGAATATATCACGAAAGCGCTCGGACTTTGTGTTTCCTTTTCCTTGTGGTTGTTTGCTTATATATATATATATATCGTAAAGAACGACGCTTTGTATAGGAGAATTATCCGCGCAAGATGAGAGCGAAAGAACGAAACAAATGAAAAAATGAGGTAACCACCCGGGAATCGAACCCGGGATCTTCTGATTGCCGGTCAGATATGTAATGGTTATGGTGTAATGGTTATCATATCTGACCGGCAATCAGAAGATCCCGGGTTCGATTCCCGGGTGGTTACCTCATTTTTTCATTTGTTTCGTTCTTTCGCTCTCATTTTGCGCGGAAAATTCTCCTATACAAAGCGTCGTTCTTTACGTTAATTGTACTGCGTGTTTGCAGTTATATATATATATATTATATATATATATATATATATATTATATATATAATATATTCCCTGTAAATCATTGTACGATTTAATACTCACATCATGTCTCCCACTTCAAAAACGGATGGTGTAATATAGTGGTCTAATTCTTCTTTAACGAACTTCCCCCACTGCCAAAATAAAAACATTTCAATATACAAATGCGTCGCTTATGAATAAAATTAACACTATATATAAAGCAGCGAATACAAAATTATGTCACGAAAAAATCTCTGTAGCCTATGAAAGAAGTCCTCACTTACAACGGCACATCGTCACAGTTGCTGGCACTCATGGTGGATTGTAATCAAATGAAGCGGACATAGGAAAAAAATGACTGGTGCATGAGGCTCAGGGATGGAGATGGCTCTTTTATATGCGGGGAAAATTTCACCCTTTCAAGCGAAGGCAGAGCTGAGCACATTCAGAACGTAGTGTTCTCATTGGGTGTACTATGTACAGGTTTACGGTGGGAGTGTCCAGAGTGTGTCCGACCACTCGTCTCAGGTTTATGTAAAATAAAGAGCTTGATTAGTGCTTTGTTCGCTGTTCCTAGGCCCATTAATTTACGCGATATACAGTATATATACACTATATATATATATATATATATATATATATACACACACACAGTAGAATCCGCTTATTATATTCACTTTGGGACGCAGCTATGTTGATAATAATAATCGACTGATAACATAAAGCGGTGTATGTTAAAACAGAAAAGTTAAAATAGTTAAAAGGCAGTAATAAAACAATTTAAAAAATTCATACCTTTAATATTTACTGTCGAAATTCATCTAGTGTTTGGTTTGCCTGCGGTTTGTTTGCAGTAAGTCATTAATAAAGCGCTCATAATCATAATGCTTTTTAAATTCAGCAGATCGGTGTTGCACGCCGCGACGAAGTATTTGCAGAGCTTCTCGCATCTGAGCGTTTGTTGGAGGGTCTTCTGGACTATCTTCTTGTTTAGTGTCTTCATTCTCTTCCCTTTCTTCAGCCAATTCAGAGCCTGCTTCAGTAACAGCTTGGCATATTTCTGATGATGTCATGGTAGCTGCCACTTGAATTTCCTCATCAATGGCCAACCAGCTTTAAAATCTTCTTCTGACATACCATCTGGGGGTTTCTCCATGATTTCCTCTTCAATAGCATCGGGTTCTTCATTTGGAGATGTTTCCGTGCCCTTCTTAAAGAAGCCACCCTTTGTGAAACAGTTTTCGATGGTTCTCTCAGTCACTTGTTTCCATGACATTGTTATAAGATGTAGGGCATCAAGGAGGGAAATTCTTTTAGCAATATCATTTGCATCAGTTTTTTCTTGAGTCTCATCTAATTCTCCTAAAATTCTGCTACGCATTTCTCTTCTGTAGTAAGCCTTTAGAGTCCGTATGATTCCTTGGTCACATGGTTGAATCAGTGATGTCGTGTTTGCAGGCAAGAAGATTATTTTAATGTTTTTTAATGACACATTACATGTATGTGCTGTGCAGCTGTCTACCAACAAAACAATTTTTCGTTTCAGGTTTGTATCCCATTTAACTAACCAGTCATTTTTACGAGTCATTTTAAGATTCTGATAACTATAACCGAAACTCTGTTTACTATAAGCGGAGGTTTTATAATGTAATTTAACCTCGATGCTTTGGGACTGTTAATTCTGATAACATTAGGCGATTGATAACAATATCGGTGATTACAATAAACGGATTCTACTGTGTATATATATACACACTACTAGTCAAAAGTTTAAGTACACCTACTAATTTTCAAAGTTTTGCTGTTTAGCTCATGACAAACTTCAAATGTAAACTTAACAGGTACTAGAGATGAATTTGCTTACCTGGCTTTCATATTGTATGCTTCAATGCACCTGCCCTATGCAGTGTGTTGTAACACAGAAGCTTCTTTAAAATATCCTCCAAATGTGTTAATTTACGTCTACCATGCAACCTAAAATTAATGCCATTAGCTCTGCACATAGGTCCTAAAACAGTTTAAAAGTCTTTACTGGGGTAGTGTGTTTCTTCAGGAGTATGTTAATACATGTGTTCAGTTATAAACATGTGCTGCAGGTCTTTACATATAAAATCCTTGCAGAGGAGCTAACTGTGTAGTTTCAGGTATATTTTTTATTCAAAAAGCAAAAATGGGTACCAAAGCTCAGTTAACAACAAAAAAAAGACAGTCGATTGTAACTTTGAGAAATGAGGGCCAATCACTGAGGCAAATTGCCCCAAAAATTAAAAGTTTCTGTGAATGCGGCTGCTTGTGCCATTAAACGGTACGAAGAAACTGGTCAAACTAATGACAGAAAAAGGTCAGGGCGACCAAGAACCACAACAGACTCGGAGGACAAGTATATCCGAGTCACCAGTCTGCACAATAGATGCCTCACAGCACCTGAAATGAAAGCCCAGCTGAACAACTCCAGAAGTACAACAGTTTCAACATCAACTGTTCAGAGAAGACTAAGAAAGGCAGGATTAAAAGGAACTGCAGCAAAGAAACCAATGCTGAGACTCCAGAACAAAAAGAAAAGGCTGGCCTGGGCTAAAAAACACCAAAAATGGACTGTTGAGCAGTGGAAATTTGTCCTTTGGACTAACGAATCAAAGTTCGAAGTTTTTGGATCGAAACGCAGAAGATTTGCGCGGCGCAGAGCGGGTGAAAGAATGACACAACAGTGTGTTGTGCCAAGAGTGAAGCACGGCGGAGAAAGTGTGATGGTCTGGGGATGTTTGGCAGGGGAGCAAGTTGGAGATCTCCACAAAGTTACTGGAATACTGAACCGACGTGTCTATCACAGCATTCTACAGCGCCATGCCATCCCATCTGGACTGCGACTAGTTGGCCAACAGTTCATAATGCAGCAAGACAACGATCCTAAACACACTTCCAAGCTGTGTCAAAATTACCTGAAGCAGAAAGAACAGTAACGTCAGCTCACAGTTATGGGATGGCCAGCATAGTCCCCGGATCTGAACCCCATCGAGCTAGTGTGGGATGAACTGGATCGACGAGTGAAAGCCAAGCAGCCATCCAGTGCTCAGAAGCTCTGGGAACTCTTACAAGAGTGCTGGCAGCAGCTTTCACCAGACTATCTTCTTTCTCTTATTAAGCGCATGCCTCGAATTTGTTCTGCTGTAATTGCTGCTAGAGGAGGCTATTTTGATAAATCTAAAATTTGGACTTTGCTTTTGGTAAATTGTCCTGATTTGTTGTTATTTAAGTTCCCATGTCTGTACTTATGAATTTGTGTCGTGATAACTTAGTTAATAAATAAAAAACTTTAAACAAAATTTGAAATTTATGAATATTTCAGGGTGTACTTAAACTTTTGACTGGTAGTGTATATATATATATATATATATATATATATATATATATATATATGATGAATAAAACCACGAAGGAAAGGAAATACAAAATGGTGCTCAAGCGCTTTCGTCTAATGACATCCTCAGGAACACTAAGTACATAAAAGGGTGACAGCCTATATATAGGTTACAGAAAAAATAAAAAGAGAAAAATAAATATATATATATATATATATGCAATAAACGGAGAAGTAAAAATAAAAATTAAAAATAACAGGATTAACAGAGGCATACAGATTTGTAAGGAAAAAATATCGATTTTTAGCACAAGATCAAATGAATTATAAAAATACAAATTTATACTGGAAATCTGCCCGGGTTTTAACACTCTGCCTTTTTGGGTTAAGTTACGATGTATATAAAAAATAAAATAAAAATTAAAAGTTAATAAAGTAGCATACAAGTTTACCAAAGATTTAGCGTTCTTCTACCCTTCTTATCTAAATCTGTTTTGAAGGAATTCAAAACAACAGGATCGAGTTGAAAAAGCCCTTTGCTTATGTTGAAGTTATTTGAAAGTTGGATAATGGCAGACTCAAGAATATTTCTATTAACAATGTTGCTAGAGTGGAATAAAACTGAAGCATTATTCCAATCAATACAGTGGGATAACTCTGACAAATGGACAAAAAGGGCACTGGACAACTGTCCTGTTCTAACGGAATATTGATGCTGTTTTATACGTGACCTGGATAACTTCCTCCTTCAGTTAAATGATCAAGTCCCCTCCATTAAGTTTACTTTAGAAGTGGAACAAGACAATTCAATCCCATTTTTGGATGTGCGTGTACATAGGGAAAGCCCAGGTTTTAAGTTTAGTATCTATCGGAAAACAGCAAACAATTTGTCCTACGTACACTTTTACTCGGGACATGACACCCCCACTAAGAAGGCCATTTTTTCATCAATGTTTCTCTGCGCCCTTAGGATCGCCAGTCCGGAATACATCGATGCCGAATTGGAAAAAATCAACGGTATTGGAAGTGATGTGTTATCCATCTGCGTTTATGGAATCTTGTCTCAACAAGGCAAAACGAACTTTCTATCGTGTCAATAATAACACTCGTACTTTGTCAAAAAATATTTTAGTACTTCCATTTTTCCCGGGCTTTTTAGACATTGCTAATGTACTTAAACTTTTGGATATTAATGTAGTATTTTCATATAACAATATTGTGAAAAATATCATAGTAAAAAATAGCCCTACCAATAATTCAGGCATTATCTATAAAATTGGGTGTAAACAATGTGATTCCTTTTACATAGGTCAGACGGGAAAGGATTTGCACACACGTATAAAACAGCATCAATATTCCGTTAGAACAGTTGTCCAGTGCCCTTTTTGTCCATTTGTCAGAGTTATCCCACTGTATTGATTGGAATAATGCTTCAGTTTTATTCCACTCTAGCAACATTGTTAATAGAAATATTCTTGAGTCTGCCATTATCCAACTTTCAAATAACTTCAAAATAAGCAAAGGTCTTTTTCAACTCGATCCTGTTGTTTTGAATTCCTTCAAAACAGATTTAGATAAAAAGGGTAGGATGCTAAATCTTTGGTAAACTTGTATGCCACTTTATCAACTTTTAATCTTCATTTTATTTTTATATATATCGAAACTTGCCTATAAAAGGCAAAGTGTTAAAACCCGGGCAGATTTCCAGTATAAATTTGTATTTTTATAATTCATTTGATCTTGTGCTAAAAATCGATATTTTTTCCTTACAAATCTGTATGCCTCTCTGTTAATCCTCTAATTTTTAATTTTTATTTTTACTTCTCCGTTTATTGCATATATATATATATATATAATTTATTTTTCTCTTTTTTTTTTCTTTCTGTAACCTATATATAGGCTGTCACCCTTTTATGTACTTCAGTGTTCCTGAGGATGTCATTAGACGAAAGCGCTTGAGCACCATTTTGTGTTTCCTTTCCTTCGTGGTTTTATTCATCATAAATATTTTTCACGTGTTACTTTCGTGAAATAATTTTCATATATATATATATATATATATATATATATATATAGTCTATATATATATATGAGAGAGAGAGAGAGAGAGAGAGAAAGAGAGAGAGAGAGAGTCACTAAAATTGCCTTCTGTCTCTCTCAGATTTTTTCGAATTAAACTAATAATAATAATAATAATAAATAATAATAAATAATAATAATTACGCATTGTACTGAACACGTTAAGCTGACACTGTAACCTGCAGATTTAAAATTAATGAATAAAGTGTTTTATATAGACTATTTAAAATATATATTCATGCATATTATTTTAACAACAAAATATTAAATATATAATTTCCAAATACCTATCATGTAGGACCTATATACTGAGGACACGTTACTTAAGAATAATTTTATTTAAATTTTTTAATACTATTAAAGTTTAATATAACTATTCACAGATGTCATAAAATTAAAATTACAGGGATTTGTCTCCGTCCAAGCAGCATACCTTATTTCCCTATCCTCTTGGAATTAGCATTATTTATATATATATATATATATATATATGAGGGGTCCTGCGTCTTAAGGTACCTAAGCGCCAAAATTCAAATTCGTCAGAAATCGCCTCCAAAGTTCAGCAATATTCTGGCAATAGTATCTCTGTTATTAATTGAGCTAGAACGTTCATTTTTGGCTAAATTAGAGTTCTAAATATGCTAATGAAGATATTGATGAGTTTTTGGAATAGATTTTCATATTTTATATTTTATCTATATTTTTTTTTATTTTTTGTTTTTCCTATTATGCCGAACTTTGGGTGAACTTTTGGCTGGCGATATAGGTGAAAAAAGTAGTTCGCTTCATAAGGTTTTCAACCATACTTCTAGTGTCGTGCGGCCATTATAACCCAAACCACGCGATAGAGGAACGGTGAAAATAGTGATATCCATCAAAAACACGTTTTCGCCTGTGGTGGCGCTTAGGTACCTTAAGACGCGCGACCCCTCAATACCCTCACGAACTCTACAGGGATGTAGCTATGAGCAAGCATGGCTGATAGGAGCAATGATATATGCAGACATACTACGTTATTGGCAAATTTTAAGTGCTCATTCGATAAGTCATCTACTTCTGACGCAGAACCAGTCTTTAACTCTTCAATTAACCTCGTTACTTCGGAAATTTATATAAAAGTATTTTCCCTTGTCCCTCTCACAGTCGTTTCGCTGCAATCTATCTTAAGTTTATCCCTACTTACACTGTTAAGAATGTTTGAGTAGTGGTTTTTCCATAGCTTTGCAATTTCATCCTCCCGCGACACCCCGTCGTTTACCGGAGGGAGGGCATTTTTTCCACACACACACACACACACACATATATATATATATATATATAATATATATATATATATATTATATATATTAATATTTAGAATGGTTGAAATATATTTTCTTGCGGCCGGGGCTTGTGTAATAAATTGTAATAAAAGTCAGCGAAAGAAATGATTGTAATGAATCTTATTAATTTGTCATTTTTATAAGCATTTCTAATTAAACTTCCTAATATAGTGTTTTTATATAGTCATTGAAGTTTCAGGCATTTAAATGGTATATTCAATGCGTGTTCTCGAATCGCAGCTCACTTATAATTATGGTACTTACGTATTATCGGGACAACCAAACTGTTTATTATGTATTTTTGCTCTCATCATTTTCGTTTAAACTAACGAAAATATCACAACTTAACCTAACCAATCATCAAGGGCGTACAGTTGACCTAACCGGGCATTCAATTAACCTAACCGGGCATTCAGTTTACCTAACTGGGCATTCAGTTGACTTAACCGGGCATTTCATGGTTGAAAATTTCTAATGATCTGAAAAAAGGAAAGATTTTAGGTTAGATTAGGTTAGCTACGAAAAACAAAATAAAACGGAAAATGCCCAGTTAGGTCAACTGAATGTCCGGTTAGGTCAACTATACGCCCTTGATGATTGGTTAGGTTAAGTTGTTATATTTTCGTTAGTTTAAACGAAAATAACGCGAGCAAAAATACATAATAAACAGTTTGGTAGTCCCGATAATACTTAAGTACCATAATTATGTTAGTAATACCAGGATATATTCGATTTGATGATAATTAGGCATGAAAAGCTGAAATACCATTGTGTGTTAAGTAGCAGTGAATTCGCGAAAATAATTTATTAAGTGAAAATCGGTGTCATATAGTGTGCACAAGAAAAACAAATCAACATAAAATTAAAGAATTTCAGCGGAAAAACTTTCTTGAGATTTTTCATTAGGCCTATAGAACAGACTCAGCAGACGAAATTCGAAAAAGCCATAAACATAAGGGTCAGCTTTACGCAGCCTAAATTTGAGAATTTGAGAAGCAGAAAGGAAGAAGAAAAAATAAACAAATAAAATAAATAAAGGGAAGAATGACAAAAAATACGAAGAAATTTGTTAATTGCTGCAAACACAGAACGTTAAATAAAGTTGGATTATGTCTAATGGAATGCGCCGCGCTCCAGCTCAGCGACTGCAGAAGTGAAGCAGACCAAACCACAGGTTTAAAATGTATGCTCTGCAATACATTCAAACATTACGAGTGAATGAACCTAAGTAAAAGAGACATGAAAATGATAAACAAAATAAATAACAAAACCATAGGCCTTTATGGCTTACTGTGCGTCAAGAGCATGGAAAAAAATAAGAATATAGTACAAATAGCAATGCAAATGGGCAATAGATGTTTACCGACAGATGACCAGAAAACACCAGATAACGCCAACACAACCGAAAACGAGGCGCAGGACAAAACACTACAGGAAAGAACACTACAGGGAGGTACAAAAGTAGCCTCAGAGGATGAAATAACTCCTGCAAAAGAGAGCTATAACAGGAACACAAAAGAGAAAGACAGGGACACCAGGAACGCAAAAGAGAAAGAGAAAGATACCAGGATAATAATTTATTGGTTTTCTTTAACCTTCGCAACATCTAAGGTCATATGACGGAGGGGACCTACAGCTTTACGTGGAATCGGAACCACGGGTCGCTACATAGTCTGGACGCTGTCTGGATGGTCTCCCATCCAACTACTATCCGACCCAATGTCGCTTAACTTCGCTGATCAACGAGAAGCGGTGTTACAACATTGGCTACGACGTAGCACAATGTACCAGGAATCCTAATGAAAACTCGTCATGGACCAAAAACCACTGATTAGGGAAGAAGTGGTAGCGGAAGAGAAGAAGCAATCGAATCACATAGGACTCGTAAGGAGATTAAGCGACTGGCCATATGCGAATACTATAAAACGGGGTCGTGCATATATGAATCAAAGTGCAGGTACAGTCACCCCAAAAAATGCTTCGATATGATGAGGAATGGAAGCAGATACGGACAAAACTGCCACTTTCCACTCTCCTATGTACAGACAGTCACTGACAGAGAGAAAATGCTTAAAGTGCCCATATTTTCACATAAAGGGTACCCAAAGAAGAGAATGGGGAAGAAGAGACCTTATCCGAATCAGGAGTAACAACAGGAAAAAGGAAACAAATTTTTTAGAGGAAATGAAAACGATAAAGGCAAAGCCTGCCATGCTAACAAGAAAGGACAGGATTCCGCAGATATATTCACCACACCATTACATACATCACCCCTCTATCCATCACCATCCACCTATAATACAGCAACCACAGTGGTATCAAGGACCGCAACTCCAATTCTCCCAAATGCAGCTGCCCAACCATCAACACCAAACAGGAACCGACATCGACTAGGAAACGACTAGTATATAAGAAAACCGAGCACGGAAATTAGAAACCCGATAAATGTTTTATACATAAATATTCAAGGCCTCTACATGGACCATACAGTCTACAAATTACAATACTTACAGAATTTAGCAATCGAAGCCAGCATAAATATCATACGCTCAACGGAAACACACTTACATAAATGCGAAAAAGGCTGTGAAAACTGCATCGAGGATACTGAAATAGCAATGTTGGACTACATCGTACACAACAGATAGAGTGACTAGACGAGGGGGAGGGAGGATGTTGCATCTACGTGAAAAACACATACACATGCGAAGTGAAGGTAAACAAATCAAACAGCACAGTCGAAATTATTATATTAGAAGTAAAAGAACTGAACATAACCATTATGAACATCTACAGACTACCAAACACTACAAAAAGTGAATTCCAATTTGCTACAAATGAAATAGAAAACATTAAAATTACTCGAAACTCCAGCAACAAATATTCTAATTTTCGGAGGTTTTGATTTCCCATTCATAACATGAAAGAAAAATGACGAAGTTATATATGTCGAGAAGTTTCATGGCAACATTACAAAAGATGATAGAACACAAACAACAATGCTATTAAATATTATGGAACTTTACGCCCTTACCCAGGAAATCTGTGAAGCCACGAGAAGAGAGAACATTTTGGATTTAATTTTGACAAATAACAACGAGATAATAAATAAAAAGGTAACGCACACAAAGTTCCCCGACCATAACCTCATCGATATACAATTGAAGTTAGCACCAAGAGGTCCGAAAACGCAACCTAGAGAGTCAGAAGGAATATTTGAAGACTTAAACATAAATTCAACGAAACTAAATTGGGAAAACGTAAATAAAGATTTAAAGGAAGTAAATTCGGAATTGCTACTTCACGAGAAGACTCCACAAGAAATACTATGTAGAATAAGACTGAAACCAAACCTATAATACTGAAGCATATTCCAGAGACAAAAGAGAAAACGTAGCAAGCTCGAGAGGAAAATCAGGACACTATTCAGACAACGAAGACAAGCCGTAAAATATCTCCACAGATGCAGAACTGATGCATAGAGACTCAAACTAGAGAGTAAACTTGGCGAAATAGAAATGGACCTTAAGCAAACATTCATACATAAGACAGAGGAGGAGGAAAACAAGGTAGCAGAAAACATAAAAAATAACCCAAAATACACGTTTGCGAAAAGGAAAATGCAGTGTAAGGAGAGTATTGGTCCGTTGATAGACGTGAAGGCCAAATACAGAACTGACCCGAAAAAAATAAGCGAACTGCTTAGGGAATAACTTAACTCTGTGTATAGCACTCCGAAGTCCGAGATGAAAGTAGAAAACCCAGACGATATAGATACAAATCAACCAAGAACAAATCCCGGCACAAACCTATTAATGGACTTCGAGTTCACAGATCGAGATGTAATTAAAGCCTTATCACAGGACAAATTCCACTCCCCTTAAAGAACGCGAACATTGCCCCCCTATTTAAAGGTGGTAACAGAGCAATGCCCAAGAATTATCGCCAGTGGCTCTCACCTCACACTTTATAAAATGCTTTGAACGTATAATTAGAGGCAAAACTACCTACTACCAACAAGAAAAAGACTTATACAACCCAAATCAACATGCTTTAGGGTTGGAAGATCATGCCTATCACAGCTACTAGACCACCAGGAAAAAAATATTGGAAACATTGTGTCGAGGACAAAACATAAACTTTGCTAAAGCCTTCGATAAATTTGGCCATGGAATCATAGAACACAAACTTAAGAATACAGGAATTACTGCAAAGCTAGGAAGATGGATATTTAATTTCTTGACGCAAAGAACCTAAAGAGTGGTGGTAAACGGAATTAAATCGGAAGTCTCGGAAGTCGTGAGCTCTTTCCCACGAGGGACAGTATTAGCTCCCTTGCTGTTCGTAATAATGTTTGCTGATATAGATGCAGATATTAAGGACAGTATTGTATCATGTTTCGCAGATGAGACAAAGATATGTAAGGAAATATTGAACGAAGGTGACATAGAAAGATTACAAAACGACACAAACATTATTCCAGTGGGCAGAAGATACCAATATGAAGTTCAACGAAGAAAATTTCCAACTTCTAAGATATGGTAATAACAAGGAGTTGCAGAATAAAAGGTACAAAACTCTGCAAGACAAACAGATAACACCAAATCTACAAGTCAGGGGTCTTGGAGTAATAATGTCGTCGGATACAGAATTCAGAGAGCACTACAACATCAAAATTGCAACGGCTAGAAAAATAATGGGAATTATCTGGAGGAGCTTCCGCAGCAGAAAAGCAAACATCATGCTCAAATACTCACAAGCCCATACAGAAAACGAGACATTGCGAACATTGAAGCTATACAGAGGACTTTTACGTCTAAGATAGAAGAAACGGAAGGTGAAGACTACTGGTCTCGACTACAATCCCTGAAACTCTACTCTCTCGAAAGAAGGCGCGAGTGGTACATAATATAAATATGGAAAATACTTGAGGGCTTTGTCCTTAACCTTAGAAATGAAATAGAAACAAACTGGAATGAGAGAAGAGGCAAATTTTGTTCAGTCCCAGCTGCTGTGGGACAGAGGGCCATGTAAACGAGGATAGTAAATACCCTCAGAATAAAAGGCCCAAAACTTTTCAATGCCCTACCGTAAGAAGTAAGGAATTTCTAGCATACCGACCTAAATAACTTCAAGAAGTAGCTGGACAGATTCCTGTGCAAAGTCCCTGAACCGCCATGCGTAGCTGGCTACGAGGGCAGAAGGAGATCAGACAGCAATTCCCTCCTTCACCAAATCCCGCAAATGAGGCGGGATACTGCAGAGGGGTCGACCGCAGGTCGATCCTTAACCGTCGTTCGAACTCACACAAAGTAAGTTACATTATACGAAATTTTCATGTACAATGACCTTAACACCTATATTTTAATGAGGAATGAGGCGACCTTTGTGTATATGAAGTTATGTTATTAGCTTTGGCATTAAGTATACACACACACATATATATATATATATATATATATATATATATATATATATATGTGTGTGTGTGTGTGTGTGTGTGTGTGTAATACGCCTCTTTCTCGGGTTCGGGCAAGTCAGGATGACATGGATTACTCGAGAAAGGGTATTACTTAAGTTCTCCTGGATGTAGAATGACTTCTCGATGTTGGAAATCCTACAATCGAAGAGCACTTTGTGGATCCGAGATTTACTTTTCCCGTTATAAAAAGTCAAAGAAAAAGGAAACACGACGGCGATTAAGGTTTTTCTTTGAATTTAGGCAAGATGATATTTAGTCAGTTACATTGAATTACATGTTTCTTTTACACAGAACAGAGTTAATGATAAAAGTTTTATAGACATAATGATAGTTAATTCTTAATTGTAAGATATTAAATAAGCCAGAGACCCCTCTAAGACACCCTTGTCCGTTCTGGGTGTCCAAGCTTGTATGAGTCAATTGTTAAGGCTACTGCCTTTTTCCTGCAATCAGATTCCAATTGAAAACCCATTAATTTTCCAATTCCTAAAGCAATTCCCTAACGAGCTGACTTTCCCTCGTCAGCCCGGAGACCCGACTCCTCGGAATCTGCCTTAAGGGCGCTGATCCCCTTCTTATATAGTCGAAGGAACGGAACCTGGCCACGTCACCACGCAAGCGGTTGACGTCACCTAAGAACTTTGGAGAACCGAGCGTCTCACAATCCAGTGTTTCCCATGTGAAATCAAAGAAACCGTCTGCGTCACTGGCGTGTGAATTTCGTTCTGAAGGAAATGAATCATACACTAGCGTGGGAATTATTAAATGAATGAAATTACATAAGAATAATTGTCATCAGGGCGCGGCTTTACTTCGATGATAAATAAAATTGTATATATATATACTGTGTATATTACTTCAAGAGCTTGTATGTATGTGAGATTATCTATTTGTTATTAATAGTTGAAGTTTACATGACTTTAGTTGGATTAATTCACAAGGCTCCCGCTATCATGTTGAGCGCCGTGATGTTTGGTATACGAATGTATAGGTGGCCAAATTGCATACATATATCTTTTTCTTCTTCCCCAGAACCTTGAATGATGAGGAACGTGGGGTACTGTACCAGCATCATGTACCCCACAAGGAACACTTCTTCCGCGGTCCGACCATTCTTTTTTTCTCTCTCCAAGGTTCTCTGGCTGTGTCCCTCTAAATAAACTGCCTGACAGCAGATTACGCCATACGTTTGGCTGGCTTCTAAGCGAACTAGCTGTGATACTAAAGACGACCAGGATGGCTAGTGTAGAATTCAAAATGCGCCGAGACGCGAAAACTCTCTCTCTCTCTCTCTCCCCCTCCCTCCCTCCCTCCCTCCCTCCCTCCCTCCCTCTCTATCTCTCTCTCTTTCTCTCTCTTCCCCCAAGCCGGGCGTCAGGCACGAAGGTGCTGGCGTGGATAGTGTTCGATGTACCGCGACAGTCGTTGGCGATAGAATAGACAAACTGAGCGCGTTTAAGGCTCCTGGACCAGACCAGTTTCTCCCCAGAGTGTTGCGAGAGGTGCGCGACCAGCTGGTTCCCCACCTGGCTACAGTCTTCAACAAATCGTTGGAGACGAGCCAGGTGCCTGGTGACTGGAGGGAAGCCAACGTGACCCCTATCTTTAAGAAAGGGGATCACGAAAGTCCAGGGAACTATCGTCCCATTTGTTTCACTTCAGTTGTAGGTAAATTATTAGAGGGGATAATAGCGGATAGGATCGTTGACAATTTGGATTCGTACAAGCTGCTTGGGGACTCCCAACATGGGCTTAGACGGCATAGGTCATGTCTCACCAACTTGCTCGAGTTTTTCCCCGTCATGTTGGGTGAGTATGTTAAGAGTACGGCGATTGATATACTTTATCTCGACTTTCAGAAAGCCTTTGATAAGGTACCTCACCGCCGGCTAATGGCGAAAGTGCGCGCGCTGGGTATCGGTGGGGAAGTAGGTAGGTGGATTGAAAACTGGCTCAAGAATAGGCGGCAGAGGGTTGTAATTAAAGGGGGTTGGTTCGGGTTGGGCCTCGGTCACTAGTGGGGATCCTCAGGGTTCCGTTTTGGGGCCACTGTTGTTTATCATTTACATAAATGATATGGACGGTGGCATCGCCAGTAGGATCGCCAAATTCGCTGATGACACCAAGCTTGGGGCCAATGTTGGGACGCCCGAGGTGATCGAGCAACTGCGTGCGGACCTAGGTAGGATAGGAGAGTGGTCCGAAAAATGGCAAATGCCGTTTAACTTGGGTAAATGCAAGGTGATGTACATTGGCTACGCCAATCCCAAGTCGGACTACTCGATGTTGGGGAGTAATATCGAGGCGATTGATTTGGAAGAAGACTTGGGTGTGCTAATTAGCAGCGACCTTAAGTTTAACAAAGAGTGCGTAGAGGTGGAAAAGAAAGCCCAGAAGCTGTTGGGTTATATCAGGAGGCAATTTCGATTTCGGAACAAGGAGATTGTGCTCTCTCTGTACAATTCCATGGTTCGGCCGCACCTGGAGTATGCTGTGCAGTTCTGGTCGCCCACCCTCAGGAAAGATATTGAGAGGCTGGAGCGAGTGCAGGCGAGGGCCACAAAGTTAATCCCTTCCGTTAGGCATATGAGCTACAATCGACGGTTACGCGCCCTGAACTTGTTTTCGTTGGAAACTCGGAGGCTGCGCGGTCAACTGATCGAGGTTTTCAAGTTCTTACGCGGGTTCAACGATGTCGATTTTAGAAGCATGTTTAGTTTAAATGATAACCCAACTCGCAACAATGGTTGGAAGTTGGATTTGAAACGGTTTAGGAGTAGTGTGTGTGGGAATTACTTTACGTATAAGATCTGTGACACGTGGAACAGGTTACCTTCAGAAGTTGTGGACAGTTCCTCTGTGGATCACTTCAAGAAAAGGTTAGACCAAATCTTGTACACTATTTGAGGGTGTAGAAAATTTTCCCTGGCACCCGTTGCCATTGGTTCCTCCTCGGTATGGGCCGCAAGGCCTTTTGAGGTACTTCTTTTCCTTGTAACTCCTTATAACTCTCTCTCTCTCTCTCTCTCTCTCTCTCTCTCTCTCTCTCTCTCTCTTGTGTTTTATTACCCTTGTTAGGTTAGGTTACCCACTTCCCCTTTTTGGTGGGTCTAGTACCGGACCCGTTGAACCCCCACTCTCCTTCCTTGCTAGGTTAGGTTAGGTTACCCACTCCCTCCGCTCTGGATGCATACCCCTCTCCTCCTTCATGCATAACCACCTTCTCCCCCTAATGCATAACCCCTCCTTGTTGCATAACCCCCTCTTACCCCTTGGAGGGTCTAACACCCATTGTTGCATGAAATGTTGCAATTATTGATCATGTTGCATGCAATTCACTTGCACTTGTAAAAATGCATATTCGAGATTTAATCCAGGTGTTTAAAATTATTACAGGTTTTGATAATGTCGACGCTGAAAAATATTTCGCCTTCAGAAATGCAGATAGAACTCGCGGTGATGGTCTCAAATTAGTGGGTAAATATTTTAATTCTAATGATGCTAAACATCTTTTCTTCAATCGTACAGTAGAGTTAATTTGTGGAATGGAGTGTCAGCAAGCGTAGTTCAAAGTAATTCGATCGAATCCTTTAAAAAGAGACTACAGGGTGTCCCATAAGTCTGGAACCATAGGATAAAATAAGTCATTCATGTTTTTCCGTTTATGCAAGTGCCAATGATGTCTTTGAGTAAGGAAGAACGCATCCAGGTAATTCTGCTCGTAGGAAATCGGAGTCAGAGGGAGGTCGTTGAGGAATTTAACAGATAAACCACGCAGTGGACCTCCGAGGACATCCACAAACAGTCCCCAAAAGTCTCTTCGGCGTTTTTATTGCCGTTTTTATAATTTTGCCCTATGGTTCCAGACTTACGGGACACCCTGTAGATGCTTATCTTGCTTTAAACCCCAAGTTAGAAGCATTTGTTAGCGCGTAGAAGTATTGTAGAATTTTCACTCGGATTCCCTCCTCTTTATTTTAAAATTTTCATGTTATTCTTAAATTTATTTCCTTTCTTTCAACCTCCCTTCTTTGCTTTGCTTTAAAACTTTCACTTGTCTTTAAATTTTCTTACATCTTTCAACCTTCCTTCCTAAACAGACAGCCTCGTAGGGACTAGCCAATCTGTTGGTATTTATTGTCCTTTGTATAATGTTTTTAGAAGTTTGTTTAGAACTAGATAATGATAACTTATAAATGGTGCTCCTTCTGGAGCTAATATGCTGTTTATGGTTAATAAGGTGCCTAACTGTGCCAGTGTCATACGCAATTTTGTATTTAGATTTATCACTAGGCTTGGTGAGTTAACAAGATAATAAAAGTCATGATTAGTAGATTGGTAACTGATATATTTTATAGATCTCAAAACTGGAAGCATTGGTGTAGGCAACTGTATGTCCATTAATTATATGTATTGTTCCATTGACCTACATAGTCACAGGCTCCAGACAACAATCATCTCTTAACTTATGGACCACTTGTACAATGTTTGTACCTCTTTAATCCGAAATAAAGTTTGTTTGTTTGTTTCTGTTTGCTGAATCCACACCACAATATGCTAATCTTCCCAGTACTTTCAGTAATTGTTCTCATTACTACTCAATGAACATTTAATTTCTGTCATATGCATACTCTAGAATAATGACCGTCCATTGAGTCATACCCTTTGACACTTAATGAAGGACGGAGTTGCTTCCTGCTCCTTTTTACCTTCAAAATATTGTGCTCTCTCTCTCATAAAAGAAAAGGAAAACCCTTTATTGTTTTTAAATAGTGCTTGCAAATCAGATGTTATGTACTGTAAAAGCTTTGTATACAAAGATTTTAATACAGTTTCAGTATTGACTAATGAGGACAAAAAGTTAATCAACAGCTTCAATATTTCTGTACAGGGTGTCCCACAATTAACTATCTATTTCAATGAAATCGGACAAATTTAATAAAAACTGACATAATTTTGTGTTTATTACTAAATTATGATACAAAAACAAATAGATTTATAAATCATAAGTCAAAACTTTATTGAGAAGTTTCAACATGTGCACCGTCTGTATCTCTGCAAATTTCAAATCTATCCTCAGCGCTGCGAAACACATTTTGAAGCATTTCAGGTGTTATCTCCCGCACTGCCAACTGGATGCGTTCTTTATGTTCAGCTAAACTATTGATCTTTTGGCGATAAACCTTTGTTTTTATGAAACCCCATGCAAAGAAATCCAGGGGTGTCAAATCCGGAGAAAGCGGAGGCCAAGGTCGAGGTCCTCCACGTCCAATCCACCGATTCGGAAGGCGTCTGTTGAGGTATTCTCGAACAATTAGAGCGTAATGACATGGTGCTCCATCTTGTTGAAGCACAACATTATCAAGAATGCCATCATCAAGAAGCTGTGGTTCGAGAAACTGCTGAAGCATATCAAGGTAGACGGTACCTGTTACAGTTGCCTCCGCAAAGAAGAATGGGCCATAAATTTTGGATTTGGTCATTCCAAGCCACACGTTAACTTTTGGAGAGTCTCTCTGCCATTCTAAAAATAAAACTATGAAAAACTATGAAAAAATTATGAAAATAAAATTATGAAAAAAATTTAGAAATTTATACATTTTTAACATATTAAACATGATAAACATAAATAAAAGTGTGTTTTTAAAAAATTTGTCCGATTTCATTGAAATAGATAGTTAATTCTGGGACACCCTGTATTTAAGATGTACATAGACTGAAATTAGAAAGATTTCGTCCTTTTCATCCAATTTAGCTAATTTTAGTTTGAAAAGTCTTCAAGTGGAAATATTTTATCTAAATATATGATTCACTCTTAATTTTCATGCAATCTTATCATGAATTTTAATGGCAATGAATTAAGTTTAAGGCGTAAGATTCCTTCCTTGCATAAATTTGCTGAAATTTTACGTCTTTCTTTTTTTTAATTTATTTTTAATTCAACAGATTTAAAGAATTTGAATTATCATAAAATTTATTTATTTAAAAAAAAAATAAAAAAAAAAATCGGCGGGAGATACTCTCATTAGCCTTTTGTTATAAAATATGGTAATTCTCTTTCTTGTATGAAAATGAATACATTTTTGAATATTTGAATAATCCATTTTATTCAAGCTTTTTTTTATTATTTTAATTTTAAATTTTAGAATTATACTGTTTGTTTAAAAGTGTTTGTAAAATTGACTTAAATTCCATAACTAGAAACATCTCTAATGAATTTTATAAAAATTAAATTTAAAATGCATTTTTATGTCCATGACCAAATAAATTTGGAGGAGCCATATCGGATTTTTCTTGTTTGTCCGCTTGTCCATGCGTCCGTCCGCCTGTCTGTCTGTCACACCTTCGTGTCCCGGCTATAACCTTTGAACTGCTGAACCTAAGTTGATGAAACTTCACAAAACGATGTACAACGAACAAGAATTAGGTTGTTGCATCGAAGGGCAAGGTCACAAATAAAGGTGAAAGATCAAATGGAGGTCGGTGTTATAACCTTTAAACTGCTATACACAAATTGTTGAAACTCCACATGTGTATTGCGTTTTGAGAAAGACTCCGGTCTCTGCATTGAAGGTCAAGATTACGGGTGGAGACCAAAGTTTAAGTGGAGGTTCATGCTATAACTTTAGAACTACTCAACGTAAAGTGATGAAACTTCACACACATATGAATCATCGCAAGACGATGTGTCGTGACCAAAACTCCTGTTCTTGCATCAAAGAACAAAGTCGGAAATAGAAGAGGGGACATTGATGTCGTTCTGACATAGTTCTTGTTAATTTTTAATTAGAATTTTAAACTTGATTAAATTATAAACATGAACATAATCAAAAAACGAAGAAATACTGGAGTGATAAACAATATGGAAATGGGCGAAGATTATCGTTTTTCAGTGATTCTGAAAACATTGAAATTTAGTCACAGATACGTGATTCGGGACTAAAATAAGAGTAGAATTGTAATAATATTTCATTTTACTTTAAATAGCTAAAAAAGAAAAACGCTGAAAGCTTTGTTTGTTTAGCCCTTTGAAAAATCTTCACTAACTACGTGTTATTCAAAATAATAACCTACAGCTGCTTGCCAGGTTTTCGCGCCCCTTCCCCTAGTAGTATGGTTGCAAAATGGACGAATGCAATGCAATTACAAATGTTGATCAATGTTGCAAGTTGGTATACAAGGGAGAGGGAATGTTGCAAGTTATATGCAACGAGGGGGAATGTTGCAAGAGCAACAAGGGGTTATGCAACTTGGAGGCGGAGTTATCCCCCAAGAGAAAGAGAGAGGAGAAGGAGAGAAAGGAAGAGGAGAGGTGTTCGCCTGGCAGGAGCCAAGCGCATATTAAGACTTCAGCCGAGCGGCCGTTGCATTAATATGTTCCTAATCAGCCAGCTGGCTTAATCAGCCAGTTGGCTTAATCAGCCAGTTGGCTTATCTGGCTGAGTTTCCAGATTGCGCTATTTATTTAATTAAAGCACATATTCTGGCTTAATCCGCCAGTTGGCTTAGAAGGCTGAGTTGCCACTTTGCACTATTTATTTAATTAAAGCATATATTCTGACTTAATCCGACAGTTAGTGTATCTGGCTGAGTTGCCAGTTTGCGCTATTTATTTATTTAAAGCATATATTCTGACTTAACCCGCCAGTTGGCTTAGAAGGCGTAAATGGCTCGTTCAGGTGTACAGATTGAGTTGCCAGATAGCACTAGTTATATAATTAATGCATATATTCTGGTTTACAAATCCGCTTTAGAATCCAGCCAATTGATATAATTAAATACGGTGTACAACCAAAAATAATTAAATAAAACATCATTACATCATTCTGTTTATTTAGACGAATTAATGGAAATATATAGAAAATAAATATACACTGGAATATATATGATCAAAAATAATAATAGCATACGGACGATGAATATATAATAAATATACAATGGAATACATATATGATCAAAAAATAATAATAGCATAAGAAACACGAACGGGAAATATATAATAAAAAATATACAAATCGTTGTATTATCACTATATTAGTACAGGAAAAAATATATATACAGTTATATTAAATAATTAAATATATTGAAAATAATAATATACGAAACGTCTAATCAAATGCGTATTAGTAGAGGAAATATATACCGTAAATTGCGGCGTACAAGTCGACCTGGCGTATAAGTCGAGTCGACCTCAAAATTTTCAGCTTAAGATTCTGGTTACTCTGGTATACTCGCCGTATAAGTCGACCCCCAAACAAAAGCTAGGCTAGAATTGGAATGTGGATACAGCCTATAGCGAAAGCGTATACTGAACAAACCAACAAGGTAATTTACTAAGCCACCTAGGCCTAATGCTCTTGCCGGCATCCACTCATTACCCATACACCAACCTGACAACAATCTAGTTAGAGCCAGATCCCAGCGTGTCTTCTTGTCTAGTTTATCCTTTGTCTAGTTTACCCCTATGGAAACTCCAGCAAAAAGGATGAAATATGACGCTAGTTTCAAACTGAAAGTTGTTGCGTTTGCAAACTCTTCAAACAACTGTGCTGCAGCGAGGAAGTATGGAGTTAATGAAAAGCTGGTGCGTGATTGGAAGAAAAATGAAGCCTCCCTGAAGAAGACGCCTAAGAAAAAATGTGCTTTAAGAACCGGCATCTGTCACTGGCCTGAACTGGAAATTTACTTAGAAGGTTGGATCAACGAAAACCGTCAAAATGGCTATACAGTTACCCGAACTAGCATACGTACTCAAGCACTTAAGTGGGCAAGAACACACCCTGATCAAAGCAAAGATTTTAAAGCAACTGCGAACTGGTGTGGTCGCTTCATGAAGAGGAAGGGTTTGGTGTTGCGGCAGAAAACTAAAATTGCACAAAAACTCCCTGCAGACCTCGAAGACAAAATTATAAATTATGGACTGAGGAAGCAACACGACTACCTACAATGTCAGATTGGTAATATGAATGAAACACCTTGTTTTTTCGATATGCTTAGCAATAAAACTGTTGACTCCAAAGGCAAAAAAACTATTCTGATAAAAAGTACAGGTCACGAGAAGACGAAGTTCACTGTTGTATTAAGCTGCCTCGCAGACGGAACTAAGTTAAAACCAATGGTTATTTTTAAACGAAAAACAATGCCAAATATAAAGTTCCCTCCAGGTGTTTTTGCCCATGTCCATGAGAAGTGGTGGATGGACGAAGCTGGAGTACATTTATGGATTGACAATGTGTGGAGTAGGCGGCCTGGTGGATTACGCAAGGAAAGGGGCTTGTTGGTATGGGATATGTTCAGAAGCCATCCAACAGATAATGTCAAGAAGCATCTACAAAGAAACAATACTGTAACTGCATTAATACCAGGGGGATTAACGTCTGTGCTTCAACCTCTCGATGTAAACCTAAATAAGTCATTTAAGGATAATGTTCCTTTGGAGTGGAATAAATGAATGGTTGAGGGAGAAAAGTCATTCACAAAGGGTGGTAATATGCGTGCTCCACCACTGGATGTGTTGTGTGATTTTGTGATAAAGTCTTGGGAAGCTGTTCGTATAGAAACTGTTGTATAATCGTTCAAAAAATGTGGGATTTCAAATGCAATGGATGGGGAAGATGATGATTTGTTGTGGAGAGACGGTGACGAGGATGATGAGAGCGAAAGCAACGAATACGAAGTTGGATCTTCCAGTGAATTGGACCCGTATGCAGACCTCGAAGGATATTAAAATGTGTTCATACATGCTTTCATTGTCAATAAAATATAATTTTGAAGCAAAATTTCCGTAATCTTGGAGTTACGGTAAAATTTTAACCGTTTATCTTAGGCCTAAGGTTTTAATTACAGTAATAATGTCATTGTGTGTATAATCAATAAGCTGTCATTATGTATCGTTAACTGTCATTACCCCTGTAGTGTCTTGTTTAGATAGGCTTGTTTACCACTCTGTGGTAGAGGTTCACTTTTTATACTCGGCGTATAGGTCGATCCTAAGGTTTGGAGAGATTTTTTCATGCTTAAAAAGTCGACTTATACGCCGCAATTTACGGTATATATATATTTATATATATAGACAATTAAATAAATAAATATACATCCTTCATGTTCTACGGTGCAAGACGCTAAACTCACACGTAATAGAGTCTACATTCACATAGATATTACTTTGTACTACGTGGTAAAACCGTCCCAGCAACACTTCACCGTTTAAGTGACACGGATGCATACACTCGACATAAATGGCTTTCATATCGTTCAATACTATTTTTGTGACCACTTTACATTCCGTTGGCAAGTTATCTTTAAACACGGCTAGAATACAATCAAAAGCACGCACAAAGAGGTCATCGTTAACCACAACATCATTATTAAATACAAGTTTATAAACACGCCTTTTCAATCGAGGGTTTTTTCTTACCGTCCCGAGCTTTTCAATCGTGAACTCTTCTTCACTCTGCATAGCGGCAATTGAAATAATCTTCCAAGTCGTAACGACAGCTATTTATTGTATAAAGGTACAGCTCTTCAGGGTGAACAGCGTAGGCAAGCCCTGCCTTGTACCACTCAAGTGCTTTGTACCAAAGTTCAGGATATTTCGAAGAATCTAAACCTTTTAAATATGCATCCAGCTCTAGACCATTCTCGCCTTGTTAATTCCTACACTCGATAAATCCATCGAGCAGAGCGGTGTATGCGCATTCAAGAACCGTGTCAAAATAAATCATATCCGTAACACTGGCGTCTAATATAGGCTTCAGCTTGCGGAATCCGACGATTTCAAACATTCTGTCGAGGATGAAACGGTTTCGCGTAGGGACAAGAACGTTATTATCAGAAGCATTCTTCCACATCGGTCGTATATCAATGCATGGCTGTTCGTTATTTATACACAACGTGCAAACAACGGCATATGAGGAGGCGTCACTAATGTGCTCTCTTCTTGTACCTACACCTGCAGGTATTTTATAACGGTCCTCTCCCCACTTCTCAACTATCACGAAGACTCTATTCATCTCCTCAACACTTAAATCAATAACATTACGTTTACCAGAGTTTGCTTGCCTGATAATCGTTTCAAGTGCATAGTTAATGGTGCCGGTTTCACGCCTGAATACGCGCAATGACTTCGTCACGGAGACATCGTACGAGGCGTTGAGAATGCTTCTCAAAGGAAGTTCGATCGTATTCGCACGTCCACACGGTTCAAGCTCTGAGATGACTATGAGCCACAGGTGGACGGATCGGCTCGACGGGCGGAGTGAGTCACGCTGGTGAAACGTGTACGGGTTTGTTCGAACTCGTGTTTTCGTGAGGTACACGGGTGGGCGGCTCGCGGGGGAGCGCGTCACACTGCTAAAGCGTGTACAGGCTTGTTCGAACACTTGTGCTCTTGGACAAACAGAATTTTCCACTACATGAAACAATACCGGCTTTAATGTTTTATCACTCACCAGACGTTCATTTCCACAAACTAAACATCTTCACAATCCGGTGCACTATTTGAGAGAAACATATGCCCATATTTATCCTTTTTGTTTAACAAGCGATACTCGTCTCTAAAGTCTGTTAAAAACTCACACAGCCCATTAGCCACAACCTCACTACAAACCTCGTCATGATATATATTAATATAGTGGTAAAAATACTTAAGATTCTCCATGATGACAAGATTTACATTCTCAACCGTAGGGTACGAGTAGTCGGTATGGTGTAACATGACATAATATCGCTTGTCACACCACTCATCAACAAGACTCACTATCCATAACCGTTGCTTATCTTCTGAACGTGTTGCTTCTTCTACTTCGCGGTATATGTGAGCCTTTATAAAGGTTAGGTCTACAACATACTTCAATACATCGTCTGTACTACGAAATCCTACAATGCCCTCGCCAGAATACCCGTAGAGTATTTGAACATCTTGGTCCTTCGCACGGCTCAATGTAGCCTTAAAAGTATCAAAGGAGGGGGGAATAGGGAGTTTTTCAGTATCCACCACATCTTGGCACTTTGCCGAATACCACTTCATAAATGTTGAACACGCAATATTAAAGGTAGCCATTACTATTTTTCTTCTACGCGGGAGAATACACGTCTGAGCTCAAGGGTATGCAGAGGTCAACTGAGCACGCAGGGATAGAGATATGCTCAGGTAGCGGCAGGACTCACGTTGCCGATCTTACAGTGGGCGGGGCTTAGCTTTTTACTGTATACACACACACGCAAGGAGAAAATGAAACCTTAAATGGAGCAAATATACGTGATAATAAACATATCAATACACATATATATATAAATACAATCAAGGACTAAGGTAGCCAAAGGGTACGGTATCATAGGTACCAGACACCTGGTAACGTTTCCTATAGGTGTTACGGCATACCTTCGTGCCCTTAAGTTCCTTGACACCCCCCAGTTTCTGCGCCCGAAAACTGTGCGTCCCCACAGTCAGTTGGGGTAGCTGGTCACCCTCATCTTCAAAGCACACTCGTTCCCCAACGAGTCAAAGTTAACGACTGGACGGTTCGCATGGTTAAGCGTGATACCCTTAGCCTTCACGATATACTTCGTATCATCCCCTACCCTCACCCGTACCCCATAGGTTTTTGGCCCTGTTGACACAAACAAGTCTGCGTATGCACCATCACCACACTCATCCTTGATCTCATTAGTCAACTCTCCGAGGAATTCACTAATAGCGGGCATGTATTCACCTTCCCTCGCTGTGAATATCACGCTATCTGTGTCAGCGTACAACACCCTCCGTCCAAGAGAGTGCAATAGGCCCCAAAGTTTGATGCGGGCGTAGGCCGTCGTGAAACTAGCTACAGGTATGTTTGTAACCGTGAGATATCTGTGGCCAATTCGGTATTGTTGTACTTTATTATGTAAGTACTACCTACATTCACGATCTCCATAACCTCTCTATCGCGGGCGTTGGCATAATCCCAGACTTCACTATAACTTTGTGCCAAATGGACGTTCCCTTTGCCGGTATTCTGCGCAAACTTTCCCCAAAGACTGTTTAGACACAACTTTGCACTAAAGCGCTTGCCAGGATTCTTAACAATTTAGGTTTGGTCAAGCTGTATACCTTCATGGGCACGGTAACGCTGAATATAAGCCGTTTTTTCATCTTCGGTATCAACCCCTCGCGGATATCCTGACGCCTCAACCTTATCCTTCAAAAAAGCGTTTATATATGGTGTGAAAAGGTTGGGTAGCTTCTGAAACCTCCACACCTCATGTATCTTCATTTTCTATACCCATGGCGAACGGCTAGGGCCAGCTCAGGGCTTGTATATACACCTCTGATCTTACGCTGGTGGGTTGTATGGTCACAATCACCGTTTTCTTCTGCGCACTTCACGCACAGGGGAAACATGAGCTTGTGATCTATAACGACGGGTAAGATCGGCATCCATAAATCGCGAGGGGGAGCACGTCTACGAAAGAGAGTCCAAAGTAGCGCTCATTCAAGTTAGCTGAAAACTCCTCGATGGTTGGTATGGTGGGACCACCATTTTTTCAGGTGCACCTACGGGTACGGATTGTTCTTCATCACGTAGGGGTATAAAGAACAGAAGTCGTAGTAATGGAGTTTCACACCTCCGTAGGCGGAAAGTATAGCTTGAAGGGATTTGTACGCCCTCCGAACAAGCTATCACCGCATTTGAGAGGATCCAGCACCATTGAACGTTTGATCGTGTTTATTTCTTCACGGTACTGTCCATCTGTCTCCATCCGTGCATCATACTCATGCTCCCACAAGACTTTGTGAGTGAACTGGGAGCCTATAAGTTGATCGCGGGTGCGGGTCCACGCAAGACAGTCGGCAGGAGATCTACCGTGGATATCTCCTACGATTCCACACTCAGGACGGGGGCATCCGTGCCACCAGCAACCGTTAAAGGAGTACACAGTCTTCTCACCAGTGGCACGGTTTTCACTTAGACCATCAACCCAAAAAACACGACCATTAACCTTAATGGGTACTTCACCCGTGTTGCGGGCATGCTTTATGTATACACCTGTCTGCTGCTGTAGGTGTATGAGCCAGTAAATAGCCTTGTGCCCATAACTGCGGGGATTTTCTGTGGATAACGGCTAAGGTGTCTTTAGGCATGAAGTTATTCTTGAACACCGTAAAACATAATGAGGCGATGGTGGTTGCGACTTGCAACGGATCGCATTTGAAACGACCTATGTACATCCTTCTAAAGGCCTGGAAACATACTCTAAGCACGCGCACATCATTCACGCAATAACGCTCACATTCATCAGCTATATTATAAGGATTACATTCATTAAAACTGTTGTAGTATCGGTCAAAATCTTCACGTTCATCTGTACTCATACATTCATAGTTAAAGTAATGTTTGGGTGGAGGTAGTCCTACGTAATTTAAAGTTTCGCTAGTGAGGAATGTGTAAGGGAAATATCCTTCTGAAACTTCAGCGGCTACGCCCATCACCTTGGGTAGCTTTGCTAATTTACAAGGTGTGAATGATAAAGTGTCTTTAAATTGTACATTACCTATTATTTGCATCTGTATTAGTTTGTTGCCTCTTTTCAAGGGATCACCTGTAAATATCTCAGATGACTCGTGTTCAAGCAACTCCTTATATAATATAGGACCTGTGTATCAAATTTTGCCCCGTTATGGTCCGCTAACTTGACAATATAGGACACAAAGTGTTTCACAGGGCTATCTTGGGCATTCGTTTTAAAAACGATTGTACGTTTACCACATTTGTGACACTCATCACACTCGCTCCCCATACACTCATTACAGATAGTCTGGCTTACAAGTAAATGTGGAATAACCTCTTTGGTTTCAACATTCGTATTCGTATATGTTTCTATATCGTAGTACACAGTTATACAAGGGCCGTTTTTAGGCTTGGCGTCTTTCATATAACATACATGCTTTACTCCAACCAACTTATATTTCTCACGGCATGTAGAACAGTGAATTTCATCACATTTATGCATGAAATTCCCCCCGTTATCCATCATATGAAACATACCACATTCACAGATTCTCATTTTCCTGCACGTGCCAATTGATTTATGGAGCTCAAAACAGTTATTATTGAAAAATGTGCGTCTACACACATCACAATCCCTCTTTTCAACTTCAACTACACGGCTTTCACATTTGGAGCTTTTACACTGCTCACATACCATATAGCAATCTTTACAATGTTTCATTATATCATCCGCAAACTCGATACAACCCTTACACAAATCATGATGTCGTCCATATTTTCGACTTTTATCAAAACTCGCGTAAAGGCCCCTTATATTACGGATGGGTAGATATGTTGTTCCTGACAGCCCTAAAATAAGTAGGAGGCTTGTACGATCTCTCACACTGCTTTTAAAAACATACACATTATTACACAGTCCTATGACGATCATCTATTCCAAATACCACTATTCGAACATTCATTTCCTGTTCTACCCTCCTCAGCTCTTCAGGACCCATATTACACTCAAATTCAAGTTTACAGTCCACAGCTAGTTTACGGGCACGCTCCACTACCGTAGGCAGCCAAATGTTTTTGACCCGTGTATTTAGTACAGTAAACACACGGGCCAAGACTACTGCTATAAAGCTGCAACCACGATCCGCGTTTATATGCCGTCTATAAATAGCCTGAGAATTGAAGTTAAGAGTATAAGGTGTGGCACTATGACCCGCAACATGGAATACACGGTCAATATTTACCGTGAAGTTGTCCATATTGAAGGCTATACTGCTTTGAGAGGCCTCCATTATACGGCCTAATATATACTCGCGTCTGAAAGGTATTATTACCCAAAAATCATCTACATCTCCATCATCTGACCCGAATCCGAAGGACAACCTCGTCCTGACTTCACGTTCGTCGCGGTTCTGAAGGGCAAACTCTACAATACGTTCAACTATGCGCCGTAGTCCGTGTTCAATACCATTGTTATACATGGGTCGATGATCAACCCTGACTATATACCGATTTCTAGTCAAGGTCGGGGTGGGGGTAGCGGCGCGCACCAACTCGAATGTTATGCCATCCTCAACAGAACGGTAAGCTGCTGTGGAGGATGTACCCGGAATTGAATAAGGGAGAATATTTGAGGAAAGTACTATTGTGGGGGTTGTGTCGTAAGACGTACAAGGTTGGGGCTCTATTACTGGTGGTCTAACAACCGTTAAATTCCTGGCGCGCTTTATACCTGACGTGGTGGGCTCTTCATCATGCCCCCGCTTTGAACTGGCGCGTGCTACAGATATCGCTGGTGAGGATTCGTCAGTGGGGATGGATTCTGTAGCTGCACGGTCAACGGGTTCGTCTGTGATATCGATGATGGGGTGCTGTACCTCATCGTCATTTACGGTTCTGTGGAAGAAGAAAACAAAATATAAGGAGCAGCACTCAAAATTTGTAATATTTTGTAAATGACCCACATATGGGTGTGACGTGTTAGAAATGGATTCTGTAAAAAAATTCAGGTTCACGAGCCTATTCACATGTATTATATCTGGACCTACAGGATGTGGAAAAATTGTGTTTATGCTTAAAATCATTAAATAAAAGGGAGAGATGTTCTGAAAATGTGTGCATAAAGTTATATGGTGCTATTCGACGTATCAATCAGTGTTCAACGAGTACCAAGATGATATTTTGTTCCACAAAGTTGTATATGACGTTAATTTGTTAAAGGGAAATGAACATACAGTCATTGTAATTGAAGATCTCATGTTGGAAATGGATAAAACGTTTGCCGAGACATTTACAGTGTTCTCCCACTATCTCAACATAAGCGTGTTCTTCATCAATCAGAATCTATTTTTAAAAAATAGATACATGCGCAATGTGTCGCTAAATACATAATATCTAGTCTTATTCGCTCAACGTAGAGATGTGTCACAAATTGGGGTATTAACCAATCAAATATTCCCGAATCAGCGTAAGGAGTTTTTGGAGGTTTACAAAGAGGCCACAAACCAGTGTTATGGATATTTGCTTTGTGACCTTCATCCGCGAAACACGTTTAGGGTGCTTCTAAGAACGAATATATTCCGAAGCGAACCTGAAACGGTGTATATTCCAGAATGACAAATAGGCTGAAGAAATACCGTGAATTAATAAAAAGCTATCAACGATTGCCCCGGGCACTGCAACAGATGTTTGTTAAAAATATCGACTCTTGCTTTTTAAAATGCATCTGTGAAATCTGTCTTGATGTTATAAAATGTAATTTGCCAATGAAACCCTCTCAGAAGGATCGCTTACGTCGTTACAAGAACATAATACGAACGCTCGCTCATAAAAGTCAAACTGTGGGTAAGAAAAAGCGCATTATTGTACAAAGAGGAGTATCATTCCTACCCATCTTATTTTCAGTTTTGGGTCCTTCACTGACTAGATTAATATAATGAAGAAGGTGGTTGTGATTTCGCACGAGGTGTATGCTTCATTGCAAAGTTCAAAGATTCCAGACACGGTTCTAGAACCCTGTAAAAGTAGGCTTAAAAGAATGGAAAGCGAGTTGCTAGCCCTATTAATGAAATAGGTAGTGCTAGGCTAGGTAGGTTAATTGACGAAAACGTTCGAAAGTTGTATAAGTCGAAGCCTTCTTTAAACGTTGTGGGTCCGCGGAACGCGGGCCCGACGTGAAAAATAGTTTAAAACGCCGATCCGTGGTAAAAAATAATTTAAACGTCTTTTATTGTAACACGCGTAGTATTAGAAATAAACTAAAGAATTTAAGGCGATAATTTATTCCAGCAACTACGATATAGTTGCTATCACTGAAACGGTTAAATACCGTGACTCGGGACTTGTTGGGGGAACTTGATATACACCGGGTTTTAAACTCTTTACTAATTATAGGTTACATAGGATTGGTGGCGGCGTTTTGCTGTACGTTCGTATTTTCCGGCAGCAATTAATGCGATATGCGTTGAAGTTAGGGCGCGTAATCTTAGTTTCAATTTTGTTGTTGTTTATAGACCTCGCGTTCAACCCCTCCATACCGATACTAGATTTTATACACTTCTTGGTAACTTTATTAATAATGGGGTAGTATAGTTGTCAGAGACTTTAACTGTCCTAACGTTAATTACGAGACTTTTACTGGTAACGAGGAGGGTTTGAGATTTATGGGAGATAATTTTTTACAAAAGATGGTTACCGAACTAACGTGCGGCGACAGTATTTTAGACGTGGTGATGATGAACGGCGAAGATATAGTCGAAGGTTTAGAAGGAGGCGAGAGTTTAGGATGTAGTGATCATGAAATTATTAGGTTTAAGTTACTGATAGAAAACACGAAGGATAGTAACGTAATAGAAGTCCCTGATTTTCGTAGGGCCAATTTTGATAGTTTTGCGGATAGGATGAGAGTTGTGGACAGGGACAACTTATTTATGGGTAATGACACTAATTTGCATTGGGAGGTGTTTAAAGATAGTTTCTTGAATATCGAAAGGGAGTTTACTCCTCGTAGGCCCATGCGCGCTAGAAATCATGGTAGGCCCAAGTGGTAGACTAGGGAAATAGGCGAGTTCACAAACGAGCGTAACAGACCGTATATATTTAATAAGAGCAATGGCATAGTAGCTAACGTTAATAGATATATCGAGCTTCGACGTCAAGTTAAAAGATCAGTTAGGAATGCTGAGCGTAATTTAGAGGTACTTATAACTGCGGATAGTAAACATAACCCCAAAAAGTTTTTAGATTACGTGAATAATCGTAAGCCGATAAAAGATAATATAGGCCCTCTCGTGAACACTAATGGCGCTTTGGCTTCCGACGCTCAGGCGATGGCGAATATTTTTAATAACTTTTTGCGACAATTTTTACAGTAGAAGACGTCAATTATGTCCCCGATGTGGACGATATTGTTTCATTTAGCAGCGAGACTATTTTGGATGAAATAACTGTTTACGAGGGTGAGATTGCGCATTATATCGATAAGCTAAAAGTTAGCAAGACTCCAGGCCCTGACGCGTTTTATCCTAGACATCTGAAAGATTTGAAAGACGTTATCGTAGGCCCCTATACGAAGATTTTTAATCAGTCACTGGATACGGGGATTATTCCTGAAGACTTCAAATTAGCTAACGTCACGCCCATTTTTAAAAAAGGCGACCGGACAGTCGCTAGCAATTATAGGCCCATTAGATTAACGTCAATTGTCGGTAAACTTTTGGAATCCGTAATTAGGAATCGTATCATCGATCACTTAGAAAGTCGCGATTTGATTAATAGTAGTCAGCATGAGTTTCGACGCCATGGATCTTGTTTAACTAATTTGTTAGAATTTTATATCGAAATAGTGCGCGAATACGATAGGCAGAGAGCGGCTGATGTTATTTATTTAGATTTTAAAAAAGCGTTCGATACAGTTCCGCATAGAAGATTAATTGCGAAGGTTAGAGCGCACGGTATATGCGGTCAGGTTGCTAACTGGTTAAAGGAATGGCTTCGCTCTAGGAGACAGAGGGTCGTTGTTTATGGTAGTGAATTAGGGTGGTTAGATGTAGGTAGCGGTGTCCAACATGGTTCAGTGTTAGGCCCATTGCTATTCGTAATCTACAGGGTGTCCATAAATGTTTACCCTGAAAACAGTATGCTCTCATGTTTTAATGACGAATCTTACATCCGTTTTCTTTTTACAGGTGATCTCGTACACGCATAGTGTTTCTGTGCTGGTGTGTTTCGTCTACCGCATTCGCCGCTAGGAGCACTGTAGAAGCTGTTCAGTTAAGATGGCGTCTATGACAGAGAAGGCACAATGTGTTTTGTGGCTTGCAGAAACAAAATCTCCTGTCAGTGTTCAGCGAAGTTTCAGAACAAAGTATGGAAAGAATCCACCTGATGTGAAGTTAATTAAGTCGTGGATGAAAAAATTCTTGGAAACTGGAAACGTGGAAAAGGGAAAGAGCAGTGGTAGACCATCAGTTTCCGATGGGACGGTAGAAAACATTTAAACTGCTTTCACACGGTCACCAAGGAAATCGGTGAGACAAGCTTCATGCCAACTAAAGATACCGAAGTCTACGGTGCACAAGGTGTTACACAAACGTTTGAAGTTACACGCCCACAAGGTAAATATTAGAAAATGTGTGGCGTGAGTGTGAATACCGTTTAGTCATTTTACGTGCCACTAGGGGTGCACATGTGGAAGCATATTAAGTTCATTAACTATGTATCAAAACTTTGTATGTTTATCTACTTATGATTAAAACTGTGTTTGAATACTAGTGTTTATTTAAAAGTTATAGCATGCTTTAATCAGGGTAATCATTTATGGAAACCCTATACATTAACGACATAGATGTAGGATTGACTAGTAACGTGTCAAAATTCGCGGACAATAATAAAATAGGCGGTTTGTTAACGTGGACGATAGAAATAGGCTCCAAGACGATGTAAATAGGATTATGGAGTGGACGGATAAGTGGCAGATGCATTTTAACGTAGACAAATGTAAAGTCTTGCATATAGGTTCTCGTAACAATATTTATACGTACACGATGGATGATAGAGAGTCAGCGAGCGTTGACGAGGAGGTAGATTTAGGCGTACGCGTATCTAAGGATTTAAAAGTTAGGAACCAGTGCCTGGAGTCTTGCGCAAAAGCTAATAGGATGTTAGGCTTCATAGCGTGTAATTTCGAATTTAAATCGAACATTATTATATTGCCCCTTTACAAGTCCCAAGTGAGGCCTCATTTAGAATATGCCGTTCAGATTTGGTGCCCGTATTTGCGTGAGGATATTGAAAGGTTGGAAAGAGTTCAACGTCGCGCCACGAAACTAATTCCATCATTGCGCAACAAGCCTTATGAAGATAGGATTAAAGAGTTAGACTTGCATTCACTCGAAACTAGGAGATTAAGGGAGAGCTTATTGAAGTTTTCAAAATCGTTAATAAAATCGATAACGTAAATTTTGACAAACTGTTCACTTTCGATAATAGCAATACTCGTAATAACGGATTTAAGTTGCGTGGCAGCCGTTTCATTACTAATATCGCTAAAAAATTCTTTACGTTTAAAGAAATTGATAAATGGAATAATCTTCCCGCGTCAGTCGTTAACTCTACCAGCGTTAATATGTTTAAGAACCGTTTAGATAGGCATTTCCAAAATATTAACGTTGTTTAAAATAAAAACACAATTAGCAACAGGAGCTCTGGGGGTGGTGGTCGAGGATGAGTTTGTTGACGATTAATGCCAGCTTGTGACATGCCAGCGTGTGATGCCAGCAATAAAATTATTATTAAAAAAAAATTAGACTAACACGAAGGTAGATATAGCTCGTAGCGTAAACTAACCCACTTTTTGTTATACTCTACCTACTTTTTTTTTCTCTTTACTTGCATGTATGTAACTCTCTTTGCTTGTATGTCTGTAGTTTGCATGGTATGACAGTGAATTAAGGCTGTGTTTGCATTGTTTGTAAGCGTTCTTATTTTACTTCTTTTCATCTTTCACCCCTCTCCTATTCTCTTCGACTATTTTTATGACTTGTCGGCAATGGCCGGCGGATAATGATGGGGAGTCTTTCTTTCTCTTTTTCTGAATGAATGTTAACCCACGAATGATAGGTTTTGCTACTTACTTAAACCCTTATTCTCCTCTTTTAATCCCCTCCTCTTTCCTTTCTCTCGGGCTAACCTTAGAGTGGATCTTAGGATCTTTGTTAGCCTTAGCTTCTGTAGATCTGTAGAACTACAAAGTTGCGCAGTAATCTAGACAGTGTGTGATAAAGGACTATCATCATATAGAAAAAGTGATATCACAAATATTAGGCAACATTAGATTAAGTTAAGTTAGGTTAGGTTAGGCTGGCTTTCGTATTGTTTAACCTAACCTAGACTTAACAATGCTCGAAAAACGCCACCCATAGAAGAAGAGGAGAACCAAAATCAAGGTTCAAAGATTGCAAGAAGCCTGGACACACTGCGTTTGAAAGATTGGAGGTTATAGACAGGGGGAAAGATGAAGTGAAGAAGCTTGTTCTAGAGCAGACCAGTTGAGTAGATAAAAGACTGAAAATACCCATTAACCCTTGCATTAGAGAGTTGGACAGAAAACGAATGAGAATGTATCGAAAGTCTGGCGTTGCGTGTTTTACTTAAAGGAGGAGGCATGCGGTTAGAGAGTTCAGAAGAGCAGTGTTCGTTATAATAGCGAGAGTAAAGAGAGAGTGAGGCAACATTGCGGCGAAGAGCGGGTGGTTGAAGACAGTCAGAAAGAAGCGGGAAATTGATGAGACGAAAAGCCTTTGATTCCACCCGGTCAGATAGAGCTGTGTGGGTTCAGCCACCACACACGTGAGAAACGTACTTCATACAGGGGTGGACAAGAGCGACATTCAGAGACAGTAACTGAGTGGGGCTGAAGAAACTACGAAGCCAACACAGCACACCTAACCTCTTACAAGCTGTTTTAGAAAGAGAATATATATGATTTTCGAGGAAAGATCACGAGAAAAGGAAACGCCAAAAATGTTAAAAGAAGAGGAAGGAGAGAGTTGTGTATTGTTGAAGGTAAGGGGATATTCGTGTGGAAGATTGTGACAAGTAGGCAGATGAAGGAATTGAGTTTTTGAGGCATTGAAAGACAAAGGTTTTCTCTCCCTCAATCAGAGATAGTAAGACGGTTGGTTAGGTGATATTTTCTTAGTTTTTACAATACTTACTACAGCTACTATTGACCATAGTTGTGTACGACAGTCCCGCCGGTCATGGCATTTACTGCATACTTACCTCTAAGTATATACGGGTTACTCTCAACTCGTACCCAAGACAACTCGCATACAAGATAACGCGTACCCACCAGAGTCAATTACTTAATAATTTTTTCTCTCCAAGAAGTTTTCTTGTTTTAGGGTGGGACTGACAGACAGCATTAGCCTATTATTACATATATAGATATACTGCAGGTCTCACACACAATATGTACGGCAATCAAAATAATATCAAATGGTTCGAAAACGAACCAGTATAAATTAGCATGTCTTAAAAAACATTATTTCGAAACCTTTCATCTTAATGTTACCTTAATATCATGAAGCCGTTTTTATTTATTTTTCAGTTGTTGATGTTTAGGCTTGAATCCTTAACTAAATTAGTTAATTGAGCTTAACCTAATCTAAAACTACTTTCCGGTCAAGAAATAATCTTAAAAACATTGCCAAATAGATACTGGAAAATTTTGTAATTTAATTTTTATAATTCGTTACTACAACCTTGGTAACCTTGGTTTTGCTTTCATCCGAATTACTCACTCTGACGAAGGTCAAGCTTGTCACTCCACCTTAGACTTATACTTTAACGTGGAATCCGAACCACGCCGCACCAGCAGTTCAGCGTCTTAACCACTAGGCTATCCAGGGTACTCATTTATCGGATCACCTGAAGATCAGGGTCCCCAGCCTTCGTTAGTTAGCCTTATAAGGCTAACTAAATAAGGCTGGGGGCCCTGATCATCTTCAGGTGATCCAATTTACCTACTAACCAATTTTTTTATGGTGTGTTAGGATGAACAGTTGGATTTTGCTGCGCGCCGCCTGCCGTCTTACCAGGTCTCGATCCCAGGACCGATGGATTTGTAGTCAGCGACGCTAACCACTACACCACTCTAAATATACAAATGCAAGCATCAAATACGCTCCAAAACTTTAGACGTACCGTATAAAAATGCATAAGTCGCCTTTCACTTACAACTAAAATAATTTTATTTTATTTAATTAAGTGTGTATTTTATTTTTATTATTGTTATTTAGTTGGATCTTTTAAACTATTTCCCCCCCAACATACACTTTTCAACAATCACCACCCCAATGATGATCTTTTCAACTATATCCCCCCAAAGACTAAACTCTGCAAATTAACCAAAATAAGATAAGAAAACAATAACAACAAATTTATTATTTATTGCAAACATATAATAAATGGAGAACCATTATTTTTACATAGGATAAAATAGTTTTATATGCTCACAAAAGTTATTAAAAGCAGTTCGATTGCTGGCTTTGGTTCCTCTCCAATTAAAGGCAAAATATTTTGACGAAAATAATGTCTATCCATTACAAACGTGAACTGTACTGATGGGACGAGTAGTATAGCCGCAAAAGGGGAGAGTGCAAGAATGTTGCAGGTTATTATGTAATGTTGCAAAGGGGGTGGGGTTGTTGCAAAGGGGGTGGGTTGTTGCAAAGGGGGGAGGGGTTGTTGTAAAGGGGGGTGGCGGGAAACTTGGAGGCGGCGTTATCCCCCAAGAGAGAGAGGAGGAGAGAAAGGAGGAGAGGTGTTCACCTGGCAGGAGCCAAGTGCACATTAAGACTTCAGCCGAGTTGGCGTTGTTTTATAGGCTCCTAATCAGCCAGTTGGCGTAAATGGCTTGAGTTGCCAGATACCGCGATACCATTGTATACATTATTATAGACTCCTAATCAGCCAGTTGGCTGTAAATGGTTGTCAGATACCTCTTTTTAGCAGTATTATTGTATACATTATTATTATATACGTCTAATCAGCCTGTTGGCTGTAAATGAGTTGCCAGATAGCGCCATGTATTCATTTAATCGAAGACAGAGTTGCCAGATACCATTGTATACACTATTATAGACTCCTACTCAGCCAGTTGGCTTAGAAGGCTTAAATATTGCCAGATACCGCAATACCGTTGTATGCATATTATATTTCGAATACCGGTAGTAGAAGGCATAACAATATAAAACACATTGCATCATTCTGTTTATTATAAATATATAGAAAATAAATATACATTTGAGGATATGCATATAACAGAAAGGAAATATATACACACAATTATGGTGATATATAAAATAAAATATACATTTCAAATAATATACACTTCAATAGAAATATGTACATAACAGTACAGGAGAAATATACACACACAACACACACACAATTATGGAGATATATTTATAAAATAAATATACTTTTCAAATAATATCATTTCAATAGAATATGCGTATAATCAGTACAGGAGAAATGTCAAGCAAAATTAAATACAATTCACTTTTTTTTCAAAATACTAAACTCGGTCTTAATCGAGTTTACAATTACATCATTATTGCTCTGCATTACGCAGTATATGCGGCTTAATAATATTTCACCGCTTAAAGTATAGGGAAACCTGTATTCGATATGAAGGCTTTCATATCGTTCAGTACTATTTTTGTTCCCACTTTACAACCGGTTGGTAAGTCATCTTTAAATACGTCTAGAATACAATCAAAAGCACGCACAAAGAGTTCATCGTTAGCTACATTATTAAACACAAGTTTATAAGAACGCTTTTCCAATCGAGGTTTATTTCTACCGACTCGAGCTTTTCAATCGTGAACTCACTCAACATAGCGGCAATTGAAATAATCTTCTAAATCGTTACGACAACTGCGCGTTATATAAAGAAATAGTTCTTCAGGGTGAACGGTGTAGGTGAGCTCAGCCTTGTACCGATCAATTGCTTTGTACCAAAGTTCATGGTATTTCAAAGAGTCTAAACTTTTTAAATAAACCCCGCACTAGACCATTCTCACCAGTCCTACACTCGGTAAACCCATCGAGCAGAGCGGTGTATGCGTATTCAAGTACTGTATCAAAATAAAGCATGTCCGTAACACGCGCGTCTAATATAGGTTTCAGCTTACGGAATCCGACGATTTCAAACATTCTGTCGAGGATGAAACGGTTTCGCGTAGGAATAAGAGCGTTATTATCAGAAGCATTCTTCCACATCAACCGTATATCAATGCACGGCCGATCGTTATTTATACACAACGTACATACAACGGCGTATGAGGGTGCGTCACTAATCTGCTCTCTTCTTGTACCTACGTTAGCAGGTATTTTATAACGATCTTCACTCCACTTCTCAACTATCACAAAGATTCTATTCATCTCCTCGATACTTAAATAAACCCGTTTGTTTGTCGGTCTACATTCCGTTTCCAGTACATAGCTAATGGTACCGGAATTACGCCTGAACACGCGCAACGATTTCGTCACGGACACATCGTACGAGGCGTTGAGAATGCTGCTCAAAGGAAGTTCCATCGTATTCGAAGAGCGCACGTCCACTCGGCTCAAGCTCTGAGATAACTATGAGCCGTTGTGAGGCACGCAGGTAGCAGGAATGGTTCGACGGGCGGCTGACTCGATGATACGGAATGGGCTTGTTCCGCAGTCGAATTGTTGTACCGGTACAAGAATATCACTACCAGCCTACGCACCAGACATTTTGGATAAGAACTAGACATTTTATGTTTTACTAAATATCTCCACACTCCGGCGCACTATTTGAGAGGAACATATGTTCATATTTTTCCTTTCTGCCCATCAAACGATACTCGTCTCTAAACTCTGTTAAAAATTCACGCAGGGCACTAGCCACAACCTCACTACGAACCTCATCATGATATACGTTAATATAGTGATAAAAATCTTAAGATTGTCCATGATCACGAGATTCACTTTCCAGTCGTAGGGTATGAGTAATCGACATGGTGTAGCATGACGTAATACCGCTTGTCACACCACCCATCAGCAAGACTCATATCCATACCTGCTGCTTCTCTTCTGCACGCGTTGTTTCTTTTACTTCACGGTGTATGTGAGACTATAAAGTTTAGCTCTGCAGTATACTTCAGCACATCGTCTGTGCAACGAAAGCCTTCAACGGTCTCACCAGAACATCCGTAGAGTATTTGTACATCTTGAACTTCGCACAATCCAATGTGTTTTTAAAAGAGGCATAGGAGGGATGAATAGGAAGTTTTTTCGGTATCCACCCATCCTGGCACTTTACTGAATACCATTTCGTAAACGTTGTACAAGCAATATTAAAGGCAGCCATTTGAATACACGTCTGATCTGAATACACGTCTGATCTCTCGGGCTTACTGCGGTCGACTGACCACGCAGGGACTCCCAGATAGTAGCATGACTCACGGTCTTATAGTGGGGAGCTTAGAACTTTCACCTGCACACACACGCACGCGCACAACACACACAAAGGAGAAAGTGAAACGCTATTTGAAACATGATTTATTTAATAAACGAGATATTCAAGTTATATATATTTACAAATACGATTTAATAAACGAGATAGTCAAGTTATATATATATATATATATATATTATATATATATATACAAATGATACGATTATATACAAGACGTGTGAGTTAGAAGCATCATTGGTATCCAAAGGGTACGGTATCATAGGTACCAGGTAACTGGTAACGTTTCCTATAGGTGTTACGGCACACCATCGTACCCCTAAGTTCCTTCACGCCCCCAGCTTCTGCGCCCGAAAATTGTGGGTGCCTACAATTAGTGGGGAGGTTGTTCATCCAAACATACTAGATCCTTCAACGACTCAAAGTTAACAACCTCCCGATTCGCATGTTGAGCGTAATACCCTTTGCCTTCACGATATATTTCATTTCCTCCCCCACCCTGACCCGTACCCCATAAGTCTTAGGTCCTGTTGAGGCAAAAGAGTCGGCGTATGCGTTGTCCCCATACTCATCCTTGATCTCATCAGTGAGCTCGCCGAGGAACTCCCCAATAGTGGGCATGTATTCACCCTCCCTCTCTGTGAATATCACGCTATCTGTATCGGCATACAATACTCTCCGCCCAAGAGAATGCAATAGACCCCAAAGTTTTATACGGGCGTAGGCTGTTGTGAAGCTGGCCACAGGTATGTTTGTAACCCTTGAGGTATCTGTGGCAAATTCAGTGTTTTGTACTTTATTACGTAAGTATTACCTACATTTACGATCTCCATGACCTCTTTATCGGGCATTGGCATAATCCCAGACATCGCTAATAACTTTGTGCCAAATGAATGCTCCCTCTGCCGGTATTCTGCGCAAATTTTCCCCATAGATACTGTTTAGACACAACTTTGCCCTAAAGCGCTTGCCAGGATTCTTTACAATTTGGACACGATCAAGTTGTATACCTTCGCGGTCGCGGTAACGTTGAATATAGGCAGACTTTTCATCTTCGGTATCAACTCCTCGCGGATACCCTGATGCCTCAACCTTATCCTTCAAAAAGGTGTTTATATGTGGTGTGAAAAGGTTGGTAGCTTCTGAAACCTCCACACCTCATGTATCCAGTATTCTATAACCATGGCGCACGGCTAGGGCCAACTCAGGACTTGTATATACGCCTCTGATCTTACGCTGGTGGGGTATATGGTTACATTCGCCGTTATCCTCTTCCGCGCACTTCACGCACAGGGGAAACATGAGCTTGTCGTCGATAACGACAGGTAAGATCGGCATCCATAAATTGCGTGGGGGAGTACGTCTACGAAAGAGATCCCAAAGTAACGTCATTCAATTTTTTGAAAATTCATTGATGGATGGTAGGCTAGGCCCCACCAGTTTCTCAGGAGCGCCCACGGGGTACGGATTGCTCTTCATCACGTATGGTATAAAGAACAGAAATCGTAGTAATGGAGCTTCACGCCCTCCGTAGGTGGGAAGTATAGTCTGAAAGGATTTGTACGTCCTCCAAACAAGCTATCACCACATTTAAGAGGATCCAGCACATTGAACGCTTGATCGCTTTTATTTCCTCACGGTACACCTCGTCTGTCTCCATCCGTGCATCATATTCATGCTCCCACAAGACTTTGTGAGTGAACTGTGATCCTATAAGTTGATCGCGGGTGCGGGTCGATGCAAGACAGTCGGCAGGAGACCTACCGTGGTTATCTCCGGTGACTCCGCACTCAGGACGGGGGCATCCATGCCACCAGCAACCGTTAAAGGAGTACACAGTCTTCACACCAGTGACACGGTTTCACTTAACCCATCAACCCAAAAAACACGTCCATTAATCTTAATGGGTACTTCACCCGTGTTGCGGGCGTGCTTTATGTATACACCTGTCTGTTGCTGTAGGTGTATGAGCCAGTAAATAGCCTTGTGCCCGTAACTGCGGGGATTGTTTCGGTGAATATGGCTAAGGTGTCTTTCGGCATGAAGTTATTCTTGAACACCGTAAAACATAATGATGCGATGGTGGTTGCGACTTGCAGTGGATCGCATTTGAAACGGGCTATGTACATCCTTCTAAAGGCCTGGAAACATACTCTAAGCACGCGCACATCATTCACGCAATAACGCTCACATTCATCAGCTATATTATAAGGGTTACTTTCATTAAAACTGTCGTAGTATCGATCAAAGTCTTCACGTTCATCCATGCAGTCAAAATATGTTTGGGGGGTGGTGGGCCTACGTAGTTTAAAGTCTCGCTGGTGAGGAAAGTGTATGGGAAGTATCCTTTGGAAACTTCAGCTGCTACTCCCATCACCTTGGGTAGCTTTGCTAATTTACAAGGTGTGAATAATAAAGTATCTTTAAATTGTACATTGCCTCTTATCTGCATCTGTATTAATTTGTTGCCTCTTTTCAATGGATCACCTGTAAATATCTCAGAGGATTCGTGTTCAAGCAACTCCTTATAAAGGAACTGCGTGTCAAACTTTGCCCCTTTATGGGCGAGAATATACACAGTCATTTTTTGAATTTGTCGGCTAACTTGACAATATAGGACACAAATAGTTTCACAGGACTATCGCTGACATTCGTTTTAAAAACGTTTGTCCGTTTACCACATTTGGGGCACTCGTCACATTCGATATCCATACACTCATCACAGATAGTCTGGCTCACAAGTAAATGTGGAATTACCTCTTTGGTTTCAGCGTTCGTATATGTTTCTATATCGTAGTATACAGTTATATCAAGGGTTATTTTTAGGCTTAGCATCTTTCATATACACATACATGCTTTACTCCATCCGCCTTATATTCCTCCTGGCATGTAGGACAGTGAATTACGTCACACTTGTGCTTAAATTTTCCCCAATTATCCATTGTGTGAAACATACCACATTCACAGATTCTCATTTTCCTGCACGTGCCAATTGATTTATGGAAATCAAAACAGCTATTATTGAAAAATGTGCGTCTACACACATCACAGTCTCTCTTCTCATCTTCAACTACACGGCTTTCACATTTGGTGCTTTTACACTACTCACATACTATGTGACATTCTTTACAATGTCTCACTATATCATCCGCAAACTCGATGCACCCCTTACACAAATCATGATGTCTCCCATATTTTCGACTTTTGCCATAACTCGCGTAAAGCCACCTTATATTACGGATGGGGAGATACGTTGTCCCTGACAATCCTAAAATAAGTAGGGGCCTTGTACGATCTCTCACACAGCTTTTAAAAATACACAGTCCTACGACGATCATCCAACCCAAACACAACTATGCGGACATTCATTTCCTGTTCTACCCTTCTCAGCTCTTCAGGACCCATATTACAGTCAAATTCAAGTTCACAGTCTACAGCTAGTTTACGGGCATCTCCACGACTGTAGGCAACCAAATTTTTTGAGTTCGTGTATTTTGTACAGTAAACATACGTGCTAAGAGTACTGCTATAAGCCGCAACCACGATCGACGTTTATATGCCGTCTATAAATAGCTTGAGAATTGAAGTTAAGAGTATACGGTATGGCACTATGACCCGCAACACGGTATACATGGTCAATATTTACCGTGAAGTTGCCCATATTGAAGGCTATACTACTTTGGGCGGCTTGCATTATACGCCCTAATATATATTCTATTCTACTCTTCAGCCGCCAAACGTCTAAATGGCACTATCACCCATAATCGTCTACATCACCGTCATCTGACCCGAATCCAAAGGACAGACTCGTCCTGACTTCACGCTCGTCACGATTCTGAAGAGCAAACTCTATAATATGCTCTACAACCCGGCGTAGTCCGCGCTCAATTCCACTGCTATACATGACTCTAGGGTCGACCCTGACTCTATACCGATTTCTAGTCAAGGCTGGGGTGGGGGCTGCGGATCGCACCAATTCCAGCGTTATACCATCCTCAACAGAACGGGGGCGGAATTAGTGGATATATTAGCGGAAGGTGCTGCTGATGGGGGCCCTGTTGCGTAGGAGGTTGATGGTTGGGGCTCTATTATTGTAGACTTAACAGAACGGGGGCGGCGGATGAATAAGGGGATATATTAGGTGCTGCTGGGGTGTTGTTGCGTAAGAGGTTGAGGGTTGGGGATCTATTACCGCTGCAACAGACGCGTATTTCGGTCGCTTTATACCTGACGTGGGTATCTCATACCTCCGCTTTGGACGTGTTACCGGTATCGCTGGTGAGGGTTCAGGGAGGAGATCACAACTACACTGTCGTCGAGGTCATCCGTAATGATGGGCTGCTCTACCTCATCGTCATTCACGGTTCTGTGGGAGAAGAAATATAAGGATCAGCACTCAAAATTTGTAATATTTTGTAAATGACTCACTTAGGAGTGTGACGTGTTAGAAATGGACTCTGTAGAAAAATTCAGATTCACGAGCCCATCCACATGTATTATATCTGGACCTACAGATGTGGTAAAACTGTGTTTATGCTTAAATCATTAAAGAAAAGGGGGAGATGTTCTCGAATTTGTGCATAAAGTTATATGGTGTATTCGACGTATCAATCAGTGTTTAACGAGTACCAAGATGATATTTTGTTCCACAAAGGCGTATATGACGTTAATTCGTTAAAGGGAAATGAACATACAATCGTTGTAATTGACGATCTCATGTTGGAGATGGATAAAACGTTTGCCGAGACATTTACAGTATTCTCCCACCATCTTAACATAAGCGTGTTTCTTCATCAATCAGAATCTATTTTTCAAAAATAGATACATGCGCGATGTGTCGTTAAATACGCAATATCTAGTCTTATTCGCGCAACGTAGAGATGTATCACAAATTGGGGTATTAGCCAATCAAATGTTCCCGAATCAGCGTAAGGAGTTTTTGGAAGTTTATAAAGAAGCTACAAGCACGCGTTAAGGATATTTGCTTTGCGACCTTCATCCGCGAAACACGTTTAGAGTGCTTCTGCGAACGAATATATTTCCAAACGAGCCTGAAACGGTGTATATTCCAGAATGACAAAGAGACTAAAGAAATACCGTGAATTAATAAAAATCTATCATCGACTGCCCCGGGCAATGCAGCAGTTGTTTATTAAAAATATCGATGCCGACTTTTTAAAATGCATCTGTGAAATCTGTCTTAACGTTATAAATTGCAATGTATCAATGAAACCCATCAGAAGGCTCGCCTACGCCGCTACAAGAACATAATACGTGCACTCGCTCGTAAAAGCCAAACTGTAGCGAAGAAAAAACGAATTATTGTACAAACAGGAGAGTCATTTCTCCCCATCTTATTTTCAGTTTTGGGCCCTTTACTGACTAGATTAATATAATGAAGAAAGTGGTAGTGATTCCCCACGAGGTGTACGCCTCACTGCAGAGACACGGATCTAGATCCCCGTAAAAGCAGACTTAAAAGAATGGAAAGCGAATTGTTAGCCCTATTAAACAGTGAAAAAACACCTGATGAGAAAAGAATCTTATACCAAGAAGCTCTGCAGAAATTTCTTCACGAGTACGAAAATTATAAGAGCCCTACAGAGATTCCTGTGGTTATTAGGCACAGCACGGGGGACGATGGCGACATAGGACCTGTACCCGACGACACAGCTGACCAACCAAAAAGATTAGCCACACAACATATCGAACATGTATTAAAAAATACCCTCCCACTTACATTGAGGAGTAAAGGCTTAAGTCTTTATAATCTATTGAATGAGGATCCCGCCATACAATGGACCGATACAGGGGAGATCATTGTGGAAGGATCAAAGGTACAGGGATCGAATATCGTAGACAATTGTCCATGATCTGGTGAGAAAGTGGGATAGGCCATCACCATCAGGATGGAAGCATATTAAAGCAAGACTACAACAAATAAATGTCCCTAAAACGTTGATAGGAAATCTGAACAGGTTAAAAGACTTGGAACATGCAACGCCTGTGACACAATTGAAGGCGCCGTCACCCCCGGCGGTAACACCTTTGAAGAGGAGCAAGAAGAGGTTAAACCAACCCTACCCACGTGCCTCTAAAATACGCAAATGGCTAACGTATTAACTAAACGCTATTATGACATTTCTACCCCATCCTCTTACGGCGGCGTAGATAGACTGTACAGAAGTGTTTACGGAGTAGGAAAAAAGATGTTGAAAGATTTTTGAGGGAGCAGGACGCTTATACGCTTCATAAGCCTGTGAGAAAAAGGTTTAAAACAGCCAAGACAACGGCTTCCTCGATTGATTCTATTTGGCAAGCAGATTTAACAGACATGCAAAGATATTCTGTGTATAACGATGGTTACCGCTACATTCTATTCATAATAGACGTATTCTCTAGATATCTGTGGCTAGTTCCTCTGAAAAATAAATCACCTGAAACAGTTGCTAAAGCCACCAAAACGCTAATGTTAAAAGAAAACAGGGTTCCTGGCTATTTTTGTACGGATATGGGGAAGGAGTTTATAGGCCGTGCTTTTCAGAATATGTTGACAGAGTTTAATATCAGCTATTACACAACCAATTCTATACATAAGGCTTCTTTAGCTGAAAGAGTTCAGCGCACCATAAAGGAACGCATGCACCGTTATTTTACACATAAAAACACATACAGATTTCTAGACATTCTGGAATCATTGGCATCATCCTACAACCGCTCACACCATCGCACGATTGGGGCAACACCTAACGAAGTTTTAGAAAGAGGTACGCTCCCGAGAAGAGATGGATCACCACCACCACACTCTGTGCGCTTCAAAATCAATGATTATGTAAGGCTGTCGCGTTCGGGGAATAAATTCGCAAAGGGTTTTGAGCAAGGATGGACACACGAGATTTTTAAAGTTAGGGCTGTGAGACCTAAAGGTGAGATAATGATGTATTACATTGAAGATTTGAATGGGGAAGAAATCTCAGGAGGCTTTTACCGCGAGGAATTGCAGAAAGTTGCGTTTAATTTAGAAAAAATGTGTTTAAAATTGAGAAAATTTTAGGAAGCAAAGGTTCAGGAAGGAGAAAAATGTACCTGGTGAAATGGCTAGGGTACCCAGAAAGCTTCAACACCTATATAAAAGCTGATGCAATAATGAAGCTTAAATAGTATGCAACATGGCTCCTAACCATTTCTACGTCACACTCCCGTCCTCCTCGTCCCTGTCTGTACACCCTAACAACACGCTAGCCAACTTTGTAACAGAACTCCATGGGCACATTGAATTGGGTCGTGATTCGTATGAGGTGGGGATATGCGAAATTCAGCTGGACACCGTCTTTTTAAATATTGAACATAAAGAAACCGTTTTTTACGATTCTTAGAGACATTGACGAGTGTGAAAAAGCTGGGGTAGCTATGGATGAAACTATGCGCATCGCTCGGACTAAGATTACACGGTATTACAGTACAGAAGTAAGACTAGGGCCGGGTCAATATGGTTCGGCCGAGGATGTTGTGAGAGGCTTAAACGTAAGTTTAAGAAACTCAAACCTTACGAATGATTTACTATATGAAATCGTAAACAACCCTGCACATACACTAATCCTAAAATCAAAGACTAAGACGTCTTAAAGAACATAGAAAGTTCAAAATTCTAACCAACGGCCGATATAGCGCAGCCTTCCAAAGAGACACATTTCACGAGACACAGTATAACTTGTCCAGATTAATGTATCAATTGAAGATGGAGAAATTGGCTGAAAGGTCCCCAGACATGTGCTATATTTACAGTAATATAGTGGAGCACCAGTTTGTTGGGGATACCCAGGCACGCCTGCTGCGCATTGCTCACATCCCCAACCATAGAGGAAGGAGTTTGAGTATTACATATGACAGACCCCATTATGTGAATGTCGCAACTAATTTAATAACCAATATCACAATATATATAAGAACGATTGAGGGCGAAAACTTCCCATTCGGTAACGGGAGCTTAACAGTGAAGCTACACTTTCGACGCACTGAGTTATAATGGATAGAAAGCCTTTCACCGTCTATCGAGGGATGCGATACCAGCGCGGTAGTGGACTTGGATCCATTTTTTCATCCATACTACGTACGGCTGTTCCTTTGCTGAAGAGGGGTGCCAGATACCTTGGAAGAAAGCGCTACAATCAGGCCTTAACACTGCAGAAGACATATTGGCCGGGGCTAAACCTAAAGAAGCTCTAAAAAAACATTTAAAGCGTACACGGAACGAAATCATCAAAGATGCAAAGAGAAAAATGCGTGGTGGCGGGAAGAAGAAGAGGGCTCCCCGGAAGAAGAAGGGGTCACGTGGTATTAAACGTAAAAGGCTATCAAAAAAGAAATGCTGTAAGCGAATGAAACCTATGGTTGACCACTTTTTTGACTGATATAAGCTAAGGATATTGATCTCATGAATCATAGTTTGTTTACCACTTGTCGAGAGAGGAGTCACTATTTCGCCATGGCACGCTTCATCCACCCATGTAGTTCACAATGCTGTAAATCGGAGCTGTCCTTTTTTGAGCTCCCGCCAACCCAAGTTTCTATTGAGCACAGTGACTTTATTACAATTAACCCTTTAAACACAATTAGTTCACCGAGTGCACCTATAGAATTCGTGATACCCAGCTCAGGTCCTTACTTTTTTGATCCAAGCTGTGTGCACATGTACGCTAAGCTACGTATAGCCCATTCTGATGGAACGGTCTGCGATGACAAATATGCTGTATACCCTGAAACAAACTTTCTGCACGCCATATTCAACCAGTGTGACGTATATTTAAATCAGACCAACATATCGGCAGGCACGGGGTACTATCATCTACGAGCCTATTTGGAAAATGTCCTCAACTTTTCCAAAGAAGCGAAGGCTACCTTTTTAAGTGCGGAGGGATATTATCAAACTAAAGATGAAAAAGTAGTATAAGGACAAATTTAAAAATTCTAAAAAGAAAATATACGAGTGTTTTGGACGGTTGCACACAGATTTCACTTTCCAGGAGAAGTTGCTTGTGAACAGGGTGGATATGAAAATAAAGCTCACCCGCACGAGTCCTGAGATCTGCTTAAATCTGGATGCGAATCATGAAGAGGGTGCAAAGTCCGTTGTGGTTCACATTATGGACACATACCTCCGCGTACGGCGAGTGAAATTAAGTTCACCAAAACAACTAGAAATTGAGAAAAATTTACTAAACGCTACAGTGAAATATCCTATTAACAGAGTGCAGATCAAACTATATACGGTTCCTGCAGGGTTGGCATCGAAGCAGATAGAAAACATTGCCCTGGGAAATCTTCCTAAAAGGATATTAATCGGCATGCAGGACCACGCTTCGGTGAATGGAAAATATAAAAAGAGTGCCTTTAAATTCGAGAATTTCGGACTTAAAAATATAACTCTATACGTTAATGGCACTGCTTTGGGTGGAACAATGGGTACGGACTATTCATCAGACGCTGTGTTACCTCTTTGTGCCAGAGCCTATAGTAATCTGACCCATATTGCAGGTGATTGTGATGAGCTTGTAATGGGGTAACGCAGGAAGAATTCATTGATCAATTTAACCTTTACCCGTTTGACATTACACCTGACTTATCTGTAGCGTAAATACCCATTTAACCCCACAGCAGAGCGGTAACATCTCAGTGCGGCTGGAATTCGCCAAGCCTATAGACGCTCCTATTAGTGTACTAGTATTCTCGAATCGCAAGCCCTAATAGAAGTAGATAGATTTAGAAGCGTTATCACTGACTTTTAAAATGGATGCTAATACACTTCAGAAAGTAATGGAGCGAGTCACACGTTCCAAATTTATCGGCGTGTTTGCGAAGAATGAAACATTGAGTTTGCCAAGTACGCGAGAATGCGTAGTCTTATTGTGAACACAGACATCATCGGTAATGAAGGGATTCACTGGATCGCTGTCTATTTTAAAAATAGACAGCGCCTGTACTATTTTGATTCACTCGGTACTCAACCCTGGAGTGACCCTATTATTGTAAAATTTCTCGCTCAGTTACATATTCCCGAAGTTGTGTGGACCCCATTTCGCATGCAAGGATATTTTACTAATGTTTGCGGAATGTACTGTGTCTCATTTCTCATGCATATGTCAAATGATAAAGAATTTATAAATTTTTTAAATTTATTTGACCCGTGTCACACTCGCCGAAACGATGAAATGGTATGCAGACAGATAAAAAACCGTTTTCCAATTGTACGTACTCGTTGTATATTATAATGTTTTTTTCGTATATTTGTAACGGTATATTCGTTTATTGTACTGATTTCTTTCATTTAATAATTTATGAAAATATATTGTGTCTTCTTATCCCAAAAAGATCGAAAAACACTTACATTATTTCGGTGTGACATTGTTGACTGATCAGTATCCCTATTCCGAGATTCTTCAAAAGATTGTATAACTCGTGTCAAATCCTCATCGGACCTTAAAGGAATAATGCTTTTAAAACATATACAGAGTATACAGACAGACAGATCCCCATTATGTGAAGATATCTTTGGTTCGAGGAGTGAACGCCATAAAAATTTCGATTTTAGCATAATGGGGAAATAACACTGATTGACATTTTTGGCGAGTATCTATTTGACGAGATACTACAACTCTCCATATATATATAAAATTCTAATTATAGACACTTACATTTCTATGGTAGTCCCTTGCGTCGGGTTGTAAGGAGCGTCACTGCAAATATCTTCTACGGTTTGCGTTGAAAATAATTCGCCGCGATCAATCGCATTGAAAAGACTAATTGCGGTTAATGCTGCAGTATCACGTTCTTCATACAAGTCTGGGGAGACGTACAGGTCCATGGTGGAGGATGTGTGACACTGCTGACTGTATATCATCCATATTCCGAGGTTCTTCAAAAGATTGTATAACACGTGTCAAATCCTCATCGGACCTTAAAGGAATAATGCTTTTAAAACATATACAGAGTATACAGACAGATCCCCATTATGTGAAGATATCTTTGGTTCGATTACCAATTTCGATTTTAGCAATGGGAAATAACATTGATTGACATTTTTGACTAGTATCTATTTGACGAAATACTACACTCTCCATATATATATAAAATCGAATTATGGACACTTACATTTCTATGGTAGTCCCTTGCGTCGGATTGTAAGGAGCTTCACTGCAAATATCTTCTACGGTTTGCGTTGAAAATAAGTCGTCACGATCAATCGCGTTAAAAAGACTAACTGCAGTTAATGCTGCAGTATCACTTTCTTCATACAAATCTGGGGAGACGTACAGGTCCATGGTTGAGGAATGATTATTCACTGATGCGAAAATAGCTACTGTTACTCCCAACTGAAAAATATCCCCTTTTATATGCACATTCGCCAAGCTCCGCTCAAAAGACCAGATGTTCGTCATGATTGGCTGCCGATGTAGCTGGGTGGAGCTATGACGTGTACCATTCCGCTATAACGGGTACGGACGAGTAATTGCATCTTTATATTTTCACTAATAGATTTAATGCTCTTATTCTCCTTTGAACATTATTTGGTGATTCGTATAGAACTGTTGATATTGATTCCAAATATGGTTTCAGAAGTTTTCTATCACCCATAGTTGTCGAGAAAATAATATTTCCATTTACTCAGTTTCCCGCATCATTAGTCACTAATGTAATCGAGAGGGTATAAAGAAATATATCATAATTATATTTTAAAAATAACATTCGGTTTCAACGTTAAACTGTGGGTCTAAGGTCGGCCCGAATTGTTCATTCTGACGAAGGTCAAGCTTTCCACTCCACCTTAGACCTACAGTTTAACTCCGAACCATCAACAGCCCCAGCGTCTTAACCACTAGGATACGTAGGGTACCCATTTACCTGCCAACCACTTTCTTATTGGAATCCACCTTAGACCTACAGTTTAACTCCGAACCATCAACAGCCCAGCGTCTTAACCACTAGGACACGTAGGGTACCCATTTATCTGCCAACCACTTTATTTTATTATGTGGAATGACCACCTTAGACCTACAGTTTAACTCCGAACCATCAACAGCCCAGCGTCTTAACCACTAGGACACGTAGGATACCCGTTTATCTGCCAACCACTTTATTTTATTATGTGGAATGATGAACAGCTGGGCTTTGCTGATCTCTTACATATAAAACCCATTCACTAAGAACATTGGCTTTCCTTTCTCACTAGAAACAAACTCTGCCATAAGTAGAATTTAATTGGATTCATCTACACTATATATATATATATATATATATATATATATATATATATATATATATATATATATATATCATTAATTTCTATATGACACCATACAAATTACGCGTAAATATTTTCATTGTAGAAGTAATAACAATGACAATATTAATATCTGAAGTCAGTGGTGGTTTCTGCTCGAATAGCTTGTAGAAGGATAATCCCTCGACCCGAAAAAGGTCTCTAGGGACACGATTCGAACTGATTTAGCTTCTGCCTTTCATCGTGTGTGTGTGTGTGTGTGTGTGTGTGTGTGTGTGTGTGCATGAGTTGTTACTTTTATATATATATATATATATATATATATATATATATATTGTGGGGAAGGTCTTCACCCATCAGGTGTTGTTCGACCCCGTTTCATTGTAGAAATAATAATAATAATAATAATAATAATAATGATAATAAGAATTGATGTGCAAGGTGTTTGCAGTTAAGATGTAGTTTGTGTGTAAAAAGTTATTTATTAATAAGTAGAATTTAATTGGCTTCATCTACACTATATATATATATATATATATATATATTATATATATATATAGTATCATAAGCTGCTTAAAAACTGTATATATAATTATAGTAAACGAAATAAACTAGTTAACCATAAAATTAATTATTTTCTATTATTAAGTTTTCGAAGGTAAACTATGTTATTTGTTTCGAAAAGTTCAATGAAGTTAATGTTAAATTTGCTTCTAAACTAAAATTAAATGTATAAATAAATAAATAATATATATATATATATATATATATATTACCTAACATAAGAAAAGAATGTATATATATATATATATATATATATAATAATATATATCTAGCAATCCGATCATTGCCAAAAAAATACTGGAAAGGTATGCAATTAATAAAGATTGATTGTGTATTTATTTAATAAACAGAATTTAATTGGAATAACTGCCGTCATATATGTGTTACACAATGGATGATTAATGGGACACATGGCGCTATCTGGCAACTGAACACATTGCGCTATCTGGCAACTCAGCCAGAATAGAGGCTTATAAAAGACCGCGAAGTTGGTGAAAGACTCATTCCCAGCTCGGCTCCAGCCGAGCAAGGACCTCTGGTCCTTCTCTTTCTGGCCCTTTGGTAAACCCCTTAGTGGCCTCTTAGGTTAGGAAAACGAAAATAATATGCCTTGCTATCAATGACAACAACTCTCTCTCTCTCTCCTTCAGGTATCTCCCTCCTTCAGGTATCTCTCTCTCTCCTGCATGTGTACCTACTGCATGTGTACCTCCTGCATGTGTGCGTATGTGTGTGTGTACCTCCAGCATGTGTACCTCTCCTCTCTCCTTCAGGCGTCTCTCCCTCCTACAGGCGTCTCTCTCTTCTTCAGGTCTCTCTCTCCTTCAGCTGTCTCTCTCTCTCCTTCAGGCGTCTCTCTCACCTTGGCTCAGCCAACTGGCTGATTCTGGCTGATTCAGCCAACTGGCTGATTCTGGCTGATTCTGGCTGATTAGGAGTCTATAAAACAACGCCTACTCGGCTGAAGTCTTAATGTGCACTTGGCTCCTGCCAGGTGAACACCTCTCCTCCTTTCTCTCCTCCTTTCTCTCTGGCCCTTTGGGGGGAATAGCTTGGGGGAGGCCCCCAAGTTGCATGCCCCTTGCAACCTAGGTTGGTGCATGACCCTTGCAACCTAGGTTGGCAACAAAGGCCAGTACTCTTTTTTTCTTTCTTTTTCTTTCCTTTTTTGTGCAACCCCCACCCCCCTTTGCAACAACCCCCACCCCCCTTTGCAACATTACATAATAACCTGCAACATTCTTGCACTCTCCCCTTTTTCGGCTATACTACTGGGACGATCTAACTATGGATGATCTTAGTTCCAGAACCTTTAATACAGTTCGACAAAATATTTTCGCGACAGTTGATTTGCAAATATAAGAAAGTTGACTGCAAAACCCTGAATAGAATTTTTGGATCACCTGAAGATCAGGGCCCCCAGCCTTCTCTAGTTAGGTCTTATAAGGCTAACTAACGAAAATATCACGACCTAACCTAACGAATCGTTAGGTCAGCTGTACGCCCTTGGCGATTGGTTAGGTTCGGTCGTGATATTTTCGTTAGTTAGCCTTATAAAGCTAACTAAAGAATGCTGGGGGCCTGATCTTCAGGGTGATCCGAATTTTTAAACAGGAAATATAATAGAATATAATAGAATTTTCAAGATATGTATCTTATATACATATCTTAAAAATTCTATCATGTAAATAAGATAAGTAAAACCTGTTAAGGATCTTTTCGGTTTGACGGCCTGTAATATTTTTTAACATTACTTGTTTTTTATTGTCCAATTTTAATCGAGGATTTCAAAAATAACACTCATGTTTTACAGAAACAAATAGTGAGGCAGTTATATGCAATTTAACAAATTTAAAATATATATTTTTAAACCGTATTGGGATCTTTTTGGTTTGACGACCGGCTGAAAAAAACGAGTCATGGCTACGGGACCGTCAAATTCTACAGGGTGTCCCGAAAGTCTTGTTACACTTATGTATAATCTCGGAATATTAAATGATGTTTGGTTCCAACAGGATGGAGCACTTCCCCACTATTCCAATGACGGACTAAAGGAAGCCATAAAGGATGCTTTTAAAACTGTAACTGAGGAGCATAGCACTCCGAACCTGGCGTAAAATCATTCTGTGCAGTGAGAACGATGGTTTGCATACAGATCCATTGGACACATAAAATTGCGTATAACTATCTACAATGTTGTATAATTCTGTATAAAATAAAATGTCTCGCAGTGTTTTCTACAATATACTTTTATTACCATAGTTACAGAACACTGGAGTAACATTTACATAGGTGTAACAAGACATTCAGGACACCCTGTAGACTCTACCAACTGGTCAGGTTAAGTGAATGCCCAGTTAGGTTAACAGAATGCCCGGTTCGGTCAACTGTACGCTCTTGACAATTGGTTAGATTAAGTCATGATATTTTCGTTAGTTTACTGTCAAAACAAACTAAAATATCATGGCAACCTAACCAGTTGTTATGAGCGTACAGTTGACCTAAAACTTTCAGGGATTTTGGAATCTTAAGCGTATATGATATTCTCTAAACTAAAATGTATAACTGCCTCACTATTTGTTTCTCTAAAACATGAATGTTATTTTTGAAATCCTCGATTAAAACTGGGCAATAAAAAACAAGTAATGTTAAAAAATAGGTGCTACTGTAGTATGCGGTCTACCGTTAAGTTTCTACTGTAGTATGCGGTCTACCGTTAAGTTTCTACTGTAGTATGCGGTCTACCGTTAAGTTTCTACTGTAGTATGCGGTCTACCGTTCAAAATATTTAAAAGGAATTGAAAATGAATTGAAAGGAATTATAATTTAATTTACACAATTAAGGAATTATTAAAGAAGTTAAACATACTACTACCGCATACTTAACGGTAGACCGCATACTACAGTACGCCCTTGATGATTGGTTAGGTTAAGTCGTGATATTTTCGTTAGTTTTAACGAAAATATCACGACTTAACCTAACCAATCGTCAAGGGCGTACAATTAACCTAATAATAAAATAATAAGAAGATAAGAAGCTATAATTAAAAGGTAGACCGCCGAATCGTAGGTAGACCGCATACTACAGTAGCACCAAAAAATATTACAGGCCGTTAAACCGAAAAGATCCCCCGTTAAATTATCTCCCCCCTAATATTGACTTTTTAAACTATGTCCCCTCTCTCTGAAGCTGGGGGGGGGGTCGAATAGTTTAAAAGATCTATTAATTTTAATGCCGAAACAGCTAAACAAAATTTTTAAATAAACTATGGTTTTGTAACAAAAAAGAAATAAGGGAAAAGACAGAAAATTGAGCCTCGTTCGGGATTTTAAAAATTTAAACAAGTCTCTCTCTCTCTAACTCCCGACAGCCCTGGCCTGGATAGTTTTAGATGTACCGCGACAGTCTTTGCCGATAGAATAGACAAACTGAGCGCGTTTAAGGCTCATGGGCCAGACCAGTTTCTCCCCAGAGTGTTGCGAGAAGTGCGCGACCAGGTGGCTCCCCACCTGGCAACAGTCTTCAACAAATCGTTGGAGATGGGCCAGGTGCCTGGTGACTGGAGGGAAGCCAACGTGACCCCTATCTTTAAGAAAGGGGATCACGAAAGTCCAGGGAACTATCGTCCCATTAGTCTCACTTCAGTTGTAGGTAAATTATTAGAAGGGATAATAGCTGATAGGATCGTTGACCATTTGGATTCCTACAAGCTGCTTGGGGACTCCCAACATGGGTTTAGACGGCATAGGTCGTGTCTCACCAACTTGCTCGAGTTTTTCCACGTCATGTTGAGTGAGTACGATAAGAGTAGGGCGATTGATATACTTTATCTCGACTTTCAGAAAGCCTTTGATAAGGTACCTCACCGCCGGCTAATGGCGAAAGTGCGCGTGCTGGGTATCGGTGGGGAAATAGGTAGGTGGATTGAAAACTGGCTGAGGAATAGGCGGCAGAGGGTGGTAATTAAAGGGGCTAGTTCGGGTTGGGCCTCGGTCACTAGTGGGGTTCCTCAGGGTTCCGTTTTGGGGACGCTGTTGTTTATCATTTACATAAATGATATCGACGGTGGCATCGTCAGTCGGATCGCCAAATTCGCTGATGACACCAAGCTTGGGGCCAATGTTGGGACGCCCGAAGCGATCGAGGAACTGCGTGCGGACCTAGGTAGGATAGGAGAGTGGTCCGAAAAATGGCAAATGCCGTTTAACTTGGGTAAATGCAAAGTGATGCACATTGGCTACGCCAATCCCAAGTCGGACTACTCGATGTTGGGTAGTAATATCGAGGTGACTGATTTAGAAAAGGACTTGGGTGTGCTAATTAGCAGCGATCTTAAGTTGTCGAAACAGTGTGTAGAGGTGGAAAAGAAAGCCCAGAAACTATTGGGTTATATCAGGATGCAATTTCAGTTTCGGAACAAGGAGATTGTGCTCTCACTGTACAATTCCCTTGTTCGGCCGCACCTGGAGTATGCTGTGCAGTTCTGGTCGCCCACCCTCAGGAAAGATATTGAGAGGCTGGAGCGAGTGCAGGCGAGGGCCACAAAGTTAATCCCTTCCGTTAGGCATATGGGCTACAATAGACGGTTACGCGCCCTGAACTTGTTTTCGCTTGAAACTCGGAGGCTGCGCGGTCAACTGATCGAGGTTTTCAAGCTCTTACGCGGGTTGAACGATGTCGATTTTAGAAGTATGTTTAGTTTAAATGATAACCCAACTCGCAACAATGGTTGGAAGTTGGATTTGAAACGGTTTAGGACTAGTGTGTGTGGGAATTACTTTACGTATAAGATCTGTGACACATGGAACAGGTTACCTTCGGAAGTTGTGAACAGTTCCTCTGTGGATCAGTTCAAGAAAAGGGTAGACGAAATCTTTGCACACTATTTGAGTGTGTAAAGACATTTAGGACCTAAGTCTGCGGAAATTTCCTTTCCTATAAAATAGTTAATATCTGGAACCAACTTCCCTCAGAGGTTGTTTCCAGTCAAAGTGTAAATGTGTTTAAAAATAGGCTAGACAAAGTACTGAATACTCTCATAGTTTAAGACTAAAACATATGAAAACTCTGCAGGAGATCGCTTGCAGGGTGTCTCTGTGAGCAAGCTAAATATAGAGCTATTTATATATTCTCCACTTTCCTGTAAAATTTCCTTGGCTACTTTTCCAGGGTTAAGGTATTTTCTTCAACCTTTTTCCGTACCTGCCTCTGGCAGGGAGGGAGCGGAGGGTGGGGAGAGAGCCTTCTACTTTTCTATCCAGTTTTCTACTACTGCTAGGATAGTTGAAAGAAAAATAAACTTTTACAAAATTTTCCCTGGCACCCGTTGCCATTGGTACCTCCTCGGTATGGGCCGCAAGGCCTTTTGAGGTACTTCTTTTCCTTGTAACTCCTTGTAACTCCTTGTAACTCTCTCTCCCCAACTCCCGACATCCCTGGCTGTTCGGGAAACGGGTCGGGCTAGGGGGCGGTCTGAATAGGGAAGGAGTGTACTGTAACAAAGTTTCTTGATGTAATGCTAGATAAGAATTTGCAATGGAGTGATCATGTAAATTATATCGCGAAAAAGATTTCAAGGAGCGTTGCTCTAATGTTTAAACTTAAAAATGTAGTCCCGAAACAAGTTTTATTGACTCTATCATACTCTTGTTCTTCCTTATATAACATACTGCACCCTTGTTTGGGGAAACTCCGCTAACAACGCATTAAATGGTATCTTCGTCATCCAAAAACGAGCAATATCAGATGCTGATTTCCTTGATCACTCTAGTGCATTATTTAAAGAGCTAAACCTACTAAAGCTCAACGATATAACCAAACTGGCACATTTTATTTTTATTTACAAGTGTAAGAACAAAATCATTAATTTGCAATGGATAAATAGATATTTTGTAACTCATCAAGAAATCCACTCGTATCAGCCCAGAAATAGATCAAAGCTTGTCGTACCTCAATTTAAATTGTCTTCATCTCAAAAACTACCCATTTTCATTGGATTGAAACTATGGAATGATTTGCATGCCGATATAAAAAATATTGTGAATGTAAATTTGTTTAAAACCAAGTTGAAATCCCGATTAATAATGGCATACTAACAAAAATCTAGGATTAATGTCCACTAATATTGTTTAATATTGTCCATTAATATTGTTTAATATTGTAATACATGTTTTAACTATTAATACTTACTTACTTATTTATTTATTAATTATTATTAATTTATAACAACTAGCTGCTTATTTTTAACAGGAGCCCGGTAAAGCCTAAAGCTTAAGGGCCAAATTAAGTAAAATAAAAAGTCGAGCTTCACAATTATTCATGTCATTATAAATTGAAAAAAAATTATTTATTTTATTATTATTAATAAAGGTTATTCTATTCTATTATCTATTCTATTAATGCTAGGTCGATTAGGAATAAGTTTTGCGAGCTGCGGGCGCACTTAGCATCAGAATACCAGGATATCGTTGCTACCACCGAGTCCTGGATTCATACTGATCGTAGGGACTACGTTGGGGAGTTCGAGATTCCCGGGTATAGAATGTTTCACAAAGACCGCACCCGTCGGGAGGGGGGAGGGGTACTAATATACGTGAGGGACACGTTGAGTCCGGTTGACTGCCAGTTCCGATCGGAACGGGAGCTGCTTGGTGTCGATCTGAATGTGGGAGGGACGAACTATAAGTTAATTTTGGTGTACAGACCTCCGCATCTCCTCCTCGAGGAGGATACAGCCCTGTACATCGAACTCCGTAGCCTGCTAAGGGACAGGGTGTATGTAGTTTTAGGAGACTTCAACTGTCGCGGCACAAACTGGGAAGACAGGACTGCTGATGCCGAAGGGAGGAGGCTAGTTGACTTTGCTGATGAGAACTTCCTCACTCAGTGGGTTGATGGGCCTACACGAGGCGAAAGCGTTCTAAACTTAGTATTCACGACCGAAGACAACCTCGTCACTGGCCTCACCGTTGACGAATCGTTGGGAATGAGTGATCATGGTCTGATTAGGTTTTGTGTCTGCGTCCCTTGAGTGAAGCGTAGTGACTCTAGAGGCAGCAAGCTCGAACTACGGCGGGCGGACTTTGTTGGCCTCCGGAATAGCGTAGGTGAAATGGGGTTAGAGGTCGGTGACGATGTTGAGGAAGTATGGAGTGCATTCAGGGACCAGTTTATGGTGCTGCCATACCCTCAAAACCGGTCACCCTTGCTTCAACGCAGCCTAAGTGGTTCAGTCGTGACATCGCTTCGGCTATCCGAAATAGGAAAGCTGCGTATAGGAGGGCGAAGGCCAATCGTTCCCATGAGAACACTGAGTCGTATGTCCGCCTGTGCAGAGAAGTGAAGGCGGAGGTTAGGCTAGCGAGACGTAACGAAGGACTCCGGGTGGCAAGCCTCTGCAAGGGGAACCCTAAGGAATTCTTCAGCTATGTTAATAGTAGAAATCCCATTAGAAGCATGATAGGTCCGTTAAAGGACCCCAGCGGCGTTCTGCGGACCTCCGACGCGGACATCGCTAATGTGCTTAATGAATACTTTGCGGGAGTGTTCACCAGGGAGGACACCCTGGTCATCCCCGAGCCAGGCGTCAGGCACGAAGGTGCTGGCCTGGATAGTGTTAGATGTACCGCGACAGTCGTTGCCGATAGAATAGACAAACTGAGCGCGTTTAAGGCTCCTAGGCCAGACCAGTTCCTCCGCAGAGTGTTGCAGGAGGTGCGCGACCAGGTGGTTCCCCACCTGGCTACAGTCTTCAACAAATCGTTGGAGACGGGCCAGGTGCCTGGTGACTGGAGGGAAGCCAACGTGACCCCTATCTTTAAGAAAGGGGATCACGAAAGTCCAGGGAACTATCGCCAATTAGTCTCACTTCGGTTGTAGGTAAATTATTAGAGGGGATAATAGCGAATAGGATCGTTGACCATTTGGATTCCTGAAAGCTGCTTGGGGACTCCCAACATGGGTTTAGACGACATATGTCGTGTCTCACCAACTTGCTCGAGTTTTTCCAAGTCATGTTGAGTGAGTATGACAAGAGTAGGGCGATTGATATACTTTATCTCGACTTCGAGAAAGCCTTTGATAAGGTACCTCACCGCCGGCTAATGGCCAAAGTGCGCATGCTGGGTATTAGTGGGGAAGTAGGTAGGTGGATTGAAAACTGGTTGAAGAATAGGCGGCAGAGGGTTGTGATTAAAGGGGCTAGTTCGGGTTGGGCCTCTGTCAATAGCGGGGTTCCTCAGGGTTCCGTTTTGGGGCCACTGTTGTTTATCATTTACATAAATGATATCGACGGAGGCATCGTCAGTAGGATCGCCAAATTCGCTGATGACACCAAGCTTGGGGCCAATGTTGGCACGCCCGAGGCGTCCGAAAAATGGCAAATGCCGTTTAACTTGGCTAAATGCAAGGTGATGCACATTGGCTACGGCAATCCCAAGTCGGACTATTCCATGTTGGGGAGTAATATCGAGGCAACTGATTTGGAAAAGGACTTGGGTGTGCTAATTAGCAGCGACCTTAAGGTTACCAAACAGTGCGTAGAGGTGGAAAAGAAAGGCCAGAAGTTGTTGAGTTATATCAGGAGGCAATTTCGATTTCGGAACAAGGAGATTGTGCTCTCTCTGTACAATTCTCTGGTTCGGCCGCACGTCGAGTATGCTGTGCAGTTCTGGTCGCCCACCCTCAGGAAAGATATTGAGAGCCTGGAGCGAGTGCAGGCGAGGGCCACAAAGTTAATCCCTTCCGTTAGGCATATGGGCTACAATCGACGCTTACGCGTCCTGAATTTGTTTTCGCTGGAAACTCGGAAGCTGCGCGGTCAACTCATCGAGGTTTTCAAGTTCTTAGGCGGATTCAACAATGTTGATTTTTAGAAGCATGTTTAGTTTAAATGATAACCCAACTCGCAACAATGGTTGGAAGTTGGATTTGAAAAGGTTTAGGATTAGTGTGTGTGGGAATTACTTTACGTATAAGATCTGTGACACGTGGAACAGGCTATCTTCAGAAGTTGTGAACAGTTCTTCTGTGAATGTGTTCAAGAAAAGGTTAGACCGAATCTTGCACACTATTTGAGGGTAACAATTTTTCCCTGGCACTCGTTGCCATTGGTACCTCCTCGGTATGGGCCGCAAGGCCTTTTGAGGTACTACTTTTCCTTGTAACTCCTTGTAACTCACTCACTCTCTCACTCTCCACAATACTGAAAAAGAAAACGAGATGAATTGGCCTACGACGTATGCCGCTATGGAAAAAAAAATTACTGAAAGATTTGACTCAAGAAAAAATGCAGACTCGAGTCGCAGAGAAACAAAATGTGAGTCGATACGGATTCTAAGATTTTGAAAATGCTCAGCACTATTCCGAATTTACTTTTGAAACTATTTTTTAGGAATGGGAATGGGCCCCACCCATTCGCTCCGTGGCCACCAAAAATGTCGTAAAATTTTTTTTAAATTCTTATTTGTACCCTGTACTCTTCGTTATTATCACACTTCTTCTGCTTTACACTGAATTCTCTGCATTTTATAAACGGGTAGCATGGCCCGCCATTGAAATTACAACTATCATCACTATTTTCTGGTCTATTTTAATTGAAACAATGCACAGAACGGTGAAGGCGAGCGGGGACTTTATCATTAATAATTTGACTGTGGAGAGAGATTTATGTAAGTAATTTTTATAATCACAATTACATCTTAGAAACAAATGTGTCCGAGATTAGCCTTTTGGGTATTTTATGCCTCTGACCTCAGCGCATTTCGAACGTTCCCAAATAGTTTTTTATATTTATAGTGGCCTACGGATCACCAATTTGTGGTGGCCTATCAAGTAGGCTTACTATAATTTATGAGTTTAATTGAAATGAATAATTAGGGGTCACCAGTTTGGGATATGGTCGAAACAAACAATATTTAATAAGGAGAAAGAAATCACTTTGTTGTTTTGTTTAATTAGAAAAATAAATTACTTATTTGTTCACAGTGATTAACAATTCTATAACAGTATCTGTACTATATTACAAATGACTGATTATGAGCAATAAGAAATGGTTACACCGTATAATCGTTAAGTAAGTACAATAATGACAAGAAACACTAATTTAGGTAGGCTAATAAGATATGCGGCAGTGAACACACAATAACTAATTAAGCCAATAATAACCGAGATAATGAAAGTACGGTATGGTACAGTAAATGGATTAGGCCAGTAAAATAAAATGCATAAAAGAGCAAATAAACAAACGGATACAAATACGGTAAGATGGTTGAAACGTTAAAATAATTGAACAGGCCTACTGTAGTCGTAATAGGAAAGTTAGTTTGCCGGTTGGGCCTACTCGGTTAGGCAGAGTTTGTGGACTTTACAGCTTTGAATCCTGATTAGTCTAGCACGACTAACAAAACACTGTAGGCCGAGTGGGGGCCGACAAGAAGCTTACCGACCAGCGATTTCGACGTAGATAACTGAAGACTGACAAGGGCCTACGTGAAGGTTGACCATACTGCGTTTCAACGTAGGTAACTGAAGACTGACAAGGGCCTACGTGAAGGTTGACCATACTGAGTTTCGACGTAGGTAACTGAAGACTGACAAGGGCCTACGTGAAGGTTGACCATACTGAGTTTCGACGTAGGTAACTGAAGACTGACAAGGGCCTACATGAAGGTTGACCGTTCAGTAATGACAGCAGCAGTAGTATTTCCATCGCAAAATCAGTAAACATACACCATATCTGCATGTTCAGCATTTAAAAACGTAAAAAGTAATTATTCGGCAAAGGACCCGGCGCAGTTCGAACCCCACAATGCATTTTTCTGGTAGTATTTGATGTGCTTTGTTCCATTCTGACCTTCATTTTTTGTGCAAATGAACCAAAACGAAGTTATGAAACAATCAAGTTTTCATAAGTTGTGTTCATTTGCTCAAGAAATGAAGGTCAGATTTGAATAAAGGACATCAAATACAACCAGAAAAATGTATTGTAGTGTTTATTATTATAAAACCTAACCTGATTTTACCTAACCTAACCTTACCTAATCTAACCTATTACTCGTTTACATACCTTATTTTGGAGGGTACAAATCGACAATCGCCTTAAGGAAATAGTGCAATCTTTTCGAGTCGGCGCCATGCCAACATGGCGGATTAGATCTTCGAAACCGAGGTCACAGGAATCGCACATCATGCTCAAACAAATTCAGCTTCAAACTGAAAGAAAGATTCAAAGAAACAGTAGCCAGAAACCAAATGAAGCACTGCAAAAGTAGCCAAAATAAATTTAAACAAGACTTACCCAAATAAAAACGCCAGCCTTATTATGAAATTAATATTAAATCAATCTGCACAACATGAGATGATAGTTTTCCTACGTAATTTTTAATGAGGATTCAGGATATGTTATTGTTGTTACCGGATGTGACTGGGTCCTTTCCCGAATATTACCCCGTAAAAGGTATACTGAACGCACAAAACATCAACTGTACGCTGTGAAACACAACACTCTACTGCGTAGTTAATTCGGTTCGGTAAGTAACTGTCAATTCAGTTCAAGGTCACGCATGCGCATTGCGCATGCTTGAAATTCAAACATCTATAGCTCTATAACCGCTAAGAATAGAAACTATATGAAGTTTTTGACTGGGAATGACCTCAGCTATAAGCTCCCGAAGTTATGACATTTCGTCATGACTCACCCTGTATACAGTAACAATTTCGAACAACTACTCCCCATAAATAAAATGCTATTACTTGTCGAACGTAAAACATTTTAAGAACAAACTTTCTTTTGATAAAATTAAATGATGGATTTTAACCTTTGAAATTAAAATTTAATATGATAAAACCTTTTCTTTTCTTTAAAATGGCATATAAAAAGTCAATCTGTTCTCCAAAATTCTATTTTAAGCCTGAAAAGCCTAAAGGATCTTTCCAATTTTATGAACTGTAAACATTTTAAATAAAAATACATTTTTCTAGTGTCGTTTTGGTAAAACTTTACAAGACACCCGCATTGCCATGAAACATGCTACAGTAACGAAACATATATCAATCGATAGAGCAGAAAAAATGGTGCAAGCAGCTATGTATTTTTGAAAATATTAGAAAATAACAAAGTTATGACACTATGAAGATGTTACTTGGCCTATCATAGCTTATACCATTTGGATCTTTTCCGTTTCATGTACTGTTTCCGATTTTGTTGAAAATAAGATATTTAATGTAGGTTAACTGAATGCCCGGTTAGGTCAACTGAATGCCCGGTTAGGTCAACTGTACGCCCTTGGTTAGGTTAAGTTGTAATATTTTCGTTAGTTGAAAATTTCTAATACACCATTAAAAAATGTGTATCTATAAAAATGCGTCATAAACGGCGCATAGCACAGACATACCATATACTTTTCCTAAGAGTAGATGAGCATACCTAAAATCTGTTTGAAAACATTTCAACCTTTTTCGGGGTAGGGGGTGAGATTTTGGCGAATTTTTCCGCACTTTGATGGGATGCCCTGTGATCACAAACAATGGAATTTGGCTGAAATGACAATAATTTAAAACAATATATTATTCTGAACATTCCTGTCAAGTTTCTTCATGATCTAATGAAAAACGAAGATTTTACCACATTATTACTTACAGATAAAACTATTAATAACACTAGGGAACAACATTTTTGTTTCTTGAAAACTATTTGGTGTTTCTTATAGAACTTTTGATGCTGATTCCAAATATGGTTTCAGAATTTTTCTATCACCCATAGTTTTCGAGAAAATAATATTTCCATTTACTCAGAGTTTTCCCGAAATATTAGTTAAAAGTAAGTGTACTAATTTAATTTTACTTTCTTTTTTTTCCAGGTTAACTATATTTAATAGTATTTTTTACATTAAAAAAATATAGCTATTTAAACAAACAGATTTTTAATAAAAAGAAAGAAATTTTTTTCAAGTTTTGCTCAAATTTTAAAATTTTTCATAGTAGAAAAAATTGGTTTTTCATTCCAAAAAGTTTTCCATGATTTCAATAATTTTCCGCCAGCATGAATCGAAACTGTATTAATCCCAGAGATACATTTTGCTACGTATGTGGAGAACTGACCATAATGGCACAGAGGAAGACGATGACCCCACTCGTGAAGAAGGCTTACGAACTTTATTTTGGATGTAAGGTAGGCGACCAAGACAAATCCTGGGCACCTCATATCTCATGCATTTCCTGTGCCGTCACTCTTAGGGGTTGGATTAAAGGTACCCGCAAATCTATGCCATTTGCCATACCAATGATTTGGAGAGAGGTCAAGGATCACCTAACGGATTGCTATTTTTGTATGACTAACGTTTCAGGATTCTCTGCCAAAAATAAACATAAAATTCAATACCCAAATCTTGCATCTGCCATGAGACCAGTACTACATGACGATGATAACCCAATTCCAACTCCCCCAAAGTCATGGACACTGGATGAAGAGTCTGAAGTTGAACCAATGGAAATTGATGACACTAAAGATACAGACTTTCAGCAACCTGAATTAAATAAACCACGTATGATAACGCAGGTTATGCTGAATGATCTCGTGAGAGATTTGGACCTTCCGAAAAAGAAAGCGGAATTATTGGGCTCCAAGTTACGTGAATGGAATTTGCTGGCAAAAGATACAAGCATATCGGCGTTCCGCACTCGCCAAAAAGATCTGATGCAGTATTTCTCCTCGTCAGGTGGTTTATGCTACTGTAATAATGTAAATGGACTGCTGTTAGCTCTCGGTCATGAGCACAAATCTGAAGATTGGCGTTTATTTATTGACTCTTCGAAGCTAAGCCTCAAGGTTGTACTACTTCACAATGGAAATAAATACCCTTCCATTCCTGTAGGGCACGCTGTCCACATGAAGGAATCTTACGAAAATATGAAACTCATCCTTCAGCAGATTAATTATGACCAGTTTCGTTGGTATATATGTGGGGATTTAAAAGTCGTCGCGCTTCTTCTGGGAATGCAGCTCGGTTATACGAAGTTCTGCTGCTTCCTTTGTGAATGGGACAGCAGAGCCAGAGATTCGCATTATTTTGTAAAGGATTGGCCACTTTGTCAAAAATGTATCCCAGGACTGAAGAATGTGTCTCATGAACCCTTAGTTGACCCCAAGAAAATATACTTACCGCCACTTCACATCAAACTTGGCATCATGAAAAATTTTGTCAAAGCAATGAACAAGGAAGATGAGGCATTCAAATATTTGAAGAAAAAGTTCTCACGACTTAGCGATGCAAAGATAAAAGAAGGGATCTTTGTTGGTCCCCAAATCAGAGAGCTCATGAAAGATCAAAAGTTTGATGATGCCTTGAGAGGAAAAGAAAAAGTGGCATGGGAGGCCATGAAGAGTGTTGTCACAAATTTTCTAGGGAACATCAAAGCCTCTAACTATGAAAAAATAGTGCAGGACATGATTGAAGCATAGAGGTTATTGGGATGTAATACGTCACTAAAAATCCATTTCTTGCACTCCCATTTAGATTTCTTCCCTGAAAACCTCGGCGACGTAAACGATGAGCATGGAGAAAGGTTCCACCAAGATATAGCTACTATGGAGAAACGCTACCAAGGGAGGTGGGATCCGGCAATGTTAGCTGATTACTGCTGGACATTGATGCGAGAAGATCCTAATGAAAACTACAAGAGAAAATCAGTGACAAAGAAGTTTTAAGAAGAATATTTTAAATGCCAATCTGCCACTAATATAATTTTTATGAAAGTATTTTTACTAACTTCTATACACTTTTGAATAAATATTAAAATACAAATTTCTCAGTAACCTTGGGTGATAGAGAAATTCTACGGCTATATTCGAAATCAGCGGAAAAAATCCTATAAGACCGACCTGTTCACGTCCAAGAAACAAAAAAATAGTTAAAATTTGTTCCCCAGTGTAATTAAAAGCAAAATTTTTAGGTAAAATTGTGTAGAATTTTTTCACTTCTATCACTTTTGTTCGCTCGGACAATATTTTTACAATTCCTTCAGTGACTTATGGTCAAAAATCGTGTAAATTCCCCGGTTCAGGTAAGTTCTTGAGATCTACTGTAGCTATACAGTGAAGACGTTCTCACCAAGTTTTATAAAGATCCCGTGACAAGTAAAAACTGTGGCATATTACCACTAATACCGATAATACTATTAATAATAGGAAAATTTTGAGATGACAATATTAGCTTGTATTTCAAGGAAATTTTTTTTTTCAATGCCACCAATTATGCTCGCGTGAATATTTTTGGAGTTGATACACTGACCGATAGTAAAGAATGGTGGGACTCAGAGGGTCGGAAAATTCCAGAGCCATTCATAGGTCTACCATCATTTCCACCAAATTTCATGAAGATCCAATTAAAAGCAAAAGCTTTGGCCTTGCCCATGGAATAATAATAATAATAATAATAATAATAATAATAATAATAATAACAGCAATTACAATAATAATAATAATAATAAATAATAATTACAATAATAATAATAATAATAATAATAATAATAATAAATAATAATTACAATAAAATAGTAATAATAATAATAATAAATAATAATTACAATAAAATAATAATAATAATAATAATAATAATATAATAATAACTACAATAAAATAATAATAATAATAATAATAAATAATAATTACAATAAAATAATAATAATAATAATAATAATAATAAAAATAATAATAATTACAATAAAATAATGATAATAATAAAAATAAATAATAATAAAATAAAATAATAATAATAATAATAAATAATAATTACAATAAAATCATAATAATAATAATAATAATAATAATAATAAATAATAATAAAATAAAATAATAATAAATAATAATTAAAATAAAATAATAATAATAATAATAAATAATAATAACTACAATAAAATAATAATAATAATAATAATAAATAATAATTACAATAAAATAATAATAATAATAATAATAATAATAATAAATAATAATAATTACAATAAAATAATAATGATAATAATAAAAATAAATAATAATAAAATAAAATAATAATAATAATAATAAATAATAATTACAATAAAATCATAATAATAATAATAATAATAAATAATAATAAAATAAAATAATAATAAATAATAATTACAATAAAATAATAATAATAATAATAATAATAATAATAATAATAATAAAATTATTGAATATTATTAAATTTATTAAGTGTTACATTCCTATGTTTTCACAGTATGCTGATATACTGTAGCTTTCCTTTTTCTTTTTTAATTAAATGTTGAAAGCTTTCTCTGAAAAAGAATCTAACAAGTGATGATACAAAATTTTAAAAAATAAATGCTCAACAAACGTGTTTTTTTTTATTTCCCCATTCCAAACGTCTCTGCAGACATTCAAACAAGTTTAAAAAGAAGTAAATCCTATTATAATACAAGAAAATTGACCTGATTTGGGGTGAAACAAATTAATCCCGCTTAATTTTTATCCGAAATGCAACATTTAATTCAGCATTTTTTCTTTAAAAAAATCACTAAAATAAATATCAATATTAATTGTCACATGTACGAATAATTTTTATACTGAATTCAGCTTTTTGTTTCTCGCCTTTTCATCCAAATTTATTTTTGTTCAGTTACTTACCCGATGACACCAAATGCCACACGGACGGACGATGGTATCAAATGTCACTAGGAAAGGATTAAAAAATATCTTTAATTACAAAGAAATGACAAATGTGGCAACTTCAGTTACGATCTGTTACGTTTCTGAGAGTTCACAATTAAGACTTAAAACTTCATTTTGATGAAACGTCGTAGAAGTCTCAGTTTGCTTCTTAAAAATGATTAGTTGGAATTCTTTCTTGAATGTGTGTGTGACGACAGTCAAAGCTGGGCACTTGCGTTTTTTTTTGCGGTACTGCGGTACTGCGGTACTACCGCACTACCAAACCGGTACCGCATAACGCAGTACCGCAAAAAATGCGGTAGCGGTACTGCTGTACTTTCAGCGATCCTTTGCGGTACTGCGTTATGCGGTACCGGTTTGGTAGTGCGGTAGTACCGCAGTACCGCAAAAAAACCCGCAAGTGCCCAGCTCTGCCTGTGTGTGTGTGTGTGTATGTGTGTGTGTGTGTGTGTGTGTGTGTGAGAGAGAGAGAGAGAGAGAGGGGAGAGAGAGAGACCCTCCAGCATGAAAGGGTGAACGTAGAAACTACCCAGCTATTCTCTTCGCATGCAATTGACCAAGAATTTTCATTTGGTGTTTCTATTTCCGCGTTTCCGCATTCAAATGAGTCTGTTTTTCCTCATCCATTTATCAATCTATCTACCTATCTAGCTACCTCCCTACCTACCTACCTACCTATAACACTGGTATGCATATGAAATTTTTTTGTCTGCTGTGAGGGTTTTTTCAACTCATATTATATAATTCGTCCATGCTGAATTCGAAAATGACATTGGTTTTCCTCAATCAGGTCAGGTTTTTTCTCTATTGGCCATTTATTATAAGTCCAATTTTATCCCCAAATTTATTGATTTTTTTAGTTTAAACACTGTAGATACGAGTAATATTATAAGAACACTCGTGAAAAATGAAAACATTGTGTGAATAAATACTTTTATTCATACAATGAATATGGAAAAAAGTTTATTGAGGAAGGAATGAAGTTTTTTGGCTTTCCGTCTGTGTTTTTCTTCGGGCACGTCTCGCTTCAAACACCAGCAATAGTCCGCCAGCATATTGATATCCCAGTTTCCCTGGTACCTCTCTTCCATTATTTTGATATCTTGGTGAAATCGTTCACCCTGTTCCTCACTATAATCCCCGCAATTTTCAGGAAAATAGTCCAAGTGGGACCAGAAAAAGTGCATTTTTATGGACATGCGCGACCCATGAGCTTTGAAAGCTTCCATCAAGTTTTCGACAACGGACTCGTATTCTGGACTTCTACGCTTGCCAAGAAAATCAGTGACAACTGATTTGAATGCCTGCCAGGCATTCTTCTCAGTTGGAGTCATTGCGTTTTCGAACTGAGTATCCTTGATCAAAGTTCGAATTTGAGGACCATCAAAAACCCCAGCATTTAGTTTAGCATCAGATATATGAGAAAATTTACTCTCGAGATATCGGAATGCTGAACCCTCCTTATTCATTGATTTGATGAAATTTTTCATCAAGCCCAGCTTAATATGAAGTGGTGGGAGCAAAATTTTTGTTGGTGGTACAAGGGGCACTGAAACGACATTATGCGACCCAGGTTCAAAATTCTCTCTGGATGCCCATTCACGCTGTGCATAGTGCTTCTCATCCGCTCGGCTATCCCATTTGCAGAGGAAACACGGGTATTTCGTGTATCCCCCTTGCATTCCCAATATAAATGCCACAATCTGAAAACAAATGAAAATATTTAAAGAATTTAGAGAATTTGTTCGATCAGATAAAAAAATCTATGCATTGGACTGTATCACTTCTGTGGGGAAGTTAAGTGTTCTTATACGCTCTCAAATAACCTTTGGAAAAACAACATAGTCAATAGCAATAGTTTACTTATGATATTAGTATTACCTTCAAATCTCCACAGATCCTCCAGTTATGTTGGTCGTATACGAGAGCATCCAGTAAAATTTTCATGTTATCGTAGCTCTCAGTAAGTTGTACGGAATGTGCTACAGGGACTGATGCAACCCTATTCCCAATGTTGAGAAGTACTGCTTTCAAACTTCGTTTAGACGAGTCTATAAATAGCCTCCATTCTGATGCGTTATATGGCAGGCCCAAGGATTCGATTAGCCCCTCAACATTGCAGCAGTACACTAAGGAAGAGGTATTTTCGTGCACTGCAAAAAACTTGCGGAATTCTTCCTCTCGTTTCTTATACCAGGAGAATGTTGTTCCTGGAGCCAGCAAGTTGTCCTCTCGAAGTCGTGAGCCCAAGATCTCGGCAGCTAATTTGGAAAGTCCTAAATCCCTGGTAAGATCATTAAGTTTGGCCTGGTTGAGAGGCCTCGGCTCATTTGAAGCGGTATTTTGAGGTATATACGACTGGGACTGGTCATTGGCATTGGTCATTGATTCATCATCAGAATCATCGAAGTCCAGGGTTTGAGGTGGGTCGGGTATTGGAATTCCAGGACCATGGGGTACAGGTCTCATAGCAGAAGGAATGTCAGGGTATACAACAATGTGTTTATTCTGCTTGTTAACTCCTGAAAATAGAAACACAGAAACATGGATATAAAACTTGCATATGAAATAGAAGAAGCATTCAGACAGTGGCGGCTCGTGAGGGAAGGCTGCGGTCTGTAAGATATGAAATAGGTCGATGGAGTCTGTATATTTTCTTTCTTTTTCATTCATATTGTCCCTTCGGGGACAATATGAATGAAAAAGAAAGAAAATATACAATCATTGTATATGTAAATGTAACTTGTATAACAATATGTATGTGTAAATGTATTTTCTATAACAATATGTATATGTAAATGTATGATTACCATTATGGTGAATATTATGCTATATATGGTGAATATTACATTATGGTGAATATTATGTCAAGTTTCATACGAGGATTTCAAAATATTTAAGAAAAGTAAATTTATAAGCCCACCTTGGAGGTTTGTCATGCAGAAATAGCAATATGTCACGTGATCCTTTCCTTCTCTCCAAATCATGGGAATTCCAAAAGGCGAAGATTTCGCTCTGCCTTTGTTCCATCTTCTCAAATTTTCAATGCACGTCTTGCAGCACATATGAGGGGCGAAATTTTTGTCCTGGTCACCTAGCTTAATTCCAAAGTATGCTCTATACATTGTCTTCACAAATTTAGTGATTTTGGACTGGTTATTTGGCATGGTAACCGTCCCACATATGTAGCAGAATCTATTGGGATCATTTTTACACGCTCTATTCATTATGAAATATTTTATCTATATGCCTGAAAAGTAAAAAAAGATATTATACAAGTGAAACAAGTGATGATAGATGTTACTCTTCCAATTCCGCTTTCACAAAATCATGAAAAATTCTATTTTACTTATGAGGCCATAGCCGGATAACCTGAGCTGATTGAGAAAAACGGATTGCAGATTCGAAATCAGCAGGACAACCTCTATAAGAATCACTTACAAAACCCTTGACAGCAAAATTGATGCATACCAGTGTAATGCAAGGGAAAAGGCATTTAAGTGGAATCTAGGAGCTAATGGGATTCGAACCCGCGTCGCATGGTCTCAGAGTTAGCGCTTCTACTGACCATGCCAGTGACCATCCACTCTTCGCTATTCATTTGTTTTATAAAGGCGAAAGAGTAAAAGGAAACATGGTGAAACAACGTGAATATTAGCTTTGCTTGAACGAACGCTTTTAGGGGTTCTGGATGGTGTGATCGGTAGGAGCGGTAACATTAAAACCCATTTTACGTCTTATTTTTAATACGGTTATAGCATTTAAAAAAGCATTTATATAGATAGATAGATAGGTAAATAGACAGACAGAAAATTAAACGGATAGATAGATTATATTAACCGCAGCTAATTTGTCATTATTCGCTAGCAGACTGCATCTTTTGAATAGAAAGGTGAACAAAAGATAAATAAATCTCATTTCATCCACACTCTCCTTTCCCTTCTTCGTCAGATTGTCATTCAGTGGTAGTGTGCATGATAAGAACTGTAGAGTGTATACATATTTTTTTTTCAGTTCAAGTGGATAGCCTGCAGCATTTGATTACCTCGTAAAAAAACAAAAAAAAGAGATGAATATGAACACTTTTCACTTTTTTAAGTTCATGTTGTTTTACTTTACAAACTTTGTTCAAATTTCCTTTACTTTTATATAAACTGAGCGGCAGAAAAATCGGCCCACTTGGAATATCGCGAAAAGCAAAAAGTGGGCAAGCTTCTGTTTATAAAAGTTCTAAAATTCGAAAATATAGTCTATGAGGCAACCAAATGACGAGACAAAACGTCAGCTGCAAGCACACTAACTGTACCTTTAAGAATTCGGCAGTCTGACAGTCTCTTAGACTGCTAGTACCACTTTTTTCTTCGACAAGTGGGAGTAGGCATTTGCGTTTAGTAACAGATAGACTTCTAATTCTTTTGAGTTTCAGAATTGAACATTTACAATGGATTTCAGTGCCGTGAACGTCGCAAGAGTCGTCGCCCCAATTGAAGATGGTCGGAGCCAGCATTACGTCGCCGATGCGCTAGGAAATCCAAGAACAACGGTTCGACGTGTCTAGCAACGTTATGTGGAGGCAGGAGAGTACTCACCGAAGACCAGGATCTGGAAGATCGCGCTGCACATCTGCCCGTGACGATCGTTTCATCGTCTTGAGTGTTTTGCGAGATCGTCGTTTGCTTGACTGCCACAAACGTCGGCAATGGGCTGGAAAGGTCTCGAGACGTCAGTGTATCGGGGCGAACCGTTAGAAGAAGACTTATGGAAAGTGGCTCACATGCTAGACGTCCAATGGGCCCGGAATGGGCCCGGAATTGCTTCCACACCACCGCAATGCTCGTCTTGCTTTCGCTCGTGAGCATGTCAATTGGACTCTGGTCCACTGGGGACGAGTATTGTTCACGGGCAAACCAAGATTTAATCTTCGAACATCCGATGAACGGGAAAGAGTGTAGAGAAGAACAGGAGAAAGATTCGCCCCGTGCATTTTTACGGAGAAGTTTGCTTTTGGAGGAGTCCAATTGACATGCTCACGAGCGAAAGCAAGATGAGCATTGCGGTGGTGTGGGAGCAATTCCGGGCCCATTGCTGGACGTCTAGCATGTAAGCCACTTTGCGAGTGACCCGTTGCCCACGTCGGGCTAACATCATGAAAAAGAAAAAGCTATAGTGTTTGTCATTTTCCATTACTTATTTGGACTATAGTGGATTTAATTTTCCAGAAGAGTTCCTTGTTCCATGCACGGTCCGTGTGTATCATGAAAAAACCTCAGGGGACCATTCTGAGTTCAATCCCATATATGCATACACACACACATACATTAGTAGGAGTTTATAAAGTGTTTCTTTAGTGAGTTACGAAACGAAATTAGTGATAGAGCTTGTCTGGTGTTTATGGGTATAGCGTTCCAGATATCTGCCCCTTTGTTGGAGAGATCATTTCCTGCAGTTTGCAGTTTAAAATCATTGGGAAGCTTTGTATTATGATTATGGTTGATATGATGGAGGGGTGTAATCGCCCTGTGAAAGGGCGAAGTATAGTTTCTATTATTATCAACTTTGTACATACTGATACCGAGAGTAAGCTTATACAGGTCATTTAGTTTCAAAATATTTAAGTTTCTGAACATTGGAGAAGTATGAGATCGTCTGTTATCATTGGCTGAGAGAGTTCGTAAACATTTTTTATGGATTACTTCTAGCGGATACAGTATATAATTCTTTGTACTACCCCATGCTGTGATTCCATATTGCAAGTGTGGATGGATAAATGAGTAATACGGTATGAAGAGGGCATTTTGGGAAATTGTTGTTTGGAGTTTAAACATTATGTAGAGAAATCTAGATATTTTTTATTTGATATGTTGTGTGTGGCTTTTGAAATTTAATTTTTTCGCCTAACTTGATGCCAACAACTTTAACTTCATTTACTTTTGCAAGAGGAGTGTTTCCAATTATTAATGGTGTGTGCACGATTGCAGTTTTTTTAGTTACGATCATATATAATGATTTTGTCATGTTTAGTAAAAGCTTATTTGCACACATCCATTTATAGACATGATTTAATTGCCTGTTCACTTCGTTCATTAGGTAATTGATATCGTGGTGTGTAGAAGTGAGTGTTGTATCAGTTGCATACTGAATACAGTCTAATGTTGTTGATCGATAAAAGTCATTTATATGTATTAAGAACAGTAAGGGTCCAAGGACTGATCCTTGTGGAACCCCATTTTACAATACAGCATATTCTGATGAAATGTCATTTACTTTAACGTACCGGTGACGATTAGAGAGATATGACTAAAACCAATTTAGCATATTTCCTCTTATGCCATATGCATTTAATTTGCCTAGTAAGATATCATGTGAGAGCGTATCAAAGGCTTTTAACAGGCCAAACACGCGCAAAACACAACACCACACTCATCAACATTTACATCCCACCAGATAGTTCACCTCAGGCGCCAACATATCCACACAACTAAACAGCCTCTTCATTTTTAACAATACAGAAGAACATACACACTAGGGTGGAGTGGAAATATTAAACCGTCTTGCCTCACTCATGATTTGGTATTGACCCTGTACAAGTTCTAAAAAGATAATATTTTCTTTTTAGGACCCTCCACCCGCCACATTTTTGCCGAAAACAAAATGGCGGAAAGTCATTTTGGAAGACCCCTAGTATAATATCTATCGGTTTTTGAGAGAAGGTATCGCGTTATATTGTGCGTTATTTGGTTATAACTATGATAACGAGTAAATATATTCACACAACACAAGCGATACTTACTAATCACCAACTACTTATGAACACACAGACGATAATCTAAACATCAGTCTCACTCGAGGTCAATGACATCTTGCATATGGCTGATAATGGATGAGGGTAGGAGCCGAATGCTGCATATTGTAGCATGGGTGGCTACAAAGACTACTGAGTAAAATATGTTTACATTTTAGTTTTAGAGCTTATATATAATTTGTTTTAAGTAATTCCGTGTTTCGTATTTTTTCAGATTTTCACGTGATATTTCTGTAGAAATTTAACCTCAGATCTTAATATGGCAAAATCCCTACTAACTAGACAATCGGTGAAGCAACATTTTCTGTTCGGAATTCCAAGTGAATTGCCATATAATGTCTTAACCTCTAATATGCAGGTTGGGAGATATTTTCTTCTACTGAAGGAAGGCTCATCTGCAAAATTGACAAATAATTATATTCTCGAAACGATAGCAGAAGCATTGGTCGAAGTGTGGAAACGTTCATCAATACCCTCAATGAGTAAAATATCCATTATTACCAAGCTGAAACGCTTTACGGACAAGGTTACGCAACTCACTCGATCCAAAAGCAGTGCGAAGCTTATTGAATTGTTCAAAAAATCATTGGTAGAACTCTTTGACATTTGTGCCTGGAAATGCAACGTCGTTTCGCACCAAGATTTTGGCTGCTGAAAAAGCGGATGTAAAGAAAAACATTATTTGTGTTTCTCCAAAAGAATCAAGAATACCCAAAGAAGAACTGGAATTCCTTGAGGATCAGAGGACTATGCGAAATATGGTGATTGGAGGTGTGGATGTTACCCTCTCAAGATCTATAGCAAAAAGAAATGCAAGAAAGTTGAAGGAGCAACAAGGAAGTAAGCGAAGAAAAGTAATCATGCATGAAGAATTCGAAAAGGTAGTCAGTGATGATGTGCTTTCACCTGATGCTAATACTGATCTCTCTAGTACCGAAGAAAGTTCAACAACTGAGTCTGAATATGAATGCTTCAACATTCAAATGAGAGCCCCTTTACCCATTCTCGCCATGGAAGCCAACAGATTTGGTGTTTCAGATAGGGCTGCATCGACCATTGCTTCAGCTACTTTGGTGGATTTGAGTATCATTACCGAAAAAGACTGACCTTTTTCATTGATCAAAGTAAGGTGAGAAAAGAGAGACAGAAATTGAGAAAAACATTACAAGTTGAAGCTGCACAAAGTTATAGTGATGTTAAAGCTTTATATTTTGATAGGAGAAAAGACAAGACGTTGGTAAAGACAAATAAATATGGTAAATGGTACCAGGATATAATTGTTGAAGAACATTACGTACTATTGAGTGAGCATGGTGGAGAATACCTTAACCATTTGAGCCCTAAATCTGGAAAAGCTGGTGATGTATCTGAATCGTTGTTCGTTTACTTGAATAAAGTGACACTAGACCAGAATCTCCACGTGATAGGGTGCGACAGTACGAATGTCAACACTGGGTCTAAAGGTGGCATAATCCATTTCATCGAGCAGAAGCTGAACCGACCATTGCAATGGAAAATATGTATGTTACATACAAATGAACTTCCCTTAAGGCACCTGTTTGAGCGATACGAGGGGAAAACAACTGGGCCAAGATCATTCAGTGGATCTATTGGTAATACTCTTAAAACTTGCCATGAGATGCATGTGGTAAAGTTCTCCCCAATTACAGATGGGGCCGATAGCATCCTAGTTCTCACAGATGAGCTCATAGAAGATTTAAGTAATGATCAACAATACATGCTCAGAATAATTGGGCCCATAAGAGAAGGATATGTTGACGGAAGCCAAGAGAAACTCAAGCCTGGTCCCCTTAACAACTATAGATGGTTAACTCTAGCTAACAGACTATGTCGTTATTATGTCTCCCAAAAGAATCCCTCCAGAGAGTTACGTAGCCTTGTTCTGTTCATAGTAACAAACTATGGCCCTAACTGGTTCAATATAAAATTTAAACAGCCTCTGCCTGATGGACCCAAACATATCTTTGATGCGATAAAAAGGTTCAACCTGTTACCCCAAGATATACAAAAAGTTGTCCAACCTTATATATCACGGAATGCCTATTTTGCTCACTCACAAAATATTCTTCTATCAATGCTGTCAGATAGTGAGCAAAAGCTACGCAAAGTTGCAATCGATCGAATAATACAGACAAGAAAGTGTAAGGAAGCCAATACAAGGAAAATCAGAGAATTTAGAGTACCAGAATTGAACTTCAAAGCATCACATTGGACAGACATCACCTTCTGGGAACCAGAATTGCCTTGAGTACGAAACAAAACGTTTCAAAGTTGAGCAATACCCCATTCACACACAGAAAGTCGAAAGAGCTGTGAAGTTGGTTACAGATGCAGCAGCATCAGTAATATCACAGAAATCAAGAGACGGATTTATTAGGTCAAGAATAAAAAGTCCCTCTCTGCTTCCCTAACTTGAAACCAAAAAGGATCTGAGTCTCTTCTGAAAAAATAATAATATTTGAGATGAGCGGGTTTTATATCGCATTCAAATGTAATTGATTTACGGCATCCAACCAAGTGAGACCAGATACAATTTTTTTTAAATACAATGTACGCATAATGGTGTTTTCTAAGTATAGTTTTGCATTATAAAGCGTTTTTCTTTCATTTTATTTTTGATAGAACACTTACTTTTTATGTTATGAGCATATTTTTATTTATAGACAACCGGCTGATGGCCATTTTGCTTTTATGTAAAAATGAGAGATGGTTTGCGTTACAAACATTAAATGACTGAATACATCATTTTTATGTTCTGATACACCAAAAAACAAGTGAGGCAAATAAATTTGATATAAAAAGTTGTTTCACTCCGCCCTAATACACACATACCACATCAAGCAGGATACTCAAACTCCTCCCCAGATATAACGTCCTGTTTCCCCTCACTAGCAACACAAACACACTGGAGAATAGAAAAACAACTGTCATCAGACCACCTGCCCATCATCATTAGAACACGTTCTACACTCTGCCCCCAACAGCCTTAGGCACACTTACAGAAATTACAAGAAAGCTCATTGGGAACAGTTCAAAATACAGACTGAGGAACAATTCACCACATTAAACAGCACACTCATCATACACATCAATACAACACTCAAGACATTTAATCAATCATCAATAATGCAAACAAATACATACCCAAGGGCAACATTAGGAAATACAACCCAAATTACACGAGAGAAATAGCCCACCTCATAAGGCAACATAGCAACGTGAAACATAACACACAAACACCACACACAGAAGCCATAAAACAGCCGATACAGCAATTCAACACAGAAATAAACAACAAACTTAAAGAAAAACAAACAGAAACATTTAGGGAATTCATAATAACACTAAACCACTCCACAGATACATCCAGGCTATACAAGACTATAAACAGCATTACCCACTCTAACAGCGGCATTCACAACTCACACGCGGCTACCTGTCGCAGCCAAAATAATATCCCAACATACACACAACAAGCTAACATTCTAGTTAATCACTACGCAAAGACAAGTCACTTAAACAGAGACAACAACCAGAAACACGCAGACAGACAAACAGCCAGGCACAAGAAAACCTACAGACTCGACACGACCGTTACACCTTTCAATACAGACCACACCACCAAGATCATCAAAAACATTAAGAATTCGAAGGCTATTTGACCAGACAACATATCTAACATACACCTTAAACACTTGGGCCCACAGGGAATACTAGCTCTCACAAACATCACCACATATTCATACCAACACTCTATTATTCCTGACATGGAAACAAGGTAAAATTATTACACTACTCAAACCAAACAAAAATCCGACAGAACAAGCTTCCTATAAACCCATTACTTTACTATGCACACCTTCCAAAGTAACAAAGACTACTCTTACAAATCATGAACCAACACATACCACTATCGCCTGCTCAACATGGATTCAGACCTCACCACTCAACCACGACATTACTCACTAACTTCATGCAGCACATCATGGATGGCATCAACTCCAGACGACCAGCTCAACGTACACTATTATCAACAATAGACACTAGTAAAGGATTTGATGGTATCCCACGCTTCCCTCTCATAAACAAAATACTCAACACAAATATGCACAGTAACACCAAAAGGTGGCTGAGCATTTATCTTTCAGGAAGATACTCACATGTCACATTTAATGGCAAGTCATCCAAAAACAAGCTTTTTCCGAACGGGGTAACGGGGTCCCTCAAGGCTCGGTTCTCTCACTAACACTGTTCAACTTATACATGAATGACATTCCAACACCCATAGAAAAAAAACACCTTATCATCATATGCAGATGACATCATTAACATTCACCCACAACAACATCGATACCGCTACAAATAACCTACAAACATACATAAACAGTATACAAGACTGGCTCACACACAATAGACTCAAAGTAGCGCACACAAAATCAACCATCACCTTGCTAACAAGCAACACAAAAGAACGCCTGCTAAACAACACCAACGTTCCACACACTCACAGACTCACAGGACCAAAATACTTGGGGTCACATACAACACATCATTATCTTTTGCAAACCACATTCAGGACATTAAAAACAAATGTACGTCAAGACTTAACACACTTAGGGTACTAACAGGCACAAACTTTGGACACCAGCAGGAAACATCACTCATATACAAACAATATATTCGCTCATTTATGGACTATGCTAGACCATGCTGGGCACCCATTATCTCAAACACACACATAAACACCTTACAGACAATACAAAACAACGTACTTCGTATCATTACAGGATGCACTCAAACAACACCAATGGAACACCTACACACAGAAACAAAAATACTGAAAGTTAGGGAACATTTAGACACGAGGGGAATACAATTCATGGCAGCAGCGACAACTAACCCACAACACCCTTGCCACTACATGTACAATCATGTACCGACACCTCGCACCATTAATGTAACACCAGAGAGACATTATAATCAAATACTGCATTCCATACCACGCCCCACAGACATTACACAGTACAGAAAACACATACACACACACACACACACACACCTAACCCACAAAGCACTGACACGACTCGGTCCGAATGCGGTCCTAGGTGCGAAGCCGCCACCCATTAACGGGTCAGTGACCAGCCTGAGCAGATCGGATCGAGTTAACTTAGCACGATTCCGATGTGGCCCCCCCCCCCAACTTACACACATATAAACACAGACTAGACAACTCCACAGATGACACCTGCCACCTGTGCCAAGGCACACCACAAACAATTGAACACATTATGACAGACTGTACCGCTCTAGCACAACAACGAACACAACACAACATCACTAGTACGCTGAACTTCTGGTCCACTCCGGAGAGGGCGAATGGTTACCTGCGTACTGCCGGCTTGTTCGATCAGGGTGGGCTGATAGGCTAACCAACAACAACAACAGGTCAAGGAAAACTAAGATTGTGTGTTTTTATAGATATTTTCTAATAGCATGTTAATGGTGTCTTCTGTTGTGTAGCCTTCAAACCCAAATTGTGTTTTTGCTGGGATGTCGTATTTAGCTGAGAATTTGATTAGTCTATTGTCTACGATTCTTTGAAATACTTTACTAAGAGTTGTTACGATGGAGTTTGGTCGGTAATTGGATGGAGAATCAGGGCTTCCTGGTTTGAATACAGGACAAACCCTGGCTATCTTCAGATGATTAGGGAATACCGGTACACCTTGTACTATTGACTCATTCATAATTCTTGCGAGTGGGGTGTTTATATCATCTGATATTAGTTTATATATCTTCACTGAAATTAAATTGATATCAGAACTTATATTTTTTAAGGTTTTTAATGTAGCTGATGTTTCGTTTGGAGTGCGTGACTGTCTGATTCTGGAATGGCAGCTGCCGTATTGTTTCCTATCTTCGAAACGAAATTGTTTGATAAATTGGCCATGTCTTTGGGATCACTGTAGGAAGTTCCATCCTGTGTTAACGAAGTAACGGTATTTGTCTTTTCTTTTTTGGCGTTGAATAGGAGCTTTAAAGTATTCCATAATCCTTTAAGATTAGGATTAGATTAGTTCGGTAATTTTAGAACAATAATGGTCCGCTTTTGCGGTTTTTATGAGCGAATTTAGTCTGTTACAATAACTTTTATATGTTTGTTCATTGATAATATCATTCTTCAATGGTTTATAGAGAGAATGTTTACGGTATATGCTTACAATGAGGGCTGGAGTGATCCATTGATTGTTATATATTTCATTCAGAATTCATCAGTGTAATGAAATGGTTGACCACCAATAAACTCTTCCTAAATACCAGTAAAACAAATTTCATGATTTTTACTAATAAAAGAAATGTATATCTTGAACTTAATATTAATGAAATCGCCATAAAGGAGTGTAGTGTAACAAAATTTCTTGGTGTAATGTTAGATAAGAATTTGCAATGGAGTGTTCATGTAAATTATATCGCGAAAAAGATTTCAAGGAGCGTTGCTATAATGTTTAAACTTAGAAATGTAGTCCCCAAACAAGTTTTATTGACTGTTTATCATACTCTTGTTCTTCCTTATATAACATATTGCACCCTTGTTTGGGGAAACTCCACTAACAACGCATGAAATGGTATCTTTGTCATCCAAAAACGAGCAATAAGGTTATTATCTGATGCTGATTTCCTTGATCACTCTCGTGCATTATTTAAAGAGCTAAACCTACTAAAGCTCAACGATATAACCAAACTGGCACATTTTATTTTTATTTACAAGTGTAAGAATCATTAATCATTGCAATGATTAATTAATCAATTAATTAAACAATTAATTAATTAATTAATCAATTAATTGCAGTTAATTAATCATTGTAAAATCATTAATTTGCAATGGGTAAATAGATATTTTGTAACTCATCAAGAAATCCACTCGTATCAGACCAGAAATAGATCAAAGCTTGTTATACCTCAATTTAGATTGTCTTCATTTTAAAAACTACCCATTTTCATTGGATTGAAACTATGGAATGACTTGTATACCGATATAAAAAATATTGTGGATGTAAATTTGTTTAAAACCAAGTTGAAATCCCGATTAATAATGGCATACTAACAAAAATCTAGGATTAATGTCCACTAATATTGTTTAATATTGTCCATTAATATTGTTTAATATTGTAATACATGTTTTAACTATTAATAATACTTATTTATTTATTATTATTAATTAATAACAACAGCTGCTTATTTTTAATAACAGCCCAGTAAAGCCTAAAGCTTAAGGGCCAAATTAAATAAAATAAATAGTCGAGCTTCACAATTATTCATGTCATTGTAAATTGAAAAAGTATTTATTTTATTATTATTAATAAAGGTTATTCTATCTATCTATCTAGCTATGGTTTTTTTTTGACACGAGTTTCGAATTTATAGGAAAATTAACATTACATAATTATATCCATCATTGTATTTGAGAAGTTTGAAATTTTGTTTCTATTTCACAATTACTTTCAGTTATACTCGACCAATCAAAACTTGATATCTCTGATAAATTTTAATTTATTATTATTGGTGTAGGGTCTATAGTCAATTTTTATTCTCTCCTGTGTTTGTAGATGGCTAATTAGCATTGTATATGTGGGCAGATAGTCCGTAATGTGTAATGGGAGTATACCTGACGTACAGTCAATGGGAAATCGCACCCAGATTTGGTCTAATAAAGTGGAGTTTTCTATGGTATTATGTAGTCTTGCTAATAAGATAAGGACGAATATAACTTATTTCTCTGTACGAATACTTATGAGCGCTACTGTAGACGTGTATATATACAGTATACACGTGTACAGTAGACGTGTGGGTATGTATATATCTATATATAGTTTAATAAACTAAACACCAAATCTTTCTCCATATTATAAATCATTTAAAGTAATAATTAGAGGTGTAAACGCGCAGTTCAACTATTACAATACGAGTCAGTGGCCAGACGGTATTATTGTTGAGTTTATTCACTTTTCCAGGAAATTTGGGAACAAGTAAAATAATAATAATGATCATAATAATCATACTACTACTACTACTACTACTACTACTACTACTACTACTACCAATAATAATAATAATAATAATAATAGTAATAATAGGCATCCCAACTGTAATGCCTGAAAATTATACTATTTCTACAACCAATAAAAAAAATACCTGAAAAAGTGGAAAAAAATAAAAAAATAAAAAAATAAAGTTGCACATCGTCCGGCTATAAAAGGATACATTCCAGGTGAAAACGATATCAGTGATAGTATATGTGTCACACTATTTAGTTCCCAAAGTAGAATGACCGCAAAATGTTCGAGTGCATATGTAATCGCAATGCTGATCAATTTTTGCAAGGTGCCAGCCCCTTCCCCCCTACGGGGTGGGGGTAATAGGGGAGGGGGTGGTAATGGGGGAGTGGTTGGGGGTAATGTGGATAGGGGTAGGGGTAGTGAGGGAGGGCTGGGGGTAATAGGAAGGGGTGGGGTAATTGGAGAGTGGGGTGGGGTTAATGGGGGAGAGGGGTGGGGGTAATGGGGGTAATGGCGTTTTTTTAAACATTTGTTGCTTAGCCGAAGGCGGCCTGTGCAAAGCACACAAGCTGAAGGGTAGGGTGCCGAACGCACAGCTTGTGTATAATAATACTACTACTACTACCTGATCGGCTTGCTCGATCAGGGTGGGCTGATTGGCTAACCAACAACAACAACAACAACTACTACTAATGCTACTACTAATAATAATAATAATAAAACATTTTCTATCATTCATGGCGGATACCTTGTTGAAAATAGTCTTGTATAATAACGTAAGGTCAGTAAGGAATTCAATTGTAGATGTTCAGAAAATCTGTGACAGTGCAGATTTGATGCTCCTGCAACAGCACTGGTTACATCATCACTACGCAAAGATAAATCACTTAAACAGAGAAAACAACCAGAAACGCGCAGACAGACAAACAGCCAGACACAAGAAAACCTACAGACTCGACACGACCATTACACCCTTCAATACAGACCAGACCACCAAGATCATCAAAAACATTATGAATTCGAAGGCCAGACAACATATCTAACATACACTTTAAACACTTGGGCCCACAGGGAATACTAGCTCTCACAAATATCAGCACATATTCATACCAACACTGTATTATTCCTGACATATGGAAACAAGGTAAAATTATTACACTACTCAAACCAAACAAAAATCCGACAGAACCAGCTTCCTATAGACACATTACTTTACTAAGCACACCTTCCAAAGTAACAGAAAGACTAATCTTACAAATCACCAACCCACACATACCACTATCGCCTACTCAACATGGATTCAGATCTCACCACTCAACCACGACATTACTCACTAGCCTCACGCAGCACATCATGGATGGCATCAACTCCAGACGATCAGCTCAACGTACATTATTAGCAACAATAGACATTAGTAAGGCATTTGATGCTATCCCACGCTTCCCTCTCATAAACAAAATACTCAACACAAACATGCACAATAACACCAAAAGGTGGTTGAGCATCTATCTCTCAGGAAGATATTCACATGTCACATTTAATGGCAAGTCATCCAAAAACAAGCTTTTTCCGAACGGGGTAACGGGGTCCCTCAAGGCTCTGTTCTCTCACCAACACTCTTCAACTTATACATGCATGACATTCCAACACCCATAGATAACAAGCTTACCTTATCATCATATGCAGATGACATCACTCTAACATCCACCCACAACAACATCGACACCGCTACAAATAACCTACAAACATACATAAACAGTATACATGACTGGCTCACACACAATAGACTCAAAGTAGCGCCCACAAAATCAACCATCACCTTGCTTACAAGCAACACAAAAGAATACCAGGTAATTCCACAGCTTACACTGAACAACATCAACATTACACACACTCACAGGACCAAAATACTTGGGGTCACATACAACACATCATTATCTTTTGCAAACCACATTCAGGACATTAAAAACAAATGTACGTCAAGACTTAACACGCTTAGGGTACTAACAGGCACAAACTTTGGACACCAGCAGGAAACAACATCACTCATATACAAACAATATATTCGCTCAGTTATGGACTATGCTAGCCCATGCTGGGCACCCATTATCTCAAACACACACATAAACACCTTACAGACAATACAAAACAACGTACTTCGTATCATTACAGGATGCACTCAAACAACACCAATAGAACACCTGCACACAGAAACAAAAATATTGAAAGTTAGGGAACATTTAGACATGAGGGGAACACAATTCATGGCAGCAGCGACAACTAACCCACAACACCCTTGCCATTACATGTACAATCATGCACCAACACCTCGCACCATTAAGGTAACACCAGAGAGATATTACAACCAAATACTCCATTCCATACCACGCCCCACAGACATCACACAGTACAGAAAACACATACACACACACCTAACCCACAAAGCACTGACACGACTCGGTCCGAATGCGGTCCTTGGTGCGAAGCCGCCACTCATTAACAGGTCAGAGATCAGCCTGAGCAGATCGGATCGAGTTAACTTAGCACGATTCCGATGTGGACATCACCCCAACTTACAGACATATAAAGACAGACTAGTCAACTCCACAGACGAGACCTGCCACCTGTGCCAGTACACACCACAAACAATTGAACACATTATGACAGACTTTTTTATAATTTATAACGCGTTATATAATGCGAGTGTGGATTGACTAGATTTAGGTAAACTTTGTCTATATCACGTTTTTCTGATATTTATAAAATTCAAATGGATAAAGTAATTGAAATTTGAGGTACACGGCGTGAAGCGAAAAGTATTCATGATATGGTTTCTGAATTGCGATTGTCAAGTACGTGAAAGAAGAGTAAACTTTTTGGAGATACAAAATAACATGAACGTTATTTTCATTTTATGACATAAATAATTGTGAATTGTGCAGATAAAATATATTTTAGCTCAAGTAATAATCATAACAGTAGAACTAATTTTCAGTAGTCCGAAAAATGCGTTCTGAAGTAAGGCATATCTTTTTTGTATGAATAATAAGAAATCTTGAAAAGAAATTTACAATAATAACGTACAATCCTAAGACCCAACCCGAGGGTAAGGCAAGCCAGCCTTGTTCTCGGCCGGTCCCAAGTCCGGATAAATGGGGAGGGTTGGCGTCAGGAAAGGCATCCGGCCATAAAAACCCAGCCAAAACCACAATGGTGAATCTTCAACACGAAAATGCGATGACGGCTAGGGCGTACCCCGTAGGCGACGTACAGAGACCTCGCCCGACCTCTGTGGTGAGGCGAGGGCTACCGCACCAAGAGGTGCGGCTAACGAAGCGAGCTCGGGTGGACCTGAGAATTGCGACGCTGAATGTTGGAAGCATGACTGGCAGAGGAAGAGAGATTGTGGAGTTGATGAAGAAGAGGAGAGTTGGGGTGTTGTGTGTACTAGAAACACGCTGGAAGGGGAACAAAGCAAGAGAACTCAGTGAGGGATATAAATTGTTCTACAGTGGGGCGTCGGTTGAGGGGAAGGAATGGTGTGGGTATTGTGTTGGCGAAGGAATGAATTATGGGGAAAATGTACTCAATGTAATCAGTGCATACGCACCCTAAAGTGGATGTTCGGACGACGTTACGGAAGCATTCTGGAGGTTATTGAGAGAAGAAATGGAGAGTATTGCCGAGGACGAACGAGTGATGTTGGGCGGGGATATGAATGGACACGTTGGTGATCATAACGATGGAGTGGTCAGAGTGCACGGTTTTCATGGCTATGGAGAGGCAAACGTGGACGGTGAGAGAGTGTTGGATATGGCTGTATCGTTTGATCTAGCGATTGTAAATAAGTTTTTCAGAAAGAGGGAGGGGCATGTTATTACGTACAAGAGTGGAGGCAGAACATCGCAAATTGATTTCATACTGTATAGGAGGGCGCAATTGGCCGAGGTGAGGGACTGCAAAGTTTTTCGAGGAGACCATGTGACGCCACAACACCGGTTGGTAGTCATGGATGTGATGTTGAAAAGAGGAAGAAAGACCCGAGGAACAACAGAACAGTGAGGAGAATTAGGTGGTACAAACTGAGAGAGGAGGGGAAGAAACGGGAATTTAGAGAGAGAGTGTTGAGTGAAATCCATGTTGATGAACAGAATATACAGGATTGGTGGGTACATAATGCGAATGTCATGAGAACGGCAGGTAGAGACATATTGGGGGAAACATCAGGTAAAGTGTGGGAAGATAAGGAAGGATGGTGGTGGAGTGATGAGATCCAAAGCGCACTACGAAGTAAGAGAGAAACTAAGAAGTTATGGGAAGAATCGAGGAGTGAAGAGTGTAAGGTGGTATATAAAGAAGCAAAGAAACAGGCAAAGAGAGCAGTGGCGAGAGCAAAGGCGGAGGTATATCGGCAGATGTATGAGGATTTAGAGGATCGTGAAGGACAAAAGAAGATATACAGATTGGCTAAGAGCAGAAATAGAGCGACAAAAGACTTTACACAGGTAAACAAATTAAGGGAAGGGAGGGGGCGGTGCTGCAAAGAGATGAAGAGATAAAGGATAGATGGAAGGAATATTTTGAGGAATTATTAAATAAAGAAAACCCAAGATCTTTCTATGAGGATGGATTACCAAATGTAGCTATGACAGAACAAGTGGGGAGGATGGAAGTGAGTCGTGCTCTGAATAGGATGAAAAATAACAAAGCGACTGGCCCAGACGAGATACCAGCCGAGGCATGGAAGGCACTGGGAGATGAGGGGGTGGATCTGGTGTGGGATCTAATGCAGAAGTTGTTTGACCAGGAGGTGATTCCGGATGAGTGGCGGACCAGCATCATAGTGCCTATATTCAAAGAGAAGGGAGATGTACAAGATTGCACGAATTATAGAGGGATCAAGCTAATATCACATACAATGAAGATATGGGAGCGAATAGTGGAGAGTAGGTTGAGAGACGAAGCGGAAGTGTCAGTGGAACAGTTTCGATTTATGCCGGGAAGGAGACCGAGAGATGCAGTTTTTGCATTGAAACAGTTGGCAGAGAGGTACAGAGAGGGGCAGAAGGCGTTGCACATGGTTTTTATTGACTTGGAGAAGGCATATGATAGGATACGACGGCAGGAAGTTTGGAGATGCTTAAGGGAAAAGATGGTACCGGAGAAGTATGTTAAACTGATCAAGGGGATGTACAGGGGAGTAACAACTAAGGTGAGGAGTAGCGTGGGTGTGTCAGAGAGCTTTGGGGTGGAAGTTGGTCTGCACCAAGGATCAGCTTTGAGCCCCTTCCTTTTCAATGTGGTATTCGATGTGTTGACGGACAGGATTAGAGGGGAGGCGCCGTGGTGCATGATGTATGCAGACGATGTTGTGTTGAGTGGGGAGACGAAAGAGGAGGTGGAGCAGCAGTTGGAAAATTGGAGAGAGGCGTTGGAAAGTAGGGGGATGAGAATTAGCCGAAAGAAGACCGAATATATGAGATGTGATGTGCAGCAGGACCGAGGAGGGGAAGTGACATTGAGTGGAGAGCGTGTTAAGACGGTGGAGTATTTTAAATACTTGGGGTCAACAGTAGATGCAGAGGGGGGAGCAGAGAGGGAGATAAACTGTAGAATACAGTCGGGGTGGAAGAACTGGAGAGACGTATCAGGGGTGCTCTGTGATAAGAGGGTCCTAGTGAAACTGAAGGGAAAGGTATTCAAAACAGTGGTGAGGCCGGCAATGTTGTATGGAATGGAGACTGTGCCAATGAAGAAGAGCAATGAAAGAAAAATCGATGTGGCTGAAATGAAGATGTTGAGATGGATGTGTGGAGTGACGAGGAGGGATAGGGTCAGAAATGAGCATATAAGAGGAACAGTGAAGGTGGCGGAAGCATCTAAGAAGGTGCAGGAGGCCAGGCTGAGGTGGTATGGACACGTCAGGAGAAGAGAGGAGGAGTATGTGGGGCGCAGAGTGCTGGAGATGGAGTTGCCGGGACGGAGAAGAAGAGGAAGACCGAAGACGAGATGGAGGGACTGTGTGGTGGCGGACATCAGGGAGAAGGACTTCGAGGAGGACGTGGTATACGACAGAGGAGAGTGGAGAAGACGAACCAAAAACAGCGACCCCATGTAAAGATGGGATAATAAGCTGCGGAAGAAGAAGAAGATGACAGACTGTACCGCTCTAGCACAACAACGAACACAACACAACATCACTAGTGCGCTGAACCTCTGGTCCACTCCGGAGAGAGCGATCGGTTACCTGCGTGCCGCCGGCTTGCTCGATCAGGGTGGGCTGATCGGCTAAACAACAACAACAACAACCCACAACACCCTTGCCACTACATGTACAATCATGTACCCACTCCTCGCACCATTAAGGTAACACCAGAGAGACATTATAATCAAATACTTCATTCCATACCACGCCCCACAGACATCACACTCACACACACATACACACACACACACACCTAACCCACACAGCACTGACACGACTCGGTCCGAATGCAACCCTAGATGCGAAACCGCCACCTATTAACAGGTCAGAGACCAGCCTGAGCAGATCGGATTGAGTTAACTTAGCACGATTCCGATGTGGACATCACCCCAACTTACAGACATATAAAGACAGACTAGTCTACTCCACAGACGACACCTGCCACCTGTGCCAGGACACACCACAAACAATGAACACATTATGACTGACTGTACCGTTCTAGCGCAACATGGAACACAACACAACATCACTAGTGCGCTGAACCTGTGGTCCACTCCGGAGAGGACGATTGGTTACCTGCGTATCGCCGGCTTGCTCGATCAGGGTGGGCTGATAGGCTAACCAACAACAACAACAACCTAAGCATCATATACATCACTCATATACAAACAATATATTCGTTCAGTTATGGACTATGCTAGCCCATGCTGGGCACCCATTATCTGAAACACATAAACACCTTACAGACAATACAAAACAACGCACTTCGTATCATTACAGGATGCATTCAAACAACACCAATAGAGCACCTGCACACAGAAACAAAAATACTGAAAGTTAGGGAACATTTAGACATGAGGGGAACACAATTCATGGCAGCAGCGAAAACTAACCCACAACACCCTTCCCACTACATGTACAATCATGCACCGACACCTCGCACCATTAAGGTAACACCAGAGAGACATTATAACCAAATACTCGATTCCATACCACGCCCCACAGACATCACACAGTACAGAAAACACATACACACACACCTAACCCACAAAGCACTGACACGACTCGGTCCGAATGCGGTCCTAGGTGTGAAGCCGCCACCCATTAACAGGTCAGAGATCAGCCTGAGCAGATCGGATCGAGTTAACTTAGCACGATTCCGATGTGGACATCACCCCAACTTACTAAGATATAAACACAGACTAGACAACTCCATAGACGACACCTGCCACCTGTGCCAGGACACACCACAAACAATTCAACACATTATGACAGACTGTACCGCTCTAGCACAACAACGAACACAACACAACATCACTAGTGCGCTGAACCTCTGGTCCACTCCGAAGAGGGCGATCGGTTACCTGCGTGCCGCCGGCTTGCTCGATCAGGGTGGGCTGATCGGCTAAACAACAACAACAACAACAACCTAAGCAAGAGCTAAAATTTCTCTCTACCATCGACGATAACTGTCCAAAATTACCAAAATACTTGGACAGGTTCATGTATGTATCGCCATGTATATGTATATATATATATATATATTTTCTATAATAATAATAAAAGGACGTGTGTATGTGTGTGTGTGTGTCTCTCTCTGTTTATTCCAATCTTAACTCCAAAATGGAAGCAGTTACAAGCATGAAACTTCACACACATATTGATTAGGTCCCTCGGTTGTGCACCTGGGTGTTACTAAATTAAATAATTAAAATTACTCTGCTCGAAGAACCCAGCACCGCAATTAAACTACAGAAAAGAACGCAGCCGTGAAAATGTTGAGCTTCACATTGTGTCAAGATTTCTGAATCTTAAGATTTTCATGACTAATTATTTGGTCAATAAAACTATAAAAAAGAACACAGTAATGAAAATCTTGAACTTCACATTGCGCCCGTAATAATTATATGTCTTTAATTACGATAATTGTATCTTAGAAAGAAGATATCAGCCTATGTCTTTATAAAGGATTTACATTTAATTTCCAATATTCTGAATAGTTTTTTATTTTCAGTACTGAGTTTTTTAATAATAATTCTAGATAAGAATTTGCAGTATGCTAAGAATACTGTCTTCATTTTTTCTTCTCCTGACACGTTTCGTTCATATACTTTGAACATCTTCAGAACTTTATACATAATTTTAAAGTAAAACGGGTTATATATATATTTCTTGATTGTAAATTTGATACAATTTCAAATTAATTTAAGAATATTCGAAAGTTCATTAAATTTTATAATAATTTTCGGTTTTTACATTTTAATGTAAAAGGCTTCGGCAATTTTTAGTATTTGTACGTTATGTGATGAGTATAAGATTTGAAATTTTTGAGAGATATTTTTAAAGTTTAATATTTTATGATCTACTCTGTAATGTTCGTTAATTTTACTTGGACGATATTTATGTTGGTATGCTCTCTCTCTTTAATGTGGTTTGTGGCGTAACCAATGTAAGTCGACGTACAGTCAACTACAGGACATGTAAATTGGTACACCACATGATGTTGTTTATCAGGGTTTTTGTTACGTGTCGAAAAATGGCTTGATAACTTTTTGTTTTTATAGTATATGTTAACATTGATAGTTTTTTCTTTATCCATTGGTTTTATGTGCCTGTTTAATATATTGTTTAGACATTTTTCTTCATGTTTTAGTCTTGTTGGGTTTCTTGTTTCGAAGTAAAATTTTATACCTGTATTTTTTTTTATTTTCATCCTCCTCCTTATTTTTGTTATATAAATTTGTTAGAGTTCGGTTTATGATATTATCGATCAAAAATAGCGGAAAATCACTGTTTATTAGATTTTGCTTCATTCTCTCAATTTCTTGATTAAATAGTTGCCAACTTGAGCATATATTGAAAGCTCTGTGCACAAGTGTTTAATTATTGATAGTTTATATTTTTCTGGTGGGTATGAATTATAATTTAAATACGTTCCTTTGTCTGTTGTTGTTGTTGTTGTTGTTTAGCCGATCAGCCCACCCTGATCGAGCAAGCCGGCGGCACGCAGGTAACCGATCGCCCTCTCCGGAGTGGACCAGAGGTTCAGCGCACTCGTGATGTTGTGTTGTGTTCGTTGTTGTGCTAGAGCGGTACAGTCCGTCATAATGTGTTCAATTGTTTGTGGTGTGTCTTGGCACAGGTGGCAGGTGTCGTCTATGGAGTTGTCTAGTCTGTGTTTATATGTCCATAAGTTGGGGTGATGTCCACATCGGAATCGTGCTAAGTTAACTCGATCCGATCTGCTCAGGCTGATCTCTGACCTATTAATGGGCGGCGGCTTCGCACCTAGGACCGCATTCGGACCGAGTCGTGTCAGTGCTTTGTGGGTTAGGTGTGTGTGTATGTGTTTTCTGTACTGTGTGATGTCTGTGGGGCGTGGTATGGAATGGAGTATTTGGTTATAATGTCTCTCTGGTGTTACCTTAATGGTGCGAGGTGTTGGTGCATGATTGTACATGTAGTGGCAAGGGTGTTGTGGGTTAGTTGTCGCTGCTGCCATGAATTGTGTTCCCCTCATGTCTAAATGTTCCCTAACTTTCAATATTGTTTATGTGTGCAGGTGTTCTATTGGTGTTGTTTAAGTGCATCCTGTAATGATACGAAGGGCGTTGTTTTGTATTGTTTGTAAGGTGTTTATGTGTGTGTTTGAGATAATGGGTGCCCAGCTTGGGCTAGCATAGTCCATAACTGAGCGAATATATTGTTTGTATATGAGTGATGTTGTTTCCTGCTGGTGTCCAAAGTTTGTGCCTGTTAGTACCCTAAGCGTGTTAAGTCTTGACGTACATTTGTTTTTAATGTCCTGAATGTGGTTTGCAAAAATAATGATGTTGTATGTGACACCTAGTATTTTGGTTCTGTGAGTGTGTGGAATGTTGATGTTGTTTAGTGTAAATTGTGGAATTACCTGGTGTTCTTTTGTGTTGCTTGTAAGCAAGGTGATGGTTGATTTTGTGGGCGCTACTTTGAGTCTATTGTGTGTGAGCCAGTCTTGTATACTGTTTATGTATGTTTTTAGGTTATTTGTAGCGGTGTCGATGTTGTTGTGGGTGGATGTTAGAGTGATATCATCTGCATATGATGATAAGGTAAGCTTGTTATCTATGGGTGTTGGAATGTCATGCATGTATAAGTTGAAGAGTGTTGGTGAGAGAACAGAGCCTTGAGGGACCCCGTTCGGAAAAAGCTTGTTTTTGGATGACTTGCCATTAAATGTGACATGTGAGTATCTTCCTGAGAGATAGTTGCTCAGCCACCTTTTGGTGTTATTGTGCATGTTTGTGTTGAGTATTTTGTTTATGAGAGGGAAGCGTGGGATAGCATCAAATGCTTTACTAATGTCTATTGTTGCTAATAGTGTACGTTGAGCTGGTCTTCTAGAGTTGATGCCATCCATGATGTGCTGCGTCAGGTTAGTGAGTAATGTCGTGGTTGAGTGGTGAGGTCTGAATCCATGTTGGGTAGGCGATAGTGGTATGTGTGGGTTGGTGATTTGTAAGATTAGTCTTTCTGTTACTTTGGAAGGTGTGCATAGTAAAGTAATGGGTCTATAGGAAGCTGGTTCTGTTGGATTTTTGTTTGGTTTGAGTAGTGTAATAATTTTACCTTGTTTCCATATGTCAGAATAATACAGTGTTGGTATGAATATGTGCTGATATTTGTGAGAGCTAGTATTCCCTGTGGGCCCAAGTGTTTAAGGTGTATGTTAGATATGTTGTCTGGTCCAGTAGCCTTCGAATTTTTAATGTTTTTGATGATCTTGGTGGTCTGGTCTGTATTGAAGGGTGTAATGGTCGTGTCGAGTCTGTAGGTTTTCTTGTGTCTGGCTGTTTGTTTGTCTGCGTGTTTCTGGTTGTTGTCTCTGTTTAAGTGACTTATCTTTGCGTAGTGATTAACTAGAATGTTAGCTTGTTGTGTGTATGTTAGGATATTATTTTGGCTGCGACAGATAGCCGCGTGTGAGGTGTGAATGCCGCTGTTAGAGTGGGTAATGCTGTTTATAGTCTTGTATAGCCTGTATGGATCTGTGGAGTGGTTTAGTGTTGTTATGAATTCCCTGAATGTTTCTGTTTGTTTTTCTTTGAGTTTGTTGTTTATTTCTGTGTTGAGCTGTTGTATCTGCTGCTTTATGGCTTCTGTGTGTGGTGTTTGTGTGTTATGTTTGAGGTTGTTACGTTGCCTTATGAGGTGGGCTATTTCTCTAGTGTAATTTGGGTTGTATTTCCTAATGTTGCCCTTGGGTATGTATTTGTTTGCATTATTGATAATCTGATTAAATGTCTTGAGTGTTGTATCGATGTTTATGATGGGTGTGCTGTTTAATGTGGTGAATTGTTCCTCAGTCTGTATTTTGAACTGTTCCCAATCAGCTTTCTTGTAATTTCTGTAAGTGTGCCTAAGGCTGTTGGGGCAGAGTGTAGAATATGTTGTAATGATGATGGGCAGGTGGACTGATGACAGTTGTTTTTCTGTTCTCCATTGTGTATGTGTTGCAAGTGAGGGGGAACAGAACGTTATGTCTGGGGAGGAGTTTGAGTATCTCCTTTGTCTGTTGGTTTAACATGTGCACCAGTCGTTAAACATCCATTTTGACCAAAGAATATATTAATGTCGAGAAAAGAGAGTGTATTATTCAAGGAAGGTTCAAATGTGAATTTTAATTTACTTAGTTCATGAAGTCTTCGAATAAAGAAAGGAATGTGGTTATTGTTTTTAAATAGTATCAAGGTATCGTCGACATATCTCATATACAGTTTTGGGTTGTAGAAGTTGTTTTCTTTCATTATTTTATTTTCTAAGTTTGACATACAAAAGTCTGCGAAGGTTGTTGTTGTTGTTGTTGTTTAGTCGATCAGCCCACCCTGATCGAGCAAGCCGGCGGCACACAGGTAACCGATCGCCCTCTCCGGAGTGGACCAGAGGTTCAGCGCACTAGTGATGTTGTGTTGTGTTCGTTGTTGTGCTAGAGCGGTACGGTCTGTCATAATGTGTTCAGTTGTTTGTGGTGTGTACTGGCACAGGTGGCAGGTGTCGTCTATGGAGTTGTCTAGTCTGTGTTTATATGTCCGTAAGTTGGGGTGATGTCCACATCGGAATCGTGCTAAGTTAACTCGATCCGATCTGCTCAGGCTGATCTTTGACCTGTTGATGGGTGGCGGCTACGCACCTAGGACCGCATTCGGACCGAGTCGTGTCAGTGCTTTGTGGGTTAGGTGTGTGTGTGTATGTGTTTTCTGTACTGTGTGGTGTCTGTGGGGCGTGGTATGGAATGGAGTATTAGGTATAATGTCTCTCTGGTGTTACCTTAATGGTGCGAGGTGTTGGTGCATGATTGTACATGTAATGGCAACGTTGTTGTGGGTTAGTTGTCGCTGCTGCCATGAATTGTGTTCCCCTCATGTCTAAATGTTCCAACTTTCAGTATTTTTATTTCTGTGTGCAGGTGTTCTATTGGTGTTGTTTGAGTGCATCCTGTAATGATACGAAGTACATTGTTTTGTATTGTCTGTAAGGTGTTTATGTGTGTGTTTGAGATAATGGGTGCCCAGCATGGGCGAGCATAGTCCATAACTGAGCGAATATATTGTTTGTATATGAGTGATTTTGTTTCCTGCTGGTGTCCAAAGTTTATGCCTGTTAGTACCCTAAGCGTGTTAAGTCTTGACGTACATTTGTTTTTAATGTCCTGAATGTGGTTTGCCAAAGATAATGATGTGTTATATGTGACCCCAATTATTTTGGTCCTGTGAGTGTGTGGAATGTTGATGTTGTTTAGTGTAAGCTGTGGAATTACCTGGTGTTCTTTTGTGTTGCTTGTAAGCATGATGATGGTTGATTTTGTGGGCGCTACTTTGAGTCTATTGTGTGTGAGCCAGTCTTGTATACTGTTTATGTATGTTTGTAGGTTATTTGTAGCGGTGTCGATGTTGTTGTGGGTGGATGTTAGAGTGATGTCATCTGCATATGATGATAAGGTAAGCTTGTTATCTATGGGTGTTGGAATGTCATGCATGTATAAGTTGAAGAGTGTTGGTGAGAGAACAGAGCCTTGAGGGACCCTGTTCGGAAAAAGCTTGTTTTTAGATGACTTGCCATTAAATGTGACATGTGAGTATCTTCCTGAAGGATATTTGCTCAGCTACCTTTTGGTGTTACTGTGCATGTTTGTGTTGAGTATTTTGTTTATGAGAGGGAAGGGAGGGATAGCATCAAATGCTTTACTAATGCCTATTGTTGCTAATAGTGTACGTTGAGCTGGTCGTCTGGAGTTGATGCCATCCATGATGTGCTGCGTGAGGTTAGTGAGTAATGTCGTGTTTGAGTGGCGAGGTCTGAATCCATGTTGAGTAGGCGATGGTGGAATGTGTGGGTTGGTGATTTGTAAGATTAGTCTTTCTGTTACTGTGGAAGGTGTGCATAGTAAAGTAATGGGTTTATAGGAAGCTGGTTCTGTTGGATTTTTGTTTGGTTTGAGTAGTGTAATAATTTTACCTTCTTTCCATATGTCAGGAATAATACAGTGTTGGTATGAATATGTGCTGATATTTGTGAGAGCTAGTATTCCTTGTGGGCCCATGTGTTTAAGGTGTATGTTAGATATGTTGTCTGGCCTTCGAATTCTTAATGTTTTTGATGATCTTGGTGGTCTGGTCTGTATTGAAGGGTTTAATGGTTGTGTCGAGTCTGTAGTTTTTCTTGTGTCTGGCTGTTTGTCTGTCTGCGTGTTTCTGGTTGTTGTCTCTCTTTAAGTTACTTATCTTTGCGTAGTGATTAACTAGCATGTTAGCTTTTTGTGTGTATGTTGGGATATTATTTTGGCTGTGATAGATAGCCGCATGTGAGTTGTGAATGCCGCTGTTAGAGTGTGTAATGTTGTTTATAGTCTTTTATATCCTGGATGTATCTGTGGAGTGGTTTAGTGTTATTACAAATTCCCTGAATGTTTCTGTTTGTTTTTCTTTGAGTTTGTTGTTTATTTCTGTGTTGAGCTGTTGTATCTGCTGTTTTATGGCTTCTATGTGTGGTGTTTGTGTGTTATATTTGAGGTTGTTACGTTGCCTTATGAGGTGGGCTATTTCTCTAGTGTAATTTGTGTTGTATTTCCTAATGTTGCCCTTGGGTATGTATTTGTTTGCATTATTGATGATCTGATTAAATGTCTTGAGTGTTGTATTGATGTTTATGATGGGTGTGCTATTTAATGTGGTGAATTGTTCCTCAGTCTGTATTTTGAACTGTTCCCAATCAGCTTTCTTATAATTTCTGTAAGTGTGCCTAAGGCTGTTGGGGCAGATTGTAGAATGTGTTGTAATGATGATGAGCAGGTGGTCTGATGACAGTTGTTTTTCTGTTCTCCATTGTGTATGTGTTGCTAGTGAGGGGGAACAGAACGTTATGTCTGGGGAGGAGTTTGAGTATCCTGCTTGATGCAGTATGTGTGTATGTTCTTCTGTATTGTTAAGAATGAAGAGGCTGTTTAGTTGTGTGGCTATGTTGGCGCCTCTGGTGTTGTTTAGGTTGTGCAGGTACCAACTAATGTCTTTGGCGTTGAAGTCTCCTCCTAAGATGACATTAGTGAGAGAGGCCAGATTGTGTAACTGTGGATTGTAATTGGCTGGCACCTGAGATGAACTATCTGGTGGGATGTAAATGTTGATTAGTGTGGTGTTGTGTTTTGCGCGTGTTTTAATGTTAACTGCCTGTATTTCTATCGTGTTATCTGCTTGGATTGTGTTGTAATGTTTTGGGTAGCATCAGTGTAGGTAATGCTTTTACGTATGTAAGTGATGAGTCCACCCCCATTACCCCCAGTACGATCTTGACGGATCGCCGTGAAGTCAGGGATGGTGGGTGTTTTGTGTGTGCGTTTTAGTTTTGTTTCTTGTATAAGTGCTATGTGAATGTTTTGTTTGTGTACGAATTCCCTAAGCTGCATGATTTTGTTTGTGAGGCCATCTACGTTGTACTGTAATATGTTAATATTATACTTCTGTATGTGTCTCATGGTGCTATTGTGTCTATGTCTTTGTGTATGGTGACATGTGTAAGTTGTAGTGGAGCCTGGATTAGTCTTAATGTCGCCAGAGAGTAAGAGTAGTTCGGGGAGAACGCAATTGCTCCCTGTAATTGAAAAAATAGCACGCTGAGAATAGGTCTGGCCCCGTGAGCCGATCGGCACTCTGACCGTGCCACGCAACAGGCCATCGACTGCCAGTCTGGCCAACCGTAGACAGCCCGCTGCACGGAGATTTGAGGAAGTTTGGCCAACAGCGCGTTGATGTTTTGGTTTGACGTCGCCTCTTCTTCGCGTTGACGTGTCCCGCGCTGGAGGATGCAGCCACTGTTAGAAGCTTCCTCGTCAGCTGCTAACACTTTTTTCACGTTGTTCTAGCTACCTGTTCAAAGGTTTTTTTATAAACAAATCTCAGTTTTCTGCTCAAAACGGCTCTTTCTAATTTTAAAATTGATTAGTCAAGGAAGGAAGATGTTGACTTCTATTTTGCAGCAACAGTTGATGATATTTATTTTACTTTACTGAGTAATGAAAATGATTAGGCTTCTTCTGAAATGTAAATGTTATCAGATGCATTATTAGATACGACCGAAGGTAGGTCCTAATGGTGTGCCCATAGCAACACCATCTATCTGTATGTAGGTTTCATCACAGAATCTAAACGGAGTTTTTGTACAACACAAAATAAGTAATTGTTTCATACCTTCTTTTTTAAAGGTTGGTGCAATTAAATTTTGATTATTGTAAACATTGTCCAAAATTATTTCTATGGTTTCCATGACTGTAACGCAACTTCTCAAACGCGAAATTGTGAAACAGAAAGATAAATTAATCGACCTTAAAAAGAATCCATTAAAAATGTTTTACTTTTCAAAAAAGAAACAGGAAATCTACACTTCTATTCTTCTATCTTATTCTTAAATAGAAGCTTAAGAGAATTCAAAGATGACATTGAGTGTAAACACTTAAATAAATTACACAAACTTTATGAAGGAACAATTATGTAGAAAAACAAAGAATCAATAGTGACTAATTTATCAAATTTTGAACCTAATGAACGCGAATCTAATATACTTGACAAAGGATCAAATTTTGGCCTTAGGAAACCATCTAAAAAGATAGAAAAACAAATTGAAACCGAAAGACTTTATGAAAAAAATTAAATACAATGAACATAATGGTAAAATAAATGTGATTAATGGTGATGAACTTAAAACGAAATTAAAAACCTTTTCAATCTCATTTATTGAAAATAATAATTATGGAAAATTAACAAAAAATGAATATGACGCGATATCATCTCTTCGAAACAATGATCAAATCATAATAAAAAAATCCGATAAGGGTAATAGTACTGTTATATTGAACAAGAATGAATATAATAATAAATTAAGAGATATTGTCAGCAATAATAGTAAATTTTTGAAATGTAATATTAACACAACACTTAAAACAAAAAATTAAATAAATAAAATTGCTAATTCAATAAATGACGAAAACATCTCCAAATTACTAAAATGATCAGGAAGTTATAATGATGGTCATCTTTATGGACTACCTAAGATTCATAAAAACTCTACTAATCCACCATCACGCCCTGTCATCTCAATGAGCGGAACTGCCACACATAATATCGCTCAGTTTTTAAATAAGATAATAAGACCGTATCTTAACAAAAAATTTTATTGTAAATTCTACAACCGAAACACTAGCTAAATTATCTAACTTAAAAATAGCCATCGCTGAACAACTTGTTTCTCTTGACGTGGAATCACTTTTTACAAATGTACCAGTCATGGAAACCATAGAAATAATTTTGGACAATGTTTACAATAATCAAAATTTAATTGCACCAACCTTTAAAAAAGAAGGTATGAAACAATTACTTATTTTGTGTTGTACAAAAACTCCGTTTAGATTCTGTGATGAAACCTACATACAGATAGATGGTGTTGCTATGGGCACACCATTAGGACCTACCTTCGCAGACTTTTATATGTCAAACATAGAAAATAAAATAATGAAAGAAAACAACTTCTACAAACCAAAACTGTATATGAGATATGTCGACGATACCTTGATGCTATTTAAAAACAATAACCACATTCCTTTATTTATTCGAAGACTTCATGAACTAAGTAAATTAAAATTCACATTTGAACCTTCCTTGAATAATACACTCTCTTTTCTCGACATTAATATATTCATTGGTCAAAATGGATGTTTAACGACTGGTGTACATGTTAAACCGGGGCCGGACCTATTCTCAGCGTACTATTTTTTCGATTACAGGGAGCAATTGCGTGCTCCCAGAACTACTCTTACTCTTTGACGACATTAAGACTAATCAAGGCCCAACTACAACTTACACATGTCACCATACACAAAGACAGACACAATAGCACCATGAGACACATACAGAAGTATAATATTAACATATTACAGTACAACGTAGATGGCCTCACAAACAAAATCATGCAGCTTAGGGAATTCGTACACAAACAAAACATTCACATAGCACTTATACTAGAAAGAAAATTAAAAATCACACACAAAACACCCACTATCCCTGACTTCAAGGCGATCCGTCAAGATCGTACTGGGGGTAACGGGGTGGACTCATCACTTACATACGTAAAAGCATTAGCTACACTGATGCTACCCAAAACATTACAAACACAATCCAAGCAGATAACACAATATAAATACAGGCAGTTAACATTAACACACGCGCAAAACACAACACCACACTAATCAACATTTATATCCCACCAGATAGTTCACCTCAGGTGCCAGCCAATTACAATCCACAGTTACACAATCTGGTCTCTCTCACTAATGTCATCTTAGGAGGAAACTTCAACGCCAAAGACACTAGCTGGTACCTGCACAACCTAAACAACACCAGAGGCGCCAACATAGCCACACAACTAAACAGCCTCTTCATTCTTAACAATACAGAAGAACATACACACATACCACATCAAGCAGGATACTCAAACTCCTCCCCAGACATAACGTTCTGTTCCCCCTCACTACCAACACATACACAATGGAGAACAGAAAAACAACTGTCATCAGACCACCTGCCCATCATCATTACAACACATTCTACACTCTGCCCCAACAGCCTTAGGCACACTTACAGAAATTACAAGAAAGCTGATTGGGAACAGTTCAAAATACAGACTGAGGAACAATTCACCACATTAAACAGCACACCCATCATAAACATCAATACAACACTCAAGACATTTAATCAGATCATCAATAATGCAAACAAATACATACCCAAGGGCAACATTAGGAAATACAACCCAAATTACACTAGAGAAATAGCCCACCTCATAAGGCAGTGGTTCACAAACCGTCCGCCGCGGCGCACTGGTGTGCCGCGAGATGTAATTAGGTGCGCCGCGAAAGAGCAAGATTATATTTCAAAATGTGAAAAATAAAAACTGAAATTCGTAATAAAGTATATGTATAAATAACTCTTTGAATAAATTTTCGAATTTATGTACAAAGTGCGCCAAAATATGTTTACTTGTTCTAAAGTGCGCCGTGAGTAAAAAAAGTTTGGGAACCACTGTCATAAGGCAACGTAACAACCTCAAATATAAAACAGAAACACCACACACAGAAGCCATAAAACAGCAGATACAACAGCTCAACACAGAAATAAACAACAAACTCAAAGAAAAACAAACAGAAACATTCAGGGAATTCATAACAACACTAAACCACTCCACAGATACATCCAGGCTATAAAAGACTATAAACAGCATTGCCCACTCTAACAGCGGCATTCACACGTCACACGCGGTACCTGTCGCAGCCAAAATAATATCCCAACATACACACAACAAGCTAACATTCTAGTTAATCACTACGCAAAGATAAGTCACTTAAAGAGAGACAACAACCAGAAACACGCAGACAGACAAACAGCCAGACACAAGAAAACCTACAGACTCGACACGACCATTACACCTTTCACTACAGACCACACCACCAAGATCATCAAAAACATTAAGAATTCGAAGGCCAGACAACATATCTAACCTACACCTTAAACACTTTGGCCCACAGGGAATACTAGCTCTCACAAATATCAGCACATATTCATACCAACACTGTATTATTCCTGACATATGGAAACTAGGTAAAATTATTACACTACTCAAACCAAATAAAAATCCAACAGAACCAGCTTCCTATAGACCCATTACTTTGCTATGCACACCTTCCAAAGTAACAGAAAGACTAATCTTACAAATCACCAACCCACACATACCACTATCGCCTACTCAACATGGATTCAGACCTCACCACTCAACCACGACATTACTCACTAACCTCACGCAGCACATCATGGATGGCATCAACTCCAGACGACCAGCTCAACGTACACTATTAGCAACAATAGCCATCAGTAAAGTATTTGATGCTATCCCACGCTTCCCTCTCATAAACAAAATACTCAACAAAAACATGCACAATAACACCAAAAGGTGGCTGAGCAACTATCTTTCAGGAAGATACTCACATGTCACATTTAATGGCAAGTCATCTAAAAACAAGCTTTTTCCGAACAGGGTCCCTCAAGGCTCTGTTCTCTCACCAACACTCTTCAACTTATACATGCATGACATTCCAACACCCATAGATAACAAGCTTACCTTATCATCATATGCAGATGACATCACTCTAACATCCACCCACAACAACATCGACTCCGCTAAATAACCTTCAAACATACATAAACAGTATACAAGACTGGCTCACACACAATAGACTCAAAGTAACGCACACAAATTCAACCATCAACTTGCTTACAAGCAACACAAAAGAACACCAGGTAATTCCACAGCTTACACTAAACAACATCAACATTCCACACACTCACAGGACCAAAATACTTGGGGTCACATACAACACATCATTATCTTTGGCAAATCACATTCAGGACATTAAAAACAAATGTACGTTAAGATTTAACACGCTTATGGTACTAACAGGCACAAACTTTGGACACCAGCAGGAAACAACATCACCCATATACAAACAATATATTCGCTCAGTTATGGACTATGCTAGCCCATGCTGGGCACCCATTATCTCAAACACACACATAAACACCTTACAGACAATACAAAACAACGCACTTCGTATCATTACAGGATGCACTCAAACAACACCAATAGAACACCTGCACACAGAAACAAAAATATTGAAAGTTAGGGAACATTTAGACATGAGGGGAACACAATTCATGGCAGCAGCGACAACTAACCCACAACGCCATTGCCACTACATGTACAATCACGCACCGACACCTCGCACCATTAAGGTAACACCAGAGAGACATTATAACCAAATACTACATTCCATACCACGCCCCACAGACATCACACAGTACAGAAAACACATACACACACACCTAACCCACAAAGCACTGACACGACTCGGTCCGTATGCGGTCCTAGGTGCGAAGCCGCCACTCATTAACAGGTCAGAGATCAGCCTGAGCAATCGGATCGAGTTAACTTAGCACGATTCCGATGTGGACATCACCCCAACTTACTAACATAAAAACACAGACTAGACAACTCCATAGACGACACCTGCCACCTGTGCCACGACACTCCACAAACAATTGAACACATTATGAGAGACTGTACCGCTCTAGCACAACAACGAACACAGCACAACATCACTAGTGCGCTGAACCTCTGGTCCACTCCGAAGAGGGCGATCGGTTACCTGCGTGCCGCCGGCTTGCTCGATCAGGGTGGGCTGATCGGCTAAACAACAACAACAACAGACAAAGGAACGTATTTAAATTATAATTCATACTCACCAGAAAAATATAAACTATCAATAATTAAAACACTTGTGCACAGAGCTTTCAGTATATGCTCAAGTTGGCAACTATTTAATCAAGAAATTGAGAGAATCAAGCAAAATCTAATAAACAGTGATTTCCGCTATTTTTAATCGATAATATCATAAACCGAACTCTAACAAATTTATATAACAAAAATAAGGAGGAGGATGAAAATAAAAATAAAAATACATGTAGAAAATTTTACCAACAAGACTAAAACATGAAGAAAAATGTCTAAACAATATATTAAAGAGGCACCTAAAACCAATGGATAAAGAAAAACTATCAATGTTAACATATACTACCTATAAAAACAAAAAGTTATCAAGCCATTTTTTGACACGTAACAAAAACCCTGATAAACAACATCATGTGGTGTACCAATTTACATGTCCTTTAGTTGACTGTACGTCGACTTACATTGGTTACGCCACAAACCACATTAAAGAGAGAGAGCATACCAACTTAAATATCGTCCAAGTAAAATTAACGAACATTACAGAGTAGATCATAAAATATTAAACTTAAAAAATATCTCACAAAAATTTCAAATCTTATACTCATCACATACTGTACAAAAACTAAAAATTGCCGAAGCCTTTTACATTAAATTAAACAACCGAAAATTAATATAAAATTTAATGAACTTTCGAATATTCTTAAATTAATTTGAAATTGTATCAAATTTACAATCAAGAAATATATATATAACCCATTTTATTTTAAAATTATGTATAAAGGTCTGAAGATGTTCAAAGTATACGAACGAAACGCGTCAGGAGAAGAAAAAATGAAGACAGTATTCTTAGCATACTGCAAATTCTTATCTAGAATTATTATTAAGAAACTCAGTACTGAAAATAAAAAACTATTCAGAATATTGGAAATTAAATGTAAACCCTTGATAATTGTATCTATAATAATAAAAGAACGCGCGCCTGTGGTGTGTGTGTGTGTGTGTGTGTGTGTGTTCCAGCCATAACTCCACAATGGAAGCAGTTACAAACATGAAACTTCACACACATATTGATTAGGTCCCGGGGTTGTTGTTGTTGTTTAGCCGATCAGCCCACCCTGATCGAGCAAGCCGGCGGCACGCAGGTAACCGATCGCCCTCTTCGGAGTGGACCAGAGGTTCAGCGCACTAGTGATGTTGTGTTGTGTTCGTTGTTGTGCTAGAGCGGTACAGTCTGTCGTAATGTGTTGAATTGTTTGTGGTGTGTCGTGGCACAGGTGGCAGGTGTCGTCTATGGAGTTGTCTAGTCTGTGTTTATATGTTAGTAAGTTGAGGTGATGTCCTCATCGGAATCGTGCTAAGTTAACTCGATCCGATCTGCTCAGGCTGATCTCTGACCTGTTAATGGGTGGCGGCTTCGCACCTAGGACCGCATTCGGACCGAGTCGTGTCAGTGCTTTGTGGGTTAGGTGTGTGTGTATGTGTTTTATGTTCTGTGTGATGTCTGTGGGGCGTGGTATGGAATGGAGTATTTGGTTATAATGTCTCTCTGGTGTTACCTTAATGGTGCGAGGTGTCGGTGCGTGATTGTACATGTAGTGGCAAGGGTGTTGTGGGTTAGTTGTTGCTGCTGCCATGAATTGTGTTCCCCTCATGTCTAAATGTTCCCTAACTTTCAGTATTTTTGTTTCTGTGTGCAGGTGTTCTATTGGTGTTGTTTGAGTGCATCCTGTAATGATACGAAGTGCGTTGTTTTGTATTGTCTGTAAGGTGTTTATGTGTGTGTTTGAGATAATGGGTGCCCAGCATGGGCTAGCATAGTCCATAACTGAGCGAATATATTGTTTGTATATGAGTGATGTTGTTTCCTGCTGGTGTCCAAAGTTTATGCCTGTTAGTACCCTAAGCGTGTTAAGTCTTGACGTACATTTGTTTTTAATATCCTGAATGTGGTTTGCAAAAGATAATGATGTGTTGTATGTGACCCCAAGTATTTTGGTCCTGTGACTGTGTGGAATGTTGATGTTGTTTAGTGTAAGCTGTGGAATTACCTGGTGTTCTTTTGTATTGCTTGTAAGCAAGGTGATGGTTGATTTTGTGGGCGCTACTTTGAGTCTATTGTGTGTGAGCCAGTCTTGTATACTGTTTATGTATGTTTGTAGGCAGGGCCGGCCTTAGGGCAAGGCGAGCTATGCAGCCGCCTAGGGCCCCGCGCCTAAGAGGGCCCCGCGCTGCCAGCGGGGCTGGGCAAATAAATTTTTTATATATTTCGCTTCGAACAGATTCCCCGACTCACGCCGGCTGTCATAGGAAAGGGGAAAATTAAGGACAGTTTTAATGAAATATAAAACCATTAGTATATTACAAATTTATTGAGTGTACCATTTTTTTAACAATTCCTGTGACGGTAGCATCAGGAGAAAAAGCTTCTCAAAATTAAAATTAATTAAAAACTGCTTAAGGTCTAATATGGGCCAAGATATGCTAAATAACCTTGGAATATTGTCAATTGAACATGAAGAAGCAAGGGGTTTAAATTTTGAACCCCTTTTAATGGAATTTTCAGAAAGGAAGGTTAGAAAAATTAGTCTTTAAAATATATTATAAATTTATAAAGTATGGTATTTTTTTAGTATTCTTAATGAAAGCATTTTTTTTGTTAATCTTAATATTATTAGACAGATGTCTTGTTAGGGCCGGCTCTGTTTGTAGGTTATTTGTAACGGTGTCGATGTTGTTGTGGGTGGATGTTAGAGTGATGTCATCTGCATATGATGATAAGGTAAGCTTGTTATCTATGGGTGTTGGAATGTCATGCATGTATAAGTTGAAGAGTGTTGGTGAGAGAACAGAGCCTTGAGGGACCCTGTTCGGAAAAAGCTTGTTTTTAGATGACTTGCCATTAAATGTGACATGTGAGTATCTTCCTGAAAGATAGTTGCTCAGCCACCCTTTGGTGTTATTGTGCAGGTTTGTGTTGAGTATTTTGTTTATGAGAGGGAAGCGTGGGATAGCATCAAATGCTTTACTAATGTCTATTGTTGCTAATAGTGTACGTTGAGCTGGTCGTCTGGAGTTGATGCCATCCATCATGTGCTGCGTGAGGTTAGTGAGTAATGTCGTGGTTGAGTGGTGAGGTCTGAATCCATGTTGAGTAGGCGATAGTGGAATGTGTGGGTTGGTGATTTGTAAGATTAGTCTTTCTGTTACTTTGGAAGGTGTGCATAGTAAAGTAATGGGTCTATAGGAAGCTGGTTCTGTTGGATTTTTGTTTGGTTTGAGTAGTGTAATAATTTTACCTTGTTTCCATATGTCAGGAATAATACAGTGTTGGTATGAATATGTGCTGATATTTGTGAGAGCTAGTATTCCTTGTGGGCCTAAGTGTTTAAGGTGTATGTTAGATATGTTGTCTGGTCCAGTAGCCTTTGAATTCTTAATGTTTTTGATGATCTTGGTGGTCTGGTCTGTATTGAAGGGTGTAATGGTTGTGTCGAGTCTGTAGGTTTTCTTGTGTCTGGCTGTTTGTCTGTCTGCATGTTTCTGGTTGTTGTCTCTGTTTAAGTGACTTATCTTTGCGTAGTGATTAACTAGAATGTTAGCTTTTTGTGTGTATGTTGGGATATTATTTTGGCTGCGACAGATAGCCGCGTGTCAGGTGTGAATGCCGCTGTCCCGGGGTTGTGCACCTGGGTGTTGAGTGCCCGGTTAGGTTAATTGAATGCCCGGTTTGGTCAACTGTACGCCCTTGACGATTGGTTAGGTTAAGTCGTGATATTTTCGTTAGCTTTAAGCCCAAAATGGAAGCAGTTACAAATATGAAACCACATACGCATATTGAATAGGTCCCGATGTTGTGCACCTTTGTGTTGAATGCCCGGTTAGGTTAATTGAATGCCCGGTTAGGTCAACTGTACGCCCTTGACGATTGGTTAGGTTAAGTCGTGTGTGTGTGTGTGTGTGTGTGTGTGTGTGTGTTCCAACCATAACTCCAAAATGGAAGCAGTTACAAACATGAAGCTTCACAAACATATCGATTACGTCCCCAAGTTGTGCACCTGGGTGTTAATAAATTAAATAATTAAAATTACTGGGTCCGATGGCCTCACCACCGCGATTAAACTATAGAAAAGAACGCAGCCGTGAAAATATTGAGCTTCACATCGTGTCAAGATTTCTGAATCTTTAGATTTTCATGACTAATTATTTGGTCAATAAAACTATAAAAAAGAACACAGTCATGAAAATTTTGAGCTTCACATTGCCGTTCGTAATAATGATATGTCTTTAATTACGATAATTGTATCTATAATAATAAAAGGACCCGTGTGTGTGTGTATATGTGTGTGTCTGTTTTTTCCAGCCATAACTCCAAATGGAAGCAGTTGCAAACATGAAACTTCATACACATATTTGATTAGGTCTCGACGTTGTGCACCTGGGTGTTAATAATTTAAATAATTAAAATTACTGGACCGGAAGGCCTCAGCACTGCGATAAACTACAGAAAAGAGCGCAGCCATGAAAATCTTGAGCTTCATATTGTGTCAAGATTTCTGAATCTTAAGATTTTCATGACTATAGTTTTACTGACCAAATAATTGAACCCCCAATTACTATCGGTTCAATTATTTGGTCAATAAAACTATAGAAAAGAACGCAGCCATGAAAATCTTGAGGGTCACATTGTCGCCCGTAATCTTTAATAATAAAAGGACGCGCGCGCGTGTGTGTGTGTGTGTGTGTGTGTGTGTGTGTGTGTGTGTGTGTTTCAGGAATAGGTCCAAAATGAAAGCAGTTACAAACATGAAACTTCACACACATATTGATTAGGTCCCGAGGTTGTGCACCTGGGTGTTGAATGCCTGGTTAGGTCAACTGTACGCCCTTGACTATTGGTTAGGTTAAGTCGTGATATTTTCGTAAGCTTTAACGAAAGTATCATGACTCAACCTAACCAATCGTCAAGGGCGTACAATTAACCTAACCGGGCATTCAATTAACCTACCCGGATATTCAATTAATCTAATCGGGCATTCAGGTGATCTAACCGGGCATTCAATTAACCTAACCGTGCCTTCAGTTGATCTAACCGGGCATATACTGTATATATATATCGTTCAACATCCACCCGGCAACGCCGGGTCGCTCCGCTAGTATATATGTATATAAGTTATATATATATATATATATATATATATGTGTGTGTGTGTGTGTGTGTGTGTGTTTGTGTATGTACATGTATATATGTATATATATGTGTGTGTGTGTGTGTGTGTGTGTATATATATATATATATATATATATATATATATATATATATATATATATATGTGTGTGTGTGTGTGTGCGTGTGCGTGTGTGTGTGTATATATAAATATATATATTTCCCACAATATTATTTACTGTCTCCCTCAATATCGCGATAGAGACCAGCAACGCAAACCACGCTGCCAGACGTTTAAAGCCGTGCGATAAGCGCAGTCGGTGGTTGGCGAGCGAGGTGGTTTAAATGTAAAATATACCTTTTCTTGCCTTCGTGCAGTCTACTTCTTTGCTCTTAGTGATCTTGTTTCGTTAAACCGTTCGTGTTTTCCAAAATTTAAGTTGGATAGTCATTTCAATTTTATTTACATTATTTTGATTTGTTTGAAAGTCTACCTTTGAAATCTATACTAGACCTTTAAGCTTACTGGTTTTTTATACGGATTATGGTCAGATTTTTATGAAATTTTCAATATAGAGGTTTTCAAGGCGGACATCGGAATAACGCACACGATTTTTGAACAAAAATTTTGAAAGTTTAAAAAAAAAAATTCTAAAAAAAAAAAACCCGGGCATACAGTTGACCTAACCGGGCCTTCAATGTTATTCCTCGCGTTCGGAACTTTCGCCGCAGGACTTTTCGCCGCCGGACTTTTCGCCGCCAGACTTTTCGCCGCAGGACCTTTCGCCGCAAGGAATTTTCGCCGCAAGGAATTTTCGCCGCCGCAAAAGAATTTTTAAAAAATAAAAAATAAGTTGACGATTGGTTAGGTTAAGTCGTAATATTTTCGTTAGTTTTAACGTTTTATTTGATGGATTCATTTAAAAAATGTCTCCTAAAGATCCTAGCGTAGTTTACGTTCTATTATGTACTTTTGCAACATATCCATATTCTTTTGCCTCCATTTTCTAATATTTCTTGATGAAGTTGCAATTGATGGCATTAGATAACAACCTGCATCATCTAGGCTTGCAGAAGCATCGGCAATTAGTGATCTTGCAGATAATTGGGAGTTAGTAGCAGTCGTTTTCATACTTGCTATTGTGGCGTACACTTTAGGCTTTCATGGGTTTGCAGAATGACTATGCTCACCAAATGTTTTGCAAATTACTATTTTAGCGTCACTTTCTAAAATTGTATGCACTCTTGCCTTGCAGTTTTTTATTTCACACTTCCAATACGATTTTATAAAACTTTGACAGTATCTGTTATTGCATGTGCAGTATCACTTTAAACCATCAAAAATGGTTTTTAAAAACCTAAGGGTTCAAAACCTTTGAAGTACATGAAATCACTTATTTAAGAGAATGAATGAATGAAAATTTCCAAGTCATCCAAACCCGAAGTATTAGAGTTCAGAAAATTTGGTAGGCTTATATTTATATATCTATACAAATTATATATTTTGCGGCGAAAATTCTTTGCGGCGAAAATTCCTTGCGGCGAAAATTCCTACGGCGAAAAGTCCGGCGGCGAAAAGTCCGGCGGCGAAAATACCTAGATTGGTTATTCCTATGTCCGCCATTTTAGCGAAAATAACATTACTTAACCTAACCAATTGTCAAAGGCATACAGTTGACCTAACCGGGCATACAGTTGACCTAACCGGTCCTTCATTGGCGGACATCGGAATAACATTGTGTAACGATTTTTTGTGAAAGCATCCACAGCCCTTTTCAGGGCCACATAATAAATGCATATCCTTTTGGAAGTATATTAATTTATAAAAACTTCCAAAAAATTTTCAAATTTTTTTTTATATTTTTGACAAATTTTGAATTTTTTCAAAATTTTAAAAAATTTAAAATTTTGACCTATTTTTCGGTATTTGAAAACCTTTATATTGAAAATTTCATAAAAATCTGACCATAAATATAGAAATTACACAGGGGGTGCTTTTGCTTTAGGTGCGCCGGTTAGCCCACGTTGATAGTTTGTAGTGATCTATATTGCGCTATAAACTAGCATCATGTTGACTTGTTGGCGTTCCAATACTAGGTTTTTTTTGTATTTGGTGGTGGTTTTCTTTCGTTATTACCTGTAGTTGTTGCCTCGTTAATTTGGAAAATATTTATTAAAGATAGGTATTCCAATTTGTAAATTTATCAGTCTAATTTATAACACTGATTACCTTAGGTTAACTTAATTAAAAACCACCCCGTACTTGAGTCACACAAGACTATGGCCTCATTTAGATCGCTCGAACCACGATCAGAGGTGGGCGCGGATTATCAATATTAGTTGGGGTACGCTCCTCAAAGATTGGTAATCGAAAATTCATTCATATTGGTCCTTCGAACCGGATAGGTCTTTATCCAGTCCAAGTTTATTCTCCTAACATTATTAATTATACCGATTTGAAGCGTTAATTATGGCTTCGTTAATAAGAATCAGAGGGGGTCATAAGGCCGCTACCACTCATTTGATTAATGAGTTTAGATCCCTATTGGAACAGGGAGATATTTCAAAACCAAACTCATCAGTTTCAGGGATATGCTTTTTGGCAAACGTCAGAAACTCTTGGAGCTTGATGCCGAGATACAAGCGAGCTTGGATGATGATAACATTGCCGAAGCATTTGGAAGGCGATAAACGACAGTTTGACATTGTTGAATGTTTAAGTGAAGCCGAAGAGTTGCTTCGTAAAATGGACTTGTCAAACAAACCCGAGGTTTTTTATCTGAACCTGAATCAGAGTATTAAATTGCCTGTTATAAAACTACCTTCTTTCTCAGGAGACCCACTTCAGTGGGAACATTTCTGGGATATTTTTAAATCTGCGGTACATAGTCGTGATGATATCTCAGGTGCCCAGAAATGTTCTTATTTAATGGGACAATTATCGGATGAGGTTCTTCAACTTTTGGACGGATTCTCCACTACGGACGCCCACTATGAAAAGGCCACTTGCAGGCCCTCAAAACCTTGAATACGAAGGTCGACGAAGCTGGATTTGTGTTTGCGGCATTATTTCTGCGGAAATTACCAGCGCAAATTCGCGATAATTTAAACCGCGCGGCAAAGTCTGATGTCTTGGATTTAACGTCTTTCAGACAAGCTATTGTAAAAGAAATAACAATAAACCTTCGACGACAAAGGGTAAAAACGGCTCTTTTCAGAAAAGCTCGACGCTGGGTACCTTTTCGATATCTACATGAAATAATAACGGTAACCAATCGATTTCTCGACTCTGTGAGCTGTGTTCTCAGAATCACAGATTCTTTAAGGGTCCAAACTATCCCTCACCAAAGGATAAATCTTGGAGAGATAGGAATTTGCAACTATGCTTGAAGTGCATAGGTTCCTACCACTCTGCGAAATATTGCCTTAGCAAGTTTAATTGTAAACACTGCGAAGGCTTACACAATACAGCTTTATGCTTTAAAGGCAAAGGAGGTCAGGATACATCGCCTTTGAATACAGCTCAGTCGAAACCTAAACAAAACAGCAATAAGGTGACAATTTCGGATGAACCTCATGATTCTACAGATTCAACCTTGTCAGCAGTTGCAGTGGCTAAATCCACAAGATCTAATGTCGTACTGCCCACAGCCATGGGTGAAGTGGTAGCTCTGAAAGGAAATGTTTCACTCTGTGCATTGTTTGATCAAGGTTCGCAGAGTTGTTTTATCTTCAAATCCGTCGCCAAAGCGAATGGATTTACGTCTATCAAAAATGCTGTGTGTAGGATCGAAGGCTTTCAAAAGAATAAAAGAATGGCCGAGCTCGATCGTACGATATTACTGAAGTACCAACCTTGACCGATAAAGGAATTGTCTCCATGGAAGTTATTCTCATCGAGACTTTACCCTCGAGTATTTACGCTCCTGGGCTTCAGGAGATTATTTCTCATTTGAGAGAATGCGGAGTTCCGCTAGCAGCAACAAATATTGAGTCTGATGGAGTTGTGGATATCACAATGCTGAGTAGGTCAAATTACTACTATGAATTCGTTCCCGGTCAGGAAGTGCATCATGGCATCCATCTGCTGAAGTCAGAAGTAGGGAAAAAGATCACCGGTCCTCTTCACGCACAGATGAACACCAAAAGAACTTTGGGAAAGGTTTCAACCTTCGAGGTAGCCACATCCGAGGAAAATTAAGTCTGTGATGACCTTAGTAGGTTGTGGGAGTTGGATGCGATGGGGATTCATCATGACGCCGCATTCGAGGAAGAAAAATATGCATTGGAGCAATTTTCAAAATCTGTGACGTATAACAAGGGTCGATATGAAGTTGGTCTCCAATGGAAGGAGATCCACTCGCCCTTGCCATCGAATTATTGGATGGTAAAAGGTAGACTACAGTCTACATTAATTAGACTACGTAACAACCCGAAGGCCTTGGAAAGTTACAATGCAGTCATACAAGATTATATTCGGCGGGCGGGACTTTGTCGAATTAGTTGATCCAAAGCAAGAAGTACCCAAGCAGGCGAAATTGCATTATTTGTCGCATCATGGTATCTATAAGGACTCTGCAACAACACCCCTACGGGTTGTCTTTGATTGTTCAGCTGAGCGACCCAATTTGAACGATTGTTTTTATATGGGTCCGGCTTTACTGAATGACTTGGGACAAGTCCTTCTTAGATTTAGGGTAGGTAATTATGCGTGCGGAAGTGATATCGCGAAGGCCTACCTAATGATATCTCTCAGGGAGAGGAAGAGGGATTCAACTCTATTTCTTTGGCCCCGAGACCATTTAATCTACACTCGCCTTTACTAACATATAGGTTTAAAGTAGCGTTATTTGGGGCTACATCTAGCCAATTCTTTCTGACCGCGACCATTCAACATCATTTGCGTGAACATCCATTACCCATTGGTAAGCGAATAGAACGCGAACTCTAAGTTGATAATTTTCTCTTTTCCACTGACAGCGAGGCGTTACTCTTGGAGTTTTATCAGGAAAGTCGGAAACTCCTAAGTTCGGCGAACTTGACTTTAAGAGAGTGGGTCTCAAACTCCCCTTTATTGGAAGAATCCTTTACGGGAAACTCTGTGGAAGCGAGTATGGAAGATAACATTCAAGTGTTGGGCCTTCTCTGGAACCCTACACCGGACATTTTATATTATCCAAAAATAACGTGCATTGAGGAGGAAATTACTAAACGGACGGTGCTAAAACAAGTGGCATGAGTATTCGATCCTTTGGGTTATCTTAATCCCATCATGGTCCGATCTCGTCTATTCCTCCAAGAACGTTGGAAAAATAAGGTCAATTGGGACGAACCTTTAAACTAGGGTTCACCAACCTGGGCGGTAGCGCCCACTAGTGGGCTCACATTAAAGGTAATTAAACATTTATTTCATTATTTATTTTATCGATTATGTTGATTTATTCTTTTTGATCTACGGTGGGCGATAAGCTTTTTTAATTTTCAAAAAATCATAAAAGTGGGCGTGAACAAAAAAAAGGTTGGTGACCCCTGCTTTAAATGATCAACTTAAACGCGAATGGTATAAGCTGGTCGAAGATATCCAATTAGGGAGCCAACTTGTTTTGCCTAGAAGCCTAAATTTGAAAGGCCCAATTATTTTACATGCGTTCACTGACGCGAGTAGTAAAGCATACGAGGCGGCGACATACGCCACCTGTGGAAAGGAGCCTCAGCGCCTAATGGCTAAGGTAAAAGCTGCACCATTGAAGCAACTCACGATACCTCGATTAGAGTTGACGGCAGTCACACTAGCTGCGAGACTGGTAACATTTGTTCTTCAAGCATATGCCGAGGAAGTAACCTTTCAATCCATCTGTATGTGGTCGGATAGTAAGGTTACCCTGTCTTGGCTGTCAACTGAACGACAGTTGAAACCTCACGTTCATAACCGAGCCGGTGAAATTCGTAGGCTAATCCCAAATGGAACGTGGAGATACGTCTCTACAAAAGACAATCCTAGTGACTTGCTGACTCGGGGAATGAAGGCTGGCACTTTTCTCAGGTCGAGTTTATGGTTGCATGGACCAGTTTGGCTACTTCAGCTGGATTCCTGGCCATTCGATCGTGAGGAACCAGAACCTTAGATCGATCTGTCTCGCTACAGTTCACTTGAGAAACTGTTACATATTGTAGCGTTAGTGATGCGTTTCTCTGCCCTATTGCGGAAACAGTCTGACTACAGATATTCACTGAATAAGCATGGCGTTTCATTTGATGAGGTGCGATTGGCGGAAAAGTATGTCGTAATGTCGGTTCAACGAGAGTCCTTTAATGAAAAATTTGTCTTTTTGAAGAGTAAAGGAAGCCATCCAAATTTAGTAAGACAGTTCGGGCTAACCTCGATGACGATTACCTCATTAGATGCAAAGGAAGAATAGCGTATGCAGATCTCGATGATGAAGCTAAATATCCGATACTGCTTCCAAAGAAACACCATTTCACAGTCTTGGTCATTAGACCATTGGTTGGCCCAAATTTTAAATTCATTGCGTCAACGGTGGTGGGTCCCCTGCCTGCGCCAACAAGGAAAGACGGTAATGCGGGCTTGTGTTACTTGCAAGCGCCTACATGGCCAACATTATCCTGCTCCATCCTCTCCTGATCTACCCAGCTTACGAGTGACAGAGAATCGTCCATTTTCAGTGACCGGAGTGGATTATACAAGAGCTTTGCTGGTCAGAGATGCTGGAAAACGAGTGAAGGCGTACATTTGTCTGTTCATTTGTGCGGTGATTCGTGCCATTCATTTGGAAGTAGTTGAAAACAATAAAGTAGACGTCTTCCTTCGAGCATTTACACATTTTATAAACCGTCGAGGATGTCCTAACTTGATAATTAGCGATAACGCAATGACCTTCTTCGCTGCAGCTTCGTTCGTGAAACGCCTGCAAGAAAATGCCAAAATACGTGCATACCTCACGCAACAACAGTATGAGTGGCGTTTCATCCCTAGCCGCTCTCCATGGATGAGCGGATTTTGGGAGAGGTTGATTGGGACTAGTCAAAAACGCTCTTAAGAAAACCCTGAGTCAGGCTTTTATTACGACTGACGATTTTCGCACGCTGATAGTTGAGGTTGAGGCTATTTTAAATAACCGTCCTCTCACTTACGTCGGTGATGATTTGGACGATCTCTCAGCTTTGACTCCTTCCCAACTGTTGTACGGGTACCCGTTGAAAAAACAAATAGGGGGGGATGTTAATCTGCTGTTTGAGAAACCTACGACACAAACGTTGAAAGCTCAACAACGACACACTCTGCGTCTCAAGGAACAATTCTGGAACCGTTGGAAAAAAGGAGTATCTTACTACTCTACGTGATCAACATCGGCGATGCCGGAGGACCGCTGGAGAAGACCACATTAAGAAACAATATAGTCTTGATATATAAAGAGGGCTCCAGAGTAAATTGGAGATTGGGAAGGTAGTGAAATTGAATACTGGTCCCGATGGGCTAACTCGTTCTGCTCACCTTAAAACGAAGTTAGACGTGATTGGCCGTCCTGTTATACATTTATATCCTCTTGAATTGAATACGGGTGCGGAAGAAAACCTTTCTAATTTCATAGATCATAATAAACCAGCCGATGTGACGGCACCCTTTACACGATCTAGTAGAGCTGCAGCACAAATTGGCAGAAGTAAAATTAGGTCACAAGTCGAAAGCCCTTAAATGTCACTGCTCGGCCCGGAGTGTGTGTGTGTGTGTATGTGTGTGTGTAATTGCATATAAATATATATATTTCCTACAATATTATTGACTGGCTCCCTCAATATCGCCATAGAAACCGGCAACGCAAACCACGCTGCCAGTCGTTTAAAGCCGTGCGATAAGCGCAGTCGGTGGTTCGCCCACAGTGATAGTTTGTAGTGATCTACACTGTGCTATAGACTAACATCGTGTTGACTTGTTGGCGTTCCAATATTAAGTTTTTTTTTTATTTGGTGGTGTTTTTCTTTCGTTATTACCTGGAGTTGTTGCCTCATTAATTTGGAAAATATTTATTAAAGATAGGTATTCCAATTTGTAAATTTATCAGTCTAATTTATGACACTGATTACCTTAGGTTAATTTAATTAAAAACCACCCCGTACTTGAGTCACACAAGACTGGGGCCTCATTTAGATCGCTCGAACCATGATCAGAGGCGGTCGCGGACTAACAATATTAGTTAGGGTACGCTCCTCAAAGATTCGTAATCGAAAATTCCCACATTGACTTTATGTACCATGCCTCATCAGCAGTAAACTTATCAAGTGAGTTAATGTACGGTAGACTTTTTGGTGGTATTGCTTTCTTTATGAGAAAAAATTTGTCAAAACATAAAATTTTAACAAGCGATAATGTAAGGTTGTTAGGCATTGAATCACAAGTGAACAATAATTGCATATTAATTGTAAACTGCTATTTACCATACAACAACGGAAGTTATCTAGATGAATACATTGATTTCTTGTACAAAATTAAGTCATGATCAGATAACCTCAAATATTCTCACTGTATAATAATGGAGTACTTTAATGCGCATGAGAACTCGGAATTTTATTGTAGAATTGGGTAATATGTGCGAATCAGCTAAACTAAGTACAAATGATGTGGATGTATGAGGTAACTAATTGTAATTTCACATACGTTAGTGATATGAGTGGTACCACCAGGTGGATTGATGATTGTCACAAGTAATAATCTATAGGACTGAATTGTTAGCGTTCATATTCTGCATGATTTCCTTCTTTCTGATCATAGATAGTTAGAGCAATTCATTAATTTTACCAACGTATTTGCAACACGACATAACAAGAATTCAACCGGTAAGAATAATCGCGTCGATTGATCTAATGTTAATATGCAACAGAGAATAGAATATAAAGACAGAACGGGTCACCTCTTTAATAATTTAGAAATTTTGCGTCTTGCCTGTAGTAATACTTGCTGGAATGTTTGTCACTGTAAACTCATAGATAGATATTATAATAAGTTAGTATCCCTGTTAAGAGAAGCAGGAACACCCTTGACTAAATCTTACAACTATCACACTAAGATTATTGCTGGATGGAATGATTGTATTGCCCCTCTGAAGAGGGAATTGAAAGACGCCTACGATTTGTGGTGCTTTCATGGTAGACCCAGATTAAGACCAGTATACATGAATGTGTGTAGAAGTAGGGGTCAGTATAAGGCAGCCATAAGGTGATGTAAACAGGAAGAAGATTCCATTTGAGCATCAAAAGCATAACGATAATAATAAATTTTGGAAATTTATTAAGAATCAAAAAGGTGTCAAAAATGCCGCCCCTCTGACAATCGATGGGGTGTCCGGAGAACATGAAATTGAAAGGTTGTGGAAGAACCACAAGTCAAACATTCTTAAGAGTGCGAGTAGGGATAATCTTAAGATAGATTGCAGCGAAACGCCTGTGGGAGGAACAATGGAAAATACTTTCATATCAGAGGTTAATTAAAGAGTTAAAGAATGATTCTGCGTCAGGGGTAGATGACCTATCGAATGAACACTTGAAATATGCCAATGACGCGGTGTGTCTGCATATATCACTGCTCTTCTGAGCCATGCTTGCTCATAGCTCTATCCCTTCAGAGTTCATGAGGGTATATATCTTTCCCCTGGTCAAAAATAAGTATTGGGACATTCTATCCAGCAATAATTACAGGCCTATTGCTGTCGACTCCTGATTCTCGAAACTACTGGGGAAATTCGTTCTACCGATTAAATGATTACTTATAGACATCTAATCAGTTTGGTTTTAAAAGGTCCCACCCAACTGATCTGTGTATCTATGTACTGAAGGAAATTATATTTAAATACACTGGCATTAATTCAACTATTTATAGCTGTTTCCTAGATATAAGGAGGTATATGATAGAGTGAACCACAATATTCTATTTAAAAAACTCGAAGACAGGAAAGTTCCCATGTACATATTAAATTTACTGAAATTTTGGTATTCCCACCAATCTTTAACTGAGCTGGGGCATTGGACAATCCGAATATTTTGGTTCCTCTTGCGGGGTGAGACAAGGCTTCTTCTTCTCTCATCTGCTGTTTAATGTGTATATTGACCGATTAATTGCTTCACTTAATAAGGCAACAGTTGGATGTTGTGTAGATAACACAAAGATAAATAATTTAGTTTATGCCGATGATATGGTGTTAATAAGTCTTTCTGTTAAAGGTTTGGATTGGCTGCTGAAAGTCTGCGAATTATATTCGCAGAAACATGATATTCTTTTTAATGTTATAAAAACTAAGGTTATGTAATTCGAATCAGCCATCTGATATTAGGTTTAAAATGAGAGGTGAAGTAATTGAGGAAGTACAAGAATTTAAGTATTTGGGTCAAACTATTACAAGCTCCTTGAGTGATGATACAGATATAAGAAAACAATCTCGAAGCCTTTGTAGTAAAGCGAATATGACTTTAAGGAACTTCCGGTTCTGTACAAGTGAAGCTAAAGACACACTCTTTCGTACTTTCTGCAGTAATATATACGGACAAAAACTCTGGGTGAATTATAAAAAAACGTCCTGGCAGAACCCTAAATTTGCTCTAGAACAGAACTTTCAGACTCCTACATAAATTACTCCCCGAGATGCTCAGCTTCGCAAATGTTCGTTACCCCGCAATGTCCCGAGCTTCCTGGAAGTAACAAGATGTGCTCACTACAGTCTAATGCAAACAATTAAAAAATCAACCAATCAATCAACCAATCAATCAACCATCGGACGGGATGAGAGTAGCGGACTGGGATAATTTATTTATGGGTAATGACGCAAATTTTCATTGGGAGGCGTTTAAAGAAAGTTCCTTGAATATCGAAAGGGAGTTTATTCCCCGTTGGCCCAAGCGCGCTAGAAATCATGGTAGGCCCAAGTGGTGGACTAGGGAAGTAGGCGAGTTCATAAACGAGCGTAACAGAGCGTATAGACTTAATAAGCGCAAAGGCACGGTAGCTAACTTTAATAGATATATCAAGCTTAGACGTCAGGTTAAAAGATCTGTTAGGAATGCTAAGCATAATTTAGAGATACTTATAGTTCCGGATAGTAAACATAATCCGAAAAAGTTTTTTGACTACATCAATAATCGTAAGCCTGTAAAAGATAATATAGGCCCGCTGTGGATGCTAACGGCGCTTTGGCTTCCGACGTTCAGGCGATGACGGGTATTTTTAACTTTTTTGCGACAGTTTTTACCGTAAAACACGTAAATAATGTCCCCGACGTGGACGATATCGTTCCATTTAGTAGCGAGACTATTTTGAATGAAATAACTGTTTACGAGGGTGAGATTGCGTATTATATCGATAAGCTAAAAGTGAGCAAGGCTCCAGGCCCTGACGCGCTTCATCCGAGACATTTGAAAGACGTTATCGTAGGCCCCTTAACAAAAATTTTTAATAAGTCACTAGAAGCGGGGATTATTCTTGAAGGCTTCAAATTAGCTAACGTTACGCCCATTTTTAAAAAACGCGACCGCACAGTCGCTAGCAATTATAGGCCTATCAGCTTAACGTCAATTGTCGGTAAACTCTTGGAATCCGTAGTTAGGGATCGTATCATCGACCACTTAGAAAGTCGCGATTTGATTAATAGTAGTCAGCATGGGTTTCGACACCATAAATCTTGTTTAACTAATTTGTTAGAGTTTTATAATGAAATAGTGCGCGAATACGATAGGCAGAGAGCGGCTGATGTTATTTATTTAGACTTTGAAAAAGCGTTCGATACGGTTCCGCATAGAAGATTAATTGCGAAGGTTAAAGCGCACGGTATACACGATCCGGTAGCTAACTGGTTAGAGGAATGGCTACGTGCTAGGAAACGGAGAGCCGTTGTTAATGGTAGGGAATCGGGGTGGTTGGATGTAGGTAGCGGTGTCCCACAGGGTTCAGTGTTAGGTCCATTGCTATTCGTATTCTACATTAACGACAGAGATGTAGGCTTGACCAGTAACGTGTCAAAATTCGCGGACGATACTAAAATAAGCGGTAAAGTTGTTAACGTGGACGATAGAAATAGGCTCCAAGACGATGTAAATAGGATTATGGAGTGGACGGATAAGTGGCAGATGCAATTTAACGTAGACAAATGTAAAGTTTTGCATGTAGGTCCTCGTAACAATAATTACACGTACACAATGGACAATAGACAGTTAGCGAGCGTTGACGAGAAAGTAGATTTAGGCGTACGCGTATCTAAGGATTTAAAAGTTAGGAACCAGTGCCTGGAATCTTGCGCAAAAACTAATAGGATGTTAGGCTTCATAGCTCGTAATTTCGAATTTAAATCGAAGAATATTATATTGCCCCTTTTAGTGATGTAGGTCACATCCGCATCCGCATCCGCGGAACATCCGCACATTTTCTCGCATCCGCATCCGCACTTTGGACTGCGGATGTCGTGCGGATGTGGACCGTTGAGATAAAACGTCATTAATAAGCGGAAATTATCAAATTCTACTATATTAATAGAACTAGTTCATTGTGCGCAAAAGTGATGCAAGCGACAAGACGAGAGGCTGTTCTTGTATGAAGTTACTCTCTTGCAACCTACTTGGATCCACGTTACAAAGCTAAGTTATTTTCACCTAGTACATTAGAACGAGTTAAATCATCACTTGGCAAAGCAGTTGAAGAGCTTCAATCTCTTGAATCTGTCGCTTCGCCACCACCAAAAGAATAAAAGTTTCAGTGACAGAACCAACACCTTCAAACAAGCAAATCTATCACAGAATCTGTCTCTCAGTTTCTTGAGTCAAGCAGCAATGACGAGACCTACGCGGTGTCAAAAGATGTAGTAAAAATGATCGAGAGCTATCACCAAGAAAAACGCCTGGCTGCATGTGACAATCCTATTAGTGGTAGAAAAAACGCAGAATATCTATCCATACTTGAGTAAACTTGCAAGGAAACATTTAGCCTGTCCTCCAACAAACGTACCAAGCGAGAGATTATTTGCAGTGCTGGATTAATATATGATGAAAAGAGAAACAGACTGGCAGCAGAAAAGGCAGAAAAGTAATGTTCCTTAAGCATAACCTTCCTATAATTAAGTTTGAACATTAAACGATGAACATCTTAGTTTACTTTATTTTAATTACTCATTTATAAATATGCCTAATAAAACTTTAAACTTAATATAAATAGTTATCAAGCTAATTAAAGATCTCTTCTATAAGGTGGAGGTTGGGGAAAGAGGTCGGTGGGGTGCATTTGAGTTGGGTTCACGTCCCGCATCCTTGGTAACAACATTATGGTTTCTAATTGTGGCTGAAACTCAACAAAATATAACGAATTTATTTGCAGACGAATTCACTAATTGATTTCTATATTAGTTAGATGCTTGATATTATTTTATATGTTCAGAGAAAAGTACAGCAATTATTGTACAATTAATCAATTATACTACATTATAGCTACAGCTCTCTCTATATAATAACTTATTATATACGTTAAACACAACAAATCTCGAATATATCCTAAAAAATAACGAAAATGTAGACATCCGCATCCGCATCCGCATCCGGGGATGTTGAAATCAAACATCCTCATCCGCATCCGCATCCGCGGATGTGAAAAAAATGACATCCGCTACATCACTAGCCCATTTACAAGTCCCTAGTGAGGCCTCATTTAGAATATGTCGTTCAGTTTTGGTGCCCGCATTTGCGTGAGGATATTGATAGGTTGGAAAGAGTTCAGCGTTGCGCCACGAAACTAATTCCGTCATTGCGCAACAAGTCTTACGAAGATAGGATTAAAGAGTTAGACTTGCATTCACTCGAAACTAGGAGATTAAGGGAGAGCTTATTGAAGTTTTCAAAATCGTTAATAAAATCGATAACGTAAATTTTGACAAACTGTTCACTTTCGATAATAGCAATACTCGTAATAACGGCTTTAAGTTGCGTGGCAGACGTTTTATTACTAACATCGCTAAAATCTTTTTTACGTTTAAAGTAATTGATAAATGGAATAATCTTCCCGCGTCAGTCGTGAAGTATACCATCGTTAATATGTTTAAAAACCGTTTAGATAGGCATTTTAAAAATATTAATCGTTGTTTAAAATAATAAAACAATTAGCAGCAGGAGCTCTGGGGGTAGTGGTTGAGGATGAGTCTGTTGACGATTAATGCCAGCTTGTGACATGCCAGCGTGTGATATGCCAGCAATAAAAAAAAAATTAGACTAACACGAACTTAGATGTAGCTCGTAGCGTAAACTGACCCACTTTTTGTTATACTCTTCCAACTTCTTTTTGGTTTTCTTAACCTCTCTTTACTTGCATGTCTGTATTTTGCATGGTATGGTAGTGTTTGACTTAAGACTGTTTTTGCATGGTTTGTAAGCGTTCTTATTTTACTTCTTTTCATCTTTCACCCCTTTCCTATTCTCTTCCACTAGTTTTCCGACTTGTCGGCAATGGCTGGCGGATAATGATGGTGAGTCTTTCCTTCTCTTTTTCTGAATGAATGTTAACCCACGAATGATAGGTTTTGCTACTTACTTAACCCCTTATTCTCTTCTTTTAACCCCTGCTCTCTCCTTTCTCTTGGGCTAACCTTAAAGTGGATCTTAGGGTCTTTGTTAGCTTTAGCTTCTGTAGACCTGTAGATCTCGGGTATTCATTAGTCCTGTCGTATGCCTTTTAAGCTTTAGAATTCGTGATATGAAAACGTCTGTCTGTTGCTCCCCTTAACTTCGACATTACTGTATTATTCCTCATTAATTGTGTATATTTCTATCAATAATATGTGAATTGTCATTGTATTAATAATATTTGTCCTATGGACTTTGGTCTGCCAACAAACCTTTTCATTTTCATTCATATATGCGGCTCATCGCGACATGAAGGTGCGGATGGCGAGATTAGCAGTGTTGCCATAGAATCACTTTTTTTTTAAATCACTAAACATCATGAAAAGGAGATATTATAAAGGTTAAGATAGGTTAGGCCAGGTTAATTTAATTACGTCATTTAGATTAGGTTAAATGACGCCATCCATAATTGAAAATGTGAAAATGTCGCTGTTTTGTAAGGCATCCAAACGTACGTACGTACGTGTGCGTGCGCGCGTGTGTGTGTGTGTGTGTGTGTGTGTAACTAGTCCCAAATGTTGAAGGGTGAAAAAGAGGATGCAATTGAATATCTTAGCGAGCAAAAAGAAGAAGCGAAAATAAAAATAAGAAACAAAATATATCCAATGGCGAAACGGTTGTCAGAAGCGAAAATAGAAATTAATGACGCGTCACCAACTATTTCTAAAATTGAAATAGAACTGATAGAACGCTAATTGAAACTATATATATATATATATATATATATGCATACACTATTTCCCTTAGTAACAAAACCCTTTCTGCCCTTATATCGAATGAAAAAAGGTGTACTGAAAGTTGTTCGTGGATCCCATTCAACTGCACGTTTCAATGAGCCAAAGTGCAGTTTGAAATTAACTAATTCTCAGAATTTCGATACTGAATATAAACTAAACTTGATGTGCCTTCGGAATATCAACAGAACTTAAGTATTATACTAACTGCTCCATTTCCAGCGAGTTCCATTGTACCATTATAACCCGTACTTGATTCATTGTCTTCAAAATGATGTTCATGATGAGTAAAGTTAGTTTTATCTCCCTTGAAAATTTTACACTCCGTTGAGTAATCTAACTTCCAAAGGCCTAATTTGCTCTATCAAAGCAATGAGATATTCGTATTTTATCCTATTTACATAATTTACATTTAATTACTGTTTCGTTTGCGTGAATTGGAATTATCACTGAAGATGAAATGTGGTTAAAATTAGGCCAAAGTTGATCATATTGACCAGTTTCAACCTGGATACGGTATTTGAACCATGTCTTTTTGACATATTAGTAGATTTCTAACTAGTTATAAAAGTTGGTAATTGCTAAAGATGGTTGACACATAGTTTAAAGCGGTTCACTGGGATCACCTGAAGATCAGGGCCCCCAGCGTTCGTTAGTTAGCCTTATATGGCTAACTAACGAAGGCTGGGGGGGTAGGCCTGTTCAAAAATCAACTTTTTCTTATTTTCATAGGTTTCTGTACATTTTCCCATGCTTTTTGACCTGAAAAAGCAGAAATTCACAACTATTTTGACATAGGATGTTGGGAAGCATTGCCGCATGGAGCTTTAAATTTTCTGCCTTGAAATCGGCCAAAGCGCCAATTCCGGGGTCCCTTGAAATATGTTTTGCACTTTAACTTTTGATCTAAACAAGATAGAGCAACAAATTAGGTATCAAATGAAAGAGCATAACATTAATAAATAATAATAATAATAATAATAATAATAATAAATAAATAATAATTAATAATAATAATAATAATAATAATAATAATAATTATCTATCATTTTTCAGGAAACAACAGAAACTCAATCAGAATCTAGAAAACCATCTACAAGTTACAACTTCACAATGGCATTAAGCAAGGAGCTGAGGGAGCTCCGTGGGCGCACAGTTGATATCTCAGAACCTCCACGTACTGTCCACAGGCAGGTGTCAACTGGGCCATCTACCAGATCTCTCACTGAAACTTTCCTGGTTGGATACCCTTCAGCTTTTATCAGTGGTTCCCAGCTTCCCACCAACAGACAGGCGTTCCAGTATTTCCTTAATCTTCAGAATTTACCGGAAAATGCAGGGAGGCCCATGGTTCAAGACCTTGCATATGAAACAGTTGAATCTATCATCCCATTCTGGCAGATGGCTAGGATCAAGACAATGACCAAGTACAACGCAATGAAGCTCTTCATGAAACTACATGAGAAACATCGTGCTCTGGTGAAAAGCAAAGGAAGAGCAAGTAACCCTGGAGGAAAAAGAGGAGCATTTGTGCTGGAATTAGACAGCCTGTTCGATATAGGAGCTCCAGATGCAATCCAGGAAATACAGAACAACAGACTGTTATCCAGAGAGATGAAAGATGAGGATATCAGGTTCTACGAAGACCAAAAGACTGAGAGGAAAGGTCATATGTCTGGTCATGACGAGATGTTTGAGACAAGATCCCTGCAGCAAGCAGCGAGGAATGAAAGACTGCAGCATAGACAAGAACAAGGTAATACTAATTACTTTGAACGTCACAAAAAGTTTTAAGTTTTACTCCATTGCGATATTTAGCATGAACTTAACAATTACTGTCTTAACATGTTGTACTATTTTACAGCTGCAGCAGAACAAGAGGCAGTTGTTCATGTGGATGACATTACCTGGGGTGACTCAACTGACAACGACGCTAACACAGAGGACATGGATTACCATCAGCCTCGTCCTGGATGTTCTCACCATCAAGACACTGTGACTAGTGTGACTTTGACGTTTCCAAGGAAGGTCATGGAATGTGATGTCATCTGCAATACAGCTGATCGTCTTGGTTATCAGACAATCACGTTACTGCCATGGTTTCTGCCACCTTGAAAGCTGGAGGGGCTGATCTGGATAACTTCGTCATCTCAACCTCAACAACACACTTCGTCATCTCAACCTCAACAACACGTCGCAACAGAATGCTGTCCAGGTATATCAGCCAGAGTCACATGTCCAAGTTTTGTGAAAACCCCCCACAGTACGCTGCCTTACACTGGGATGGAAAGTTGCTCAAAGATGTCTTGGGCAGTGAACCTGGAAGTACCTCAGAGACTTTAGCTGTGCTAGTGTCTGGTCCACCTTCATACACTGAAGGAAAGTTATTGGGAGTACCTGTCATCGACAATTCTTCTGGCACAGCTCAGGCTGAGGCTTCAATGGATTTACTGGAGACATGGGAACTTACGGATAATGTTACTGCCCTTGTTTTTGACACTACATCCAGTAATAGTGGAGTTCACAGAGGAGCTGCCAAACTGCTAGAGAAAATGCTGAACAAAAAGGTGTTTTATCTGGCCTGTCGACATCACATCCTGGAAATCCTAGTAGGAGCAGTTTGGGAGAAGCTGTTTGGGAAGGTGAAGGGGCCAGATAATCCCTGGTTTGAGCATCTGAAGGATGTTTGGACGGACTTGTCCAAGGAAAACCCAAAGATGCTGGCTATCAACAGCAAATGGCTGAAGGAAAAGAAGAAGAACAGTGAAGAAATACTCCAAGACATTCTAACAGCAGAAAGGCTTCCAAGAGCCGACTACAGGGAAATGGCTGAACTGACAGTCATTGTTCTTGGAGGAACGCCTCCTCGAGGTATTCACTGGAGTCGACCAGGCGCCATTCATCAGGCCAGATGGATGGCCAGAAACCTGTACTCCATGAAAATGCTGATGTTTGCAGATCAACTTGAGTACGACGAAGACACTGAATCAAAGCTGGAAAGACTCAACACCTTCCTTGCGCTGTTCTACACTCCTGTATGGATGATGTCAATGTCTGCTGCAGATGCTCCCGTGAATGATCTAAGTCTAATCCAGGACATGTTGAAGTACAAGAAAACTGACCCAGAGCTTGCTGATGCAGTACTTAAGATGGAAAACCACAAATGGTACCTGACGCAGGAAGTCGTGCCATTTGCCCTGTTCAGCAGTAGATTGAGTGACACATTGAAGCACGACATTGCTGCCAGTTACATGCCACTGAGAAGCCAGACAGCTTCAGAACAGGAAAGCCTCTATTCCAGAGAGTCACAGCTAAGACCACCCTGGTTGATCTCATTGGCCCAGAATCAAATTTCCTGCTGGACACACTGAACATTGGATCCGAGTGGCTTCTGGAACCTGTCACGTCTTGGCCACAGAATGAGGACTACAGAAAAGCGTTGAACTATGTTAAGAATCTGAAAGCGGTGAATGACATTGCTGAACGTGGTGTCAAGATGATGAGCGACTTTGCAAATGTCATAACAACAGATGCCAAGCAAAAGGACTATCTCCTTCAAGCTGTGGAGTTCAACAGACGCCGCTTTGACAGCTTCAAGAAACAAACTCTCAACAACTGACTGTGTAAATGTCATTATGAAATTAATCATCATGTAATGCTTTCACTTCTTGATCGATTAGACTTGTGACAAAATGTTAATCTCAAATTTGTGTCATGAATAAGGCGCCTTGTCTGCCTTGAGTGTGAGAAACGAATTTTGTGATATTTCTGAAATCTTTGTATGTACCAATGTGCCATTTCTTGTTCCAAGACTATCATAATTGTATAAGTTAGAAAGAGGATTAAAAACACTTTAATTTGGTGCCTATTTTGTTGCTCTATCTTGTTTAGATAAAAAGTTATAGTGCAAAACATGATTCAAGGGACCCCGGAAATGGTGCTTTTGGCCGATTTCAAGGCAGAAAACTTAAAGCTCCATGCGGCATTGCTTCCCAACAACCTAGGTCAAAATGGTTGTGATTTTCGGCCTTTTCAGGTCAAAAAGCATGGGAAAAAGTACAGAAACCTATGAAAATAAGAAAAAGTTGATTTTTGAACAGGGCTACCCAGTGGGGGGGCCCTGATCTTCAGGTGATCCGTTCACTGAACCATCTTTCAGTCTAAAGGCTGGCTGAAAGCGGCACTAGTAAAACCATTTTAAATTGATCGAAATAAGTATCTTTCACTTTCAGTGTATTACTTTATAAAAAAGAGAATCGGAAGTATCGCAGTAATAAGAAAAAAAACAGAAAATCCATCGAAAAGAAAAAATAATTATTGGAAAAATGCTACATTTTGACAGAACCACAAATGTTCTGTGACAGGTCGAAGGGAATTTAAGACGTAGAGTTGTCGACGGTAAAAGATTGAAAGACTGAGCCACTTGAATTTTTTCACATTTATTCTTTTTCGATTGCTACTAACGTATATTTTTCTAAAAAAATGAGCTTTAGCCTCAATCTGATCCATAAGTTCGTTATAAATCAATTATTCCTTTGAAAGTATAGTCATTGAGAGAAACAGGTTCTGAACGTTAAATTTGTCGGGTATGTACCATCAGTAACCAAAGTCGGGATACACTGGGTCATAAGGTACAGGTATGACCCAGTGCGCATCATGACTTTGTTAATGCACTGAAGTAGGATGGGTGCAAAATGGACTAGTGCAAGAATGTTGCAGATATAATGACCAATGTTGCAAAGGGGGATGGGGGTATGTTGCAAATGGGTAGGGGTGGGGGTTTGTTGCAAATGGGTATGGGCTTGTTGCAAAGGGGGTGGGGGTATGTTGCAAAGGGAGAGGGGTATGCACTGAAGGGGCTGGGGTGTGCAATGAAGGGGGAAGGGTTATGCAACAACTTAATGTTGCCAAGGGGAGAGGGGAGGGAACTTCGGGGGGAGAAGGGAGGATGACCTCCCCCCAAAGGGGTAGCCTTAACCTAAGAGAGGAAGAGAAAGGAGAGACGGAGGAGGTCTTTGGGGGAGAAGGTGGGATGTCCTCACCCCCCAAAGGGAAACCTAATCTAAGTCTTAACCTAAGAAGGAAGGAGAGAGAGTTCTTTATTCCACCGGAGTCCGCAGCATTATGAGCGTCCAGGGGCCAATCAAGTCTTATATAGAGGGTGGTGAGTTGCCAGATATCACTTATTTACATATGGAGGGGGTTACCAGGTACCACCATTTATTTTACTTGTTCAGGTATAACTTATTAGGGTGAGTTGCTAGATACCAACATTTATTTTAACTCACAGGAGTTGCCAAATAATGTTTTTATTTATTAAAAGCAAGAACGACTTTCTCCTTAAAGTTGTTCAGAAAGCGAGCTAATTATTTAAACGAAACCCAATATCAACAATAAAAGAAATACACTAGACAAATGGCTTAGCAAAAGAAATCGTTCCATTAACATATTCTCTAAAAATAATATTCAATTTACCATTCGCTTTCATTTATTCTAAAACCTTAGAATGTATACTGTCTATTTACTTTTGACAATCCTTTCTTGTCCGAAATAAATAAAACACCATTACATAATTCTGTTTAGTCAGACGATTTATTGGAAATATATAGAAGATAAATATACACTCCTATACATAAGATGGAATGATCAAAAAATAAAATAAAAAATTATATAAGAAATACGAAACGTATAATCATCAAAACAATAGTTCAGGCGAAATATGCAAACACATTTGTATTAAATAATGACCGACTTTCTACTTAAAATTGTTCAGTAAAAGAAGTAATTTATTTAAACGTCATTCTGTCTATTTACTTTTGACAATCCTTTCTTGCCCGAATTGAATGAAAAACAAATTGTATCAGAAAAAATAAAAATACACACCCTATATATATATATATATATATATTAATATCAGAAAAACTATATATCACACACACAAGATGTGTCTTCACAATTTCGTGCATTTTTTTTCGTTCATTTTATTAATTTATCGATTTAAGAAATCTATATACACACCACACACACACACACACACACACATTTATATTAAATTTCCATATGAAAACAGGATTAATAATATGTGAAGATATACTGAAATGTATATTAAATTTGGTAATAAACAATTATTCTGATACAATATCGTTTATTTTCACATGTTCAGACGAGAAGGAATGGAGAAAGGAACGGGTAAGATTCAATCATGTTTAGCCCGAAGCTTTTTTGAAGGCCGCAAAGGCTGACCGCAAAGGCTGACCACAAAGTTCCATTTGGCCTAATTTCAACCATACAGCTTTAGAAAACCTCTCTCCACACCTATTATTGTTAGCATCACTGTTATCATCATAATGAATTTAAAACAATATAAATATGTACACAAGCATCACGTGATTGTTTTCCAATAGACTAAATTATTTAAAAAAAATATAAATAAAGGATTGAAAAGAAAACAAAAATATTATTTATATATATATACACAGAGAGATTTTTGTCAGAGAAAGTGAGGACGACACACACACACACACATACACACACACACACATACACACACACACAAAGAAAGTTTTGTTTATTCTATATGGATATAATATTCTCAGAAGTATATTAGAATTCATTTACCGAGTTTATGACGACCGTAAGTAGTCGCAGCAAAATTTAAAAAAATATAAATAAAGGAATGAAAAGAAAAACAAAAATATTTATAATTTCTTTATTATAAATTCCTCTCGATAAGATCGTAAAGGGGGTTTTCCTTCTCCCCGAATTTTTCATTTTGACGAGGGTCAAGCTTTTCACTCAGCCTTAGACCTACAGTTTAACGTTGAATCCGAACTAAGCTGCAGCACGGGCGGGCAGAAATTACATTGTCACCGCCCGATCTCTCAACCAGCACCCCAGCGTTTTAACCACTAGGATACCTAAGGTACCCATTTATCTACCAACCCAAGTAGACATTCATGAACTAAATACAAATTAATCACACTCCTACGCGAGAATTGGCAAGTAGAAAGTCAAACCGAATACATTAATCAAAGTTGAGGATCTAATAGTATGACCGCAAACATATATTTTGCAAGTATTTGAAACCTTCGTGCCAGAGACTGTAAAAGGCAAATAACACACACACACACAAATATATATATATATATATATATATATAACGAAATCCACAAGTCAGGAATCTTGGGAAAGCTTGGAATAGTATGACCGCAAAACATAATAATGCACATTCTGCTTGTAGAAATCTTCTGGATTTCTTATTTCCTAATGATATTTGTGTTACTGTGCGGTCTCTGGTAATGTCAGGATTATGAAGAGTAGCGGCGCTAATTTTGTTTCCTGTGGTACTGAGCTGAGCGGCTCTGATGAAGATATTCCTATAACGACTTGCATCCGAACTGGGAAAAATTGAGGATCAAATAGTATGACCGCAAAAAATAATAATGGAAAATATTGTTGTGATAGAGATGGTTGATCAATGTTGCGAGGGGTATTGCATAAAGGGGTGGGTTGGGGAAAACCGAGAAGAGTTTGGGCGCAAATGCAAATATTGTCATGATATAGACTGCAAGGGGTAATAAACGATGTGTGCATTAAATCTACGGTGAGAATATAAAGACACCATTAGTCGTCCAAAGCATGGACCCATAATATTGGTGTTATGATTGGTACGCAATTTTATCACAGCCCGCCCAGTTACACTGACAACCAGTCATTAAACTTACGAACCATCTCTTAGTCTTTTGGGACGGTGCTTGGGATCATGCGCATAAAAGGAAATATTTTCAGCTGGGAGTTACAGTAATTTTCACCAGTGAATAAACATTCCCTCTGCCATGAATCAAGAACTTTATAGTTTACCGGATTTATATCAACATGGTGAAATTGTAGCGTTGTCCATAATTAATCTTTTTAGCGCCGCTGACTGGGATGGGTTATTTCCAACGCAAACCGTTGATGATATTTGCAATGACGCTCCTTACGATCCGACGCAAGGGACTGCCGTAGAAATGCAAGTGCATGTAATTTTATTTTTTGTACCCAATTATTCGCGAAATTGTGCATGCCAGAAAAAGCACTGTTCTGGATTATTTCATCATATATATGGAGGGTTGTAGTAAGTCATCTCACATTAAAAATACTTCATTTACGTAACCGCAATTATAGATTAGTTTGCAGTTATGCTAAAATCCTCTTTTGATTCATTGAATTTTTTCATAGCAATCTTTTGTGTTTTTTATATAAATTCAAATGTTATTCGGAATTATCTCTTAAAGTAACTTCTCTAAGCGGTTCAAAGATATCTTCACATTGTAATACTCTTACTATATGTATACTCTGTATATGTTTTGGGTTTTTATTAAAAAAGATTCAGTATGAACTAATGAATTATTCTTTCTCCTTTAAGGTCCGATGAGGATTTGACACGTGTTATACAATCTTTTCGTTTTGAAGAATCCCATGTCATGGACCTGAATACGGAGGTAGAAGATTTACCGAGCAGTCAGCCCAACGATTGTCACATCATTAACAAAATAATGTAAGTGTTTTTTGTTTCGATCTTTTTGGGGGGGAAGAAGACACAATGTATTTTCATCAATTTATTAAATGAAAGAAATCATGTTTTTAGTACAATAACCATCTTAAACCATAGAATATACAAACTAACATTATTGGTTACAAATATATATATATATATATATATATATATATATATATCACGAACAAAACATCATACTGTACAACGAGTAAGCACAATCGGAAAACGGCTTTTTATGTCTGCATACCACTTCATCGTTTCGTTGAGTGTAACACGGGTCGAATATGCATGAGAAATGAAAGGCAGTACATCCCGCACGTATTACTAAAATATCCTTGTAGCCTGAATGGGTTCCATGCAACTTCGGGGATATGCAACTGAGCGAGAAATTTTACAATAACAGGGTCACTCCATGGTTGAATCCCGAGTGAATCAAAATAGTACGGGCGGTCCCTATTTTTAAAATAGATTGCAAACTAATGAATCCCTTCACTACCAATGACATCTGTTTCACAATAAGACTACCGCAATCTCGCGTAGTTGGCAAATTCAATGTTTCATTCTTCGCAAACACATCGATAAATTTGGAACGTGTGATTCGTTCACTATTCATACTCTCTGAAGTGTATTCGCTTCCATTTTAAAAGTCAGTGATAACGCCCCTAAATCTGTCTACTTCTATTAGGGCTTGTGACTCGAGGTATACTAGTACACTAATAGGCGCGTCTATAGGTTTGGTGAATTCCAACCTGACTGAAATGTTTCCACTCTGTTGTGGACTTAAGTGTGTATTTACGCTAGCAGATAAGTCAGGTGTGATGTCAAACGGATAAAGGTTAAATTGATCAATGAATTCTTTCTGCGTTACCCCATTCCCGAGCTCACCACAATCACCTGCAATATGGGCCAGATTACTATATGTCCTCGCGCAAAGAGGTAACACAGTATCTGATGAATAGTCCGTATCCAATGTTCCACCCAACGCAATGCCATTAACGTATAGTTATATTTTTAAGTCCGAAATTCTCGAATTTAAAGGCACTCTTTTTATATATTCCATTCACCGAAGCATGGTTCTGCATTACAATTAATATCCTTTTAGGAAGGTTTCCCAGGGCGATGTTTTCTATCTGTTTCGATGCCAACCCTGCTGGCACCGTGTATAGTTTGCTTTGTACTCTGTTAATAGGGTATTTTACTGTGGCGTTTAGTAAATTTTTCTCAATTTCTAGTTGTTTTAAACTTAATTTCACTCGCCGTACGCGGAGGTATGTCTCCATAATGTGAACCACAATGGGATTTGCTCCCACTTCTTGATCAACATCCAGATTTAAGCAGATCTCAGGATTCGTGCGGGTGAGCTTTATTTTCATATCCACCACATTCACAAGCAACTTCTTCTGAAATGTGAAATCTGTATGCAGACCTCCGAAACACTCGTATATCTTCGTTTTAGAATTTTTAAATTTGTCCTTTATACTACTTTCGTCTTTAGTTTGATAATATCCCTCGGCACTTAAAAAGGTATCCTTCGCTTCTTTGGAAAAGTTGAGGACATTTTTCAGATAGGTTCGTAGGTGATAGTACCCCGTGCCTGCTGATATGTTGACCTGATTTAAATATACGTCACACTGGTTGAATATGGAGTGCAGAAAGTTTGTCTCAGGGTATACAGCATATTTGTCATCGCAGTCCGTTCCATCAGAATGGGCTATACATAGTTTAGCGTACCTGTGCACACAGCTTGGATCAAAAATGTATGGGTCTGAGCTGGGTATCACGAATTCTATAGGAGCACTCGGGGAACTAATTGTGTTTAAAGGGTTAATTGTAATAAAGTCACTGTGTTCAATAGAAACTTAAGTTGGGGGCATGTCAAAGAGGGACAGCTCCGATTTACAGCATTGTGAACTACACGGATGGATGAAGCGTGCCATGACGAGTTAGAAATAGTGCCTCCTCTCTCGACAAGTAGTAAACAAACTATGATTCATGAGATCAATGTCCTTAGCTTATATCAGTTAAAAAATGGTCAACCATAGGTTTCATTCACTTAGAACACTTCTTTTTTGATATCCTTTTACGTTTAATGCCACGTGGTGGTAATCCTTTCTTCCGGCCAGTCCTCTTCTTCTTTCCTCCACCACGCATTTTTCTCTTTGCATCTTTGATGATTTCGTCCGGTGTACGTTTTAAGTGTCTTTTTAGAGCTTCTTTAGGTTTAGCCCCAGCCAATATGTATTCTGCAGTGTTAAAACCTAATTGTATCGCTTTCCTTCCGGGGTATCTGGCACCCCTCTTCAGCAAAGGAACAGCCGTACGTAGTATGGTTGAAAAAATGGACCGAAGTCCACTATCACAATGGTATCTCCACCTGGATAAACGGTGAAAGGCTTTCTGTAAATTATAACCCAGTGCGCCAAAAGTGCAGCTTCATTGTTAAGCTCCCATCACCGAATGGGAAATTTTTACCCTCAATCGTTCTTATACGTATTGAGATATTGGTTATTAGATTAGTTGCGACATTCACATAATGGGGTCTGTCATATGTAATACTGAAACTCCTTCCTCTATGGTTGGGGATGTGGGCAATGCGCAGCAGGCGTGCCTGGGTATCCCCAACAAACTGGTGCTCCACTATATTGCTGTAAATATAGCACATGTCTGTGGGCTGAGAGCTTTCACCAATTTCTCCATCTTCATTTGATACATCAGGCTGGACAAGTCATGTTGTACCTCGTGAAATGTGTCTCTTTGGAAGGCTGATCGATATCGCTCCTCGGTCATAATTTTGAACACTCTTCGGTCTTTAATATTTCTGTTAGCCTTTGATTTTAGGATTAGAGTATGTGCAGGGTTTCCTTTGTTTACGATTTCGTATACTAAATCAGTCGTAAGATTTGAGTTCTTTAAACTTACGTTTAAGTCACTCACAACATCCTCAGCCGAACCATAACGGCCCGGACCTAGTGTTACTAATGTACTGTAATACCGTGCAACCTCAATCCGGGCGATACGTATAGATTCATCCCGAGTTACCCCGGCTTTTTCACACCCATCAATGTCTCTAGGAATCGTAAAAACGGTAACTTTATAATCTATATTTAAAAAGAGGGTGTCCAGCTGAATTTCACAAATCCCCACCTCATACGAATCACGACCCAATTCAATGGGTCCATGGAGATCTGTCACAAAGTTGGTTATTTTGTTGTTAGGGTGGAAAGACAGGGACGAGGAGGACGGGAGTGTGACGTAGAAATGGTTAGGAGCCATGTTACATACTATTTAAGCTTCATTATTGCATCAGCTTTTATATAGGTGTTGAAGCTTTCTGGGTACCCTAGGCATTTCACCAGGTACATTTTTCTCTTTCCTGAACCTTTGCTTCCTATAATTTTCTCAATTTTAAACACATTTTTTCCTAAATTAAATGCCACTTTCTGCAACTCCTTGCGGTAAAAGCCTCCTGCGATTTCTTCCCCATTCAAATCTTCAACGTAATACATCATTAGCTCACCTTTACGTCTCATAGCCCTAACTTTAAAAATCACACGTTTCCATCCTTGCTCAAATCCCTTCGCGAATTTATTTCCCGAACGCGACAGCCTTACATAATCATTGATTTTGAAACGCCTAGAGTGTGGTGGTGGTGTTACATCTCTTTTCACCTCTGGGCGCCTACTTCTTTCTAAAACTTCGTTAGGTGTTGTCCCAATCGTGCGATGGTGTGAGCGGTTGTAGGATGAGGCCAATGATTCCAGAATGTCTAGAAATCTGTATGTGTTTTTATGTGTAAAATAGCGGTGCATGCGTTCCTTTATGGTACGTTGAACTCTTTCAGCTAAAGATGCCTTATGTATAGAATTGGTAGTGTAATAGCTGATATTAAACTCTGTCAACATGTTCTGAAAAGCACGGCCTATAAATTCCTTCCCCATATCCGTACAAAAATAGCCAGGAACCCTGTTTTCTTTTAACATCAGCGTTTTGGTGGCTTTAGCAGCTGTTTCAGGTGATTTATTTTTCAGACGAATTAGCCACAGATATCTAGAGAATACATCTATTATGAATAGAATGTAGCGGTAACCATCGTTATACACAGAATATCTTTGCATGTCTGTTAAATCTGCTTGCCAAATTGCGTCAATCGAAGCAGCTGTTGTCTTGGCTGTTTTAAACCTTTTTCTCACAGGCTCATGAAGTATATAAGCATCCTGCTCCCGCAAAAATCTCTCAACATCTTTTTTTCCTACTCCGTAAACACTTCTGTACAATCTATCTACGCCTCCGTAGGAGGCTGGGTTAGAAATGTCATAATAACGTCTTCTTAATATATTAGCCATTTGCGTATTTTAGAGGTACGTGGGTAGGGTTGACCGTTGTTTAACCTCTTCTTTCTCCTCTTCAAAGATGTTACCGCCGGGGGTGATGGCGTCTTCAATTGTGTCACGTGCGACGCACGTTCCAAGTCTTTTAACCTGTTCAGATTTCCTATCATTGTTTTGGGGACATTTATTTGTTGTAGTCTTGCTTTAATATGCTTCCATCCTGATGGTGAGGGCCTATCCCACTTTCTCACCAGATCATGGACAATGTCTACGATATTTGAGCCCTGTACCTTTGCTCCTTCCACAATGATCTCGCCTGTATCGGTCCATTGTATGGCGGGGTCCTCATTCAATAGATTATATAGACTTAAACCTTTATTCCTCAATGTATATGGGAGGATGCTTTTTAATACATGCGCGATATGTTGTGTGGTCGACCCATTAATCTTTGGTTGGTCAGCTCTATCGTCGGACACAGGTCCTACGTCACCATGTCCATAGTTCCCCGTGCTGTGCCTAATAACCACGGGAATCTCTGTGGGGTTCTTATAATTTTCGTACTCGTGAAGAAATTTCTGCAGAGCTTCTTGGTATAAGATTCTTTTCTCAGCAGGTGTTTTTTCACTGTTTAATAGGGCTAACATTTCGCTTTCCATTCTTTTAAGCCTGCTTTTAAGGTGATCTAGATCCGTGTCTGGATTCTTTGAACTTTGCAGTGAAGCATACACCTCATGTGGAATCACTACCACTTTCTTCATTATATTAATCTAGTCCGTAAAGGACGAAAACTGAAAATAAGATTGGGAGGAATGACCCTCCTTTTTGTACAATAATTCGTTTTTCTTCCCTACAGTATGACTTTTACGAGCAAGTGCACGTATTATGTTCTTGTAACGGCATAGGCGACCTTCTGAGGTGGTTCCATTGATACATTGCATTTTATAACATTAAGAGAGATTTCACAGATGCATTTTAAAAAGTCCGAGTCAGTATTTTTAACAAACATCTGCTGCAATGCCGGGGGCAATCGGTGATAGATCGCAAAGCAAATATCCGTAACGCGGGCTTGTAAATGTCTCGGCAAACGTTTTATCCATCGCCAAAATGAGATCGTCAATTACAACGACTGTATGTTCATTTCCCTTTAACGAATTAACGTCATATACAACTTTGTGGAACAAAATATCATCTTGGTACTCGTTGAACACTGATTAATACGTCGAACAACACCATATTACTTTATGCACAAATTTTGAGAACATCTCTCCCTTTTCTTTAATGATTTTAAGCATAAACACAGTTTTATCACATCCTGTAGGTCCAGATATAATACATGTGGATGGGCTCGTGAACCTGAATTTTTCTACAGAGTCCATTTCTAACACGTCACACTCCTAAGTGGGTCATTTACAAAATATAATAAATATTTAAGTGCTGCTCCTTATATTCTAGTCTTGTTTTTCTCTTCTCCCACAGAACCGTGAATGACGATAAGGTACAGCAACCCATCATCGACATTACAGATGACCCCGACGACGACAGTGTAGTTGTGATCACAGAATCCTTCCCCGCCGACGAATCCTCACCAGCGATACCTGTAGCACGCGACAATACAAAGCGGAGGCATGATGAAGAGCTCTCCACGTCAGGTATAAAGCGTGCCAGGATTGCGCCGGTTGTTAGACCACCAATCGTAGAGCCCCAACCCTCTACGTCTTACGACACAACCCCGACAATAGTACCTTCCTCAAATAAAAATATATCCCCTTATTCATGTTCAATTCCGGGTACATCCTCCACAGCAGCTTCTCACTCTGTTGAGGATGGCAAAACAACATTCGAGTTGGTGCGCACCGCTACCCCCACCCCAGCCTTGACTAGAAATCGGTATATAGTCAGGGTTGATCCTAGATCCATGTATAGCAATGGTGTTGAACATGGACTACGGCGCACAGTTGAGCGTATTATAGAGTTTGCCCTTCAGAACCGCGACGAACGTGAAGTCAGGACGAGGCTATCCTTCGGATTCGGGTCAGATGACGGAGATGTAGATGATTTTTGGGTAGTAATACCGTTCAGACGTTTGGCAGCTGAAGATATAGAGTATATATTAGGCCGTATAATGCAGGCCTCTCAAAGTAGTATAGCCTTCAATATGACAACTTTACAGTAAATATTGACCGTGTATTCCGTGTTGCGGCTCATAGTGCCACACCTTATACTCAACTTCAATTCTCAGGCTATTTATAAGCGGCATATAAGCGTCGATCGTAGTTGCGGCTTTATAGCAGTAGTCTTGGTCCGTATGTTTACTGTACTAAATAAACGGGTCAAAAACATTTAGTTGCCTACGGTAGTGGAGCGTGCCCGTAAACTAGCTGTAGACTGTAAACTTGAGTTTGACTGTAATATGGGTCCTGAAGAGCTGAGAAGGGTAGAAGAGGAAATGAATGTTCGTATAGTTGTATTTGGAAAGGATGATCGTGTGTGAGATCGTACAAGGCCCCTACTTATTTTAGGACTGTCAGGGACAACGTATCTCCCAATCCGTAATATAAGGGACCTTTACGGTAGTTATGATAAACGGTAAAAATATGGGCGGCATCATGATTTGTGTAAGGGCTGTATCGAGTTTGCAGATGATATAGTGAAACATTGTCAAGATTGCTGCATGGTATGTGAGCAGTGTAAAAGCTCCAAATGTGAAAGCCGTGTAGTTGAAGCTGAGAAGAGGGACTGTGATGTGTGTAGAAGCACATTTTTCAATAACAAATGTTTTGAGCTCCATAAATCAATTGGCACGTGCAGGAAAATGAGAATCTGTGAATGTGGTATGCGTTATATGATGGATAATTGGGGGAATTTCAAGCATAAATGTGATGAAATTCACTGTCCTACATGCCATGAGAAATACAAGGCGGTTGGAGTAACGCATGTATGTTATATAAAAGACGCCAAGCCTAAAAAGCCCTGTATAACTGTGTACTACGATATAGAAACATACAAGCTGAAACCAAAGAGGTTATTCCACATTTACTTGTAAGCCAGACTATCTGTGATGAGTGTATGGAGATCGAGTGTGATGAGTGTCACAAATGAAGTACAAACGTTTTTAAAACGATGCCTACGATAGCCCTGTGAAACTCTTTGTGTCCTATATTGTCAAGCTAGCGGACAAGTTAAAAAAATGACTGTATATTCTCGCCCATAACGGGGCAAAATTTGACACACAGTTCCTTTATAAGGAGTTGCTTGAGCACGAGTCATCTGAGATATTTACAGGTGATCCCTTGAAAAGAGGCAACAAGCTAATACAGATGCAAATAAGAGGTAATGTACAGTTTAAAGACACTTTATTATTCACACCTTGTAAATTAGCAAAGCTACCCAAGGTGATGGGCGTAGCCGCTGAAGTTTCAAAAGGATATTTCCCTTACACGTTCCTCACTAACGAAACTTTAAATTACGTAGGACTACCTCCATCCAAACATTACTTTAACTATGAATGTATGAGTACAGATGAACGTGAAGATTTTGACCGATACTACAACAGTTTTAATGAATGTAATCCTTATAATATAGCTGATGAATGTGAGCGTTATTGCGTGAATGATGTGCGCGTGCTTAGAGTATGTTTCCAGGCCTTTAGAAGGATGTACATAGGCCGTTTCAAATGCGATCCGTTGCAAGTCGCAACCACCATCGCCTCATTATGTTTTACGGTGTTCAAGAATAACTTCATGCCTAAAGACACCTTAGCCATTATTCACAGAAACAATCCCCGCAGTTATGGGCACAAGGCTATTTACTGGCTCATACACCTACAGCAGCAGACAGGTGTATACATAAAGCATGCCCGCAACACGGGTGAAGTACCCATTAAGGTTAATGGTCGTGTTTTTTGGGTTGATGGTCTAAGTGAAAACCGTGCCACTGGTGAGAAGACTGTGTACTCCTTTAACGGTTGCTGGTGGCACGGATGCCCCCGTCCTGAGTGTGGAATCGCAGGAGATATCCACGGTAGATCTCCTGCCGACTGTCTTGCGTGGACCCGCACCCGCGATCAACTTATAGGCTCTCAGTTCACTCACAAAGTCTTGTAGCATGAGTATGATGCACGGATGGAGACAGATGGACAGTACCGTGAAGAAATAAACACGATCAAGCGTTCAATGGTGCTGGATCCTCTCAAATGCGGTGATAGCTTGTTCGGAGGGCGTACAAATCCCTTCAAGCTATACTTTCCGCCTACGGAGGGTGTGAAACTCCATTACTACGACTTCTGTTCTTTATACCCCTACGTGATGAAGAACAATCCGTACCCCGTAGGTGCGCCTGAGAAACTGGTGGGACCTGACCTACCCACCATCGAGGAGTTCTCAACAAATTTGAACGGGTACTATTTCGGCCTTTCTTTCGTAGACGTACTCCCCCTCGCGATTTATGGATGCCGATCTTACCCGTCGTTATCGATCACAAGCTCATGTTTCCCTTGTGCGTGAAGTGCGCAGAAGAGAACAATGGTGATTGTGACCATACAACCCACCAGCGTAAGATTAGAGGTGTATATACAAGTCCAGAGCTGGATCTAGCTGTTCGCCATGGCTACAGCATATTGAAGATACATGAGGTGTGGAGGTTTCAGAAGCTACCCAACCTTTTCACGCCATATATAAACGCTTTTTTGAAAGATAAGGTCGAAGCATCAGGGTATCCGCGAGGAGTTGATACCGAAGATGAAAAGTCGGCCTATATTCAACGTTACCGTGACCGTGAAGGTATACAGCTTGACCGTTCCCAAATTGTAAAGAACCCTGGCAAGCGCTTTAGTGCAAAGTTGTGTCTAAACAGTCTTTGGGAAAATTTGCACAGAATACTGGCAAAGGGAACGTTCATTTGGCACAAAGTTATAGTGAAGTCTGGGATTATGCCAATGCTCCCGATAAAGAGGTCATGGAGATCATGAATGTAGGTAATACTTACATAATAAAGTACAACAATACCGAATTGGCCACAGATACCTCACGGGTTACAAACATACCTGTAGCCAGCTTCACAACGGCCTATGCACGCATCAAACTTTGGGGCTTATTGCATTCTCTTGGGCGGAGGGTATTGTACGCTGATACAGATAGTGTGATATTCACAGAGAGGGAGGGTGAATACACGCCTCCTATTGGTGAATTCCTCGGTGAGTTGACCGATGAGATCAAGGATGAGTATGGAGACACCGCATACGCTGACTCTTTTGTCTCAACAGGGCCAAAAACTTATGGGGTACGGGTAAGGGTGGGGGAGGATATGAAATATATCGTGAAGGCAAAGGGTATCACGCTCAACCAGGTGATTCGGCGGGTCGTTAACTTTGAATCGTTGAAGGATCTATTGTGCTTGGATGATGAGGATGAGGGCGACCGGCCGCCCCAACTAACTGTAGGTACTCACAATTTTCTGGCGCAGAAGCTGGGGGGCGTGAAGGAACTTAGTGGGACAAAGGTGTGCTGTAACACCAAGAGGAAACGTTACCAGGTACCTGGTACCTATGATACCGTACCCCTTGGATACCAAATTCTTTGATGTGTCTATTGTTAACTTATTTATTACACGTATTTGTAAATATATATATACCTTGAATATAATTTTTGATGTGTCTATTGTTAACTTATTTATTACACATATTTGTAAATATATATACCTTGAATATTTCGTTTATTAAATAAATCGTGTTTCAATTAGCGTTTGAATTTCTCCTTTGTGTGTGTTTGTGTGTGTGTGTGTGTGTGCACACAGGAGAAAATTCTAAGCTCCGCCCAGCGTGTGTACAGGAGAAAGTTCTAAGCTCCTCCCACCTGTATGATTGAATACGTGACTCCTGCTACTATCTGGGCTTCCCTGCGTGCTCAGTTGATCGCAGTAAGCCCTGGATCTCAGACGTGTATTCTCCCCCGTAGACAGAAAATAGTAATGGCTACCTTTAATATTGCGTGTTCGACGTTTTTGAAATGGTATGCTGCAACGTGTCAAGATTTGGTGGATACTGAAAAACTCCCTATTCCACCCACCTTTTAAGGCTACATTGAATCGTGCGAAGGAGCAAGAGGTACAAATACTCTATGGCTATTCTGTTGAGAGCATTGTAGGATTTCGTGGGACAAGTGATGTCTTGAACTATGTTGTAGGACAACTTTATAAAAGCTTACATATACCGTGAAGTAAAAGAAACAACACGTGCAGAAGAGAAGCAACGGATATGGATAGTGAGTCCTGTTGATAAGTGGTGTGACAAGCAATATTATGTCATGTTGCATCATGCCGAGTAGTTGTACCCTGCCATTGACAATGTAAATCTTGTCATCATCCAAAATCTTAAGTATTTTTATCACTGTATTAATATATATCATGACGAAGTTTGTAGTGAGGTTGTGGCTAATGCCCTGTGTGAGTTCTTAACAGATTTAGAGACGAGTATCGCTTGTTAAACAAAAAGGAAAAATATGGGCATATGTTCCTTTCAAATAGTGCGCCGGATTGTGAAGATGTTTAGTTTGTGGAAATGAACGTGTGGTGAGTGGTAAAACATTAAAACTGTTATAAAATGTGTTAAGTTCGTGAAAGTCTCCCTTTGCAAAAATGTCTGGCGAGTATTCTGGGGAATGGGAGTGATAAAAAATTAAAACCGTTATTACTTCATGTATCGGAAAATTTCTCAAAACATCTACCCAATATAATGGGATACAACTATTCATGTTCGAACAGCGCTGTACACGTTTCACTAGATTATGGTGTGACTCACTCCTCCCGTCGAGCCGATCCGTTACATGTGGCTCATAATCATTTCAGAGGTTGAACCGAGTGGACGTGCGCTCCTGGAATACGATGGAACTTCTTTTGAGCAGCATTCTCAACGCCGTGTACGATGTGTCCGTGACGAAGTCGTTGCGCGTGTTCAGGCGTAAATCCGGTGCCGTTAACTATGTACTGGAAACGGGATGTAGACAAACAAACAAACGGAATGTTGTTTATTTAAGTGTCGAGGAGATAAATAGAATCTTCGTGATAGTTGAGAAGTGGAGTGAGGATCGTTATAAAATCCCTACAGGTGTAAGTACAAGAAGAGAGCAGATTAGTGACACCCCCTCATATCCCGTTGTTTGTACGTTGTGTATAAATAACGATCGGCCATACATTGATATACGGCTGATGTGGAAGAATGCTTCTGATAATAACGCTCTTGTCCCTACGCGAAATCGTTTCATCCTCGACAAAATGTTTGGAATCGTCGGATTCCGCAAGCTGAAGCCTATATTAAACGCACGTGTTACGGATATGCTTTATTTTGATACGGTTCTTGAATACGCATACACCGCTCTGCTCGATGGGTTTACCGAGTGTAGGACTGAACAAGATGAGGATGGTCTAGAGCTGGATGATTATTTAAAAGTTTAGACTCTTTGAAGTATCATGAACTTTGGTACAAAGCACTTGATCGGTACAAGGCTAAGCTCACCTACACCGTTCACCCTGAAGAACTATTTCTTAATATAATGAGCAGCTATCGTAACGACTTAGAAGATTATTTCAACTGTCGCTATGCAGTGTGAAGAGGAGTTCACGATTGAAAAGCTCGGGTCGGTAGAAATAAACCCTCGATTGGAAAGGCGTGTTTATAAACTTGTATTTAATAATGACGTTGTGGCTAACGATGAACTCTTTGTGCGTGCTTTTGATTGTATTCTAGCCGTATTTAAAGGTAACTTGCCAACTGGATGTAAAGTGGGCACAAAAATAGTACTGAACGATATGAAGTGCATTTATATAGAGTACAGATTTCCCTATACCTTGAGTGGTGAAATAATATTAAAAAGCGTATACTGCGTAATGCAAAGCAATAACGATGTGATTGTAGACTCGATTACGTGTGAGTTTAGTGTATTGCGCAGTAAAACAAAGTGAATGTATTTATTTTCAATATATTTAACATAATTGTGTATATATATATTTCTCCTGTACTGCTATGTTGATGGCTATACGTTTTGTATTTCTTATTTTTTATTTTGTGCAGTAGAATATAAAGTGTATGTATTTATTTTCAATATATTTAACATAATTGTGTGCATATATATTTCGCCTGTACTGCTATATTGATGGCTATACGTTTTGTATTCATTTTTTATTTTTGGATTTTGTGCAGTAGAAGATAGTGTATGTATTTATTTTCGATATATTTAATTATTTAATATAATTGTGTATATACAGGGTGGGGCACGGGAACAAAGTGTTTTAGGAATAATCAGGAAAATGATATTTATTTTTGTAAAGAAAATATATTGGTAGAACAACATTCGTAAGAACATAGCATTTCATGTCATAATAATCATGTACCGAAAATTATATCTGGCATATGATGTCCTTGGCCGTCGACGCATTGTTGAAGGCGTTTACGAAAATTGGCCTCCACTCTTCCCAGCAGGTCTCTGTTGATTTGGATGATTTGTTGACGGATCGCTTCCTTCAATGCATCTAATGTACGGGGCTTGTCCTCGTAGACACGTGACTTGAGGTACCCCATAGAAAGAAGTCACATGTGGACAAGTCAGGGGACCGAGGGGGCCATGCAATGTCACCAAATCTCGAAATGAGATGGTTGGGAAACAGGGGGCGAAGAACAGCCATTGACGCTCTGGCGGTGTGTGGCGTGGCCCCATCTTGCTGAAACCACAAATGTCGACGAGCAATACGCCTTCTTCGTAACTCAGGGATGAAAAAGGTGTTCACCATCTCAATGTAACGCCCAGATGTTATGGTAACGGTAACCCCATTTTGTTCGAAGAAATAGGGACCGATGACGCCAAACTTTCCACCGCGCACCAAACTGTAACCTTAGGGCTATGCAGCGGTTTTTCATGGAGTTGTCGCGGATTTTCAGCAGCCCAATACCGACAGTTTTGATTGTTGACGGCCCCATTAAGGTGGAAATGGGCTTCATCACTCATTACCACCATCATGTTTTCATTCTGCTCATAAAGTGCAAGCATTTCCTGTGCAAAATTCAGTCGTTGGGGGCAATCGTTTACATTCAATTCCTGCACCATCGCTAACTTGTATGGGTGAAAATGTAATTCTTCATGCAAAATCCGTCTAACAGTACGATTGCTGATTCCGAGTGCAGCTGAATGTCTCCGAGCAGAGCGGCCTGGGCTTTGCAACATCGCTTGTCTGACCCTTTCAACGTTCTCTGGAGTACGCACAGTGCGTTGCGGCCCCTTCGGTTTTGTTTTCATTATTGAGCCTCCTGTTCGAAGATTGTTAACCCAACGTAAGATTGTGTCACGAGCGGGAACAGATTCATTTCGATGAATGTTGAATCTGCGGCGAAACGCACGCTGAACTGCTGTCACTGACTCGCCACTCCTAACAAAATGATCATACGCGAACATGCGGTGTTCTAACGTCCACTGCTCCATGATGGCACCTGAAAGATAAAGGTGAGTGTTAGTTAAAGTTAAATGCTATGACCCAGGAATGGAATGCTACCTACCGCACGCCCCTCCCATTCCTAATGGCCGATTACTAGCTATTCAAAAAACACTTGATTCCCGTGCCCCACCCTGTATATATATATATTTCTCCTGTACTGTTATATTGATGGTTATATTTTTTATTTTTTGATTATATACATATTCCTCGTTCATATTTCTTATACTATTATTATTTTAAATTTTTTTTTATCATTCCAATGTATATTTATTTTCTATATATTTACAATATTTCGTCTAAATAAACAGAATGATGTTATGGTGTTTTATTTAATTCTTTTGGTTGTAAACGATATTTAATTATACCAAATGGCTGGTTACGCCTTCTAAACCGACTGACGGATTTCTAAGCCAACCGTCAAGAATATATGCTTTAATTAAATAAATAGCACAATCTAGCAACTCAACCTGAACAAGCCATTTACGCCTTCTAAGCCAACAGTCAATAATATATGCTTTAATTAAAAAAATAGCACAACCTGGCAACTCAACCTGTACAAGCCATTTACGCCTTCTAAGCCAACTGGCGGATTTACATCTTATAAGACAGCGGGCGCTCGGCTGAAGTTTTAATATGCACTTGGCTCCTGCCAGATGAACACCTCTCTTCCTTTCTCTCCTTCTCCTCTCTTTCTCTTGGGGATAACTCCGCCTCCAAGTTTCATAACCCCTTGTTGCACCTGCAACATTCCCCTCTCCCCCTTGGCAACATTGAACCGTTGCATACCCCCCTTCACTGCATACTCCCCACCCCCTTCATTGCATACCCCCTTGTTGTATATCCCCACCCCCCTTCATTTCATACCCCAACCCCCTTTGCAACATTGCTCATTATCTCTGCAACATTCTTGCACTCCTCCATTTTGCGCCCATCCTACTCAGACTATAAAACTTTAGGACTTTGTTAGTTCACGAGAGAAAATTGCACTATCCGTAATGAATCAGACAAATGCGTTAAACTGCAAGCAACTGTCAGATTTTAGTTGCCAGTAATCTTAAGCCTTTGCTAGTTAATTAATTTTAAGCTGAGTTGATCATTTCCTCTGTTAATGCTTTTACGATATTTTTTAGCTATCTTACAAAATCCGGACCGTTCTTTATATTTAGAAAATTACATTATTATGTGGTTTTGCGTGCTGAGTTCAAAAAAGTTATTCATTTTTTTTGGGGGGAGAAATGAAAAATAAAGTTACAGCAATTTTTATTTATAATATTAAGTCGATATATGTAAATTATGGTAATAAAAATTGCTAACTTTTTTATTTTTAATTTCTCCAAAAAAAGAATAATTTTTTTGAACTCAGCACGCAAAACCACACAATAGTAATTAACTTTCTAGTTATAAAGAACGGTCTGAAATTTGGAAAAGATCCATTTTTTATTCTATTCAGTCATTTAATGACATTTTTTAGCGTGTACAAACATGGCTCATAATTTGCCATTAGGCCCCTTAAAACTCCTAATTCTAAGAATCACTCCACCGCCATTAATCGCTAACTCCAATTGAAAAAAAAATAAAACAACCATCTTCAAACTTTCCAGTAGTTGATAAAATGCCGCGGAAGGCTACTTTTATATTAATTTTCAACCCATTCATCACGGAAGAAATGAGAAAAAAAATGAATGTCAGTAAATTATTCATAGACTTCTTGTAAAATCATTTACTCGTTAAACGTTCTCTCCAAGCTGCGTCTTACAGTTGAAAATGTTTACTGGGAGGTAATCAATAAAGTCTTTGTACTTCCACAGTTATTGATGGCTCCCTTACACAAAAGAGACTAGGCTATTCGTCACAAAATATAAGCGAAATTGACTGCTCCACGGCATAGATTTAACATTATAAAGAATATAAATTACTTTTGCTGAAAAAAGTCGTTACACTCCAATATGAACCAGCCTTGCTGCGATATTAAAACATATTTATTACAGAATTTTCATATATCAAGGTCCTGTCGCGAACTTAAGTGTCTTACAAATAAATATCTGTAAGAAACATGGGGTTTGAACACAGTACTTTTTCAGCACACTGTTCCATAATAAAGATTCTTCTATAACCAAATTTACCGCATTGTTTTCTAAATCTACAGTATATATATATATATATATGAAAATTATTTCACGAAAGTAACACGTGAAAAATATTTATGATGAAAAAACCACGAAGGAAAGGAAACAGAATGGTGCTCAAGCGCTTTCGTCTAATGACATCCTCAGGAACACTGAAGTAAATAAAGAGTTCGAGACTATATATAGGTCACAAAAAAATACATATATACCGGGTGTCTCAAAAGTCACTATCTATTTTGAAAAATAATGGGAATTACGAAAAACTGGTTTAAGACATGAAAAATATATTTATTTCAAAGTAAGTGCCACAAAGAATTAGTGCTATTTATTTATCTGTCTCCACATGGCGACCATCAGTGTCTCTACAGAGCTCAAAGCGATAAGTTGTTTCCCGGAACACACTTTCCAGCATTTGAGGTGTTATTTTCTGAACTGCATCGGTAATACGATTTCGAAGTTCGGCTACATCACTAATTCTTCTACCAGTGTACACCTTAGACTTAATGAAACCCCAGGCGAAAAAATCTAATGGTGTTAAATCGGGTGAACGTGCTGCCCATGGTTGTGTTCCTCCACGACCAATCCAGCGACCGGGGAAGCGTCTGTCAAGATAATCACGTACAATTATTGCATAATGGCACGGTGCTCCATCCTGCTGAAAAACTACTGTGTCAAGAATGCCATCTGTAAGAAGTTGAGGTTCGAGGAATTGTTCAAGCATGTCAAGATAATAAACCAATTAACTTTTTTTAAATACACAAATTTGCACCAGAAGTACATATCTTTATGCCAGCATAGCATTTTTAAAAAAAACATCTAATGTCACCGAAATAGATAGTGACTTTTGAGACACCCTGTATAATAAATATAGAAATAAAAATTGTGGGAGAAGCATACAAATTTGTAAGGAAAACTACCAATTTTAGCACTTTGACAGTCTTGTCTAAATCCGTTCTGAACGAATTCAAAACAGGATCAAATGGATTGTTTACAACCAATTTTATAGATAATGCCTGGATTATATATAGGTCACAAAAAAATAAAAGGAAATTGAAAAATAAAAATTGTAAGAGGCCCATGCAAATTTATAAGGGAAAACTACCAAAGTTTTAGCGGTCTGCCCTTCATATCTAAATCCGTTCTGAACGAATTCAAAACAACAGGGTCAAGTGGAAAAAGACCTTGGCTCATGTTAAAGTTATTTGTAAGTTGAATAACACTGAGTAACAAAATTTGAAAAATTTTCTGTTTATTGTGATTTTTCTGTCGTTTCTTAATGATTTCGGGGCGCTGATTCCAAAAATGATATTGGTTTTGCTCTATCATCAACCGTTTCAAAAATATAGGTTATCACACTTTTCATATGGCAAAGAACAGTATATAAAGAAGGCTAACAAATATTTTCTGAAAATAAAAACACTATTGGAAATTAATGTTTATTGAGCCAAAATTGTTTGACAAACCAAAAACGGTGCAAAGGATATAATATATATCATGAGAAGAACCGATAAGAGAATAACAAGCCTCGTTATGCAGTGTGCGTTCCTTAAAAATGCATTGAAGAACGCGACTTCCGCGTATGAACATTCTTATCCTTTCTGATCAGCGACCATACGTAGTCTCCAATCATGGAAGCATCCCAATGGCCATGGTACCTTTTCTCCATCGTTTGAATATCTTGATGGAATCTTTCGCCATGTTCTTCACTCACATCGCCCAGGTTATCACGAAAAAAGTCTAGATATGAATGCAGATAGTGTAATTTTAAAGACATACGGCACCCCATTTTGCCATAGCACTTAATGAAGTTTGACACTAACTCTTTATAGTTTGGTGCTTTATGGTTGCCTAAAAACCCACGAACCACATCACGGAAAGCACACCAAGCCTCTTTTTCGATCGGAGTAATCTTGGCTTCAAGGTTCTTTGAATTCAACAGCGCCTTGACTTGTGGTCCTACAAAGATGCCAGCCTTGACTTTGGCCTCAGAGAGTTTAGGGAACATGACCCGAATCTGTTGGAAAACTTCCCCTCCAAAATCCAACGCAGTTACAAACTGCTTAATTAGACCCAACTTAATATGGAGAGGTGGTAGCAGAACTATGTCAGGCTTCACAAGAGGTTCCCTGAGTACATTGTATTTTCCTAGTTGCAGTCATTCACGTGAAGGCCACTGAACTGTTTTATAGTGCTCAGTTGAAGCCCTGCTATCCTACAGGCAAAGAAAACATGAATATTTAGTAAACCCTCCTTGTAAACCTAACAGGAAACCAATCATTTTGAAATCACCACACACCTCCCAGTTATATTGTTCATACCTGATTTGAGTGAGCAGTTGTTTGACATTTTTATAGTCCTCTTTCATTTGAACAGAATGTGCAACTGGTATAGATGGATATTTGTTCCCATTGTGGAGTAGAACAGCTTTTAAACTCCGAGTTGAACTGTCAATAAACAGGCGCCCCTCTGAGGGTATATGTATTAACCCAATAGCTGTGAATAGACCATTAACCTCGCTGCAATAACAGAGAGAGCCATTAACATTGTGGAACCTTGCAAACTCTTCATGCCGCTTTCGGTATACAGTGCTCTTGCAGTCTTCTCCAAGCAAATTCCACTCTTTGAGTCTGGAGGTCAGAAGCTCAGACCCTGATTTCGTCAGACCCAAATCTCTAATTAAGTCGTCCAATTCCCTCTGATTTGGAAAGTGAGGGTTTGTACTGAAAGTTACTGTATATTCTTCATCATGACTGTCCCCACCGGCCGACATCTCAGATGAGCTAGCTGCATCCTCATTTTCAACCTGCAAATCAAAGAAACAAAATATAGGCATAGCTATATATGTAGAAGAGCATCAGCACTAAGAAAAATCGACACATAATGACCCACAGTCTGTAAATACAGAAGGTAAAGTAATGGATAGATACCTGTTCTGGTGGACGTGATATTGGAAGACCTTCGCCATGTGGTACAGACAGGAGCTATGGACGACGCTATGCTTGGATACTGAAGAGTCTGCCTTCCTTTAACATTCCTGTACTTAGAAACATCTACCATGCAGTAGTAGCAATCGTCGTGGTGGCTCTTTAGTTCTCTCCATATTCTGGGTACCGCAGCCACCCTTCAAGTGTGGAGCGGCAGCTTCCACAGATCACATGAAGTGCCCAGGGCTTATCTTGGTCACCCATAGGCATACCAAAATAGAGCCGATACGCGATCCAGAACTTGGTGCATTTCAAAATCTTGTGCGATACTTGCTTGGGGCCTATGTAATACCCACAAACGTAGCAGAATATATCCGGCGAGTGTTTACAAACTCTAGTTGCCATTCTCTTTACCAAACTGTACTACATTAATCATAACCTGCAGATATAGAGATAAGAGTTATTAAATCTGCAACAGATTACAGATTCCAGAAAAAAGATGTATTCGCAACACTGAAATAATGTTCGCAATAAAAAAAGGATCGATAACACTCAAATCGTCAGCACAGAGAAGCACAGAAACACAGTACCTCAGTGCTGGTAACCATCAGACAAACAACCTGCTTTCTTTGTGTGCTCACACTTACTGACTTCTCAGACTCTGCGCTCTTCTTTATATAGCACAGTGGAAGTTTCGAGCAATTTCTAGAGCAAGAAACTGTCAACGAACATCCGGATTGTTCTCAACAATTCCTAATTATTCTGATATTGCTGCGCCCATAATAACATTATACTGGTAAAACATGAAAAATGGATTGTCTCTGAAACCATTGATGATACACACAAACCAAGGCCAGATTTGGACTCAGCGCCCACAAATGCATGTAAAAACATAAAAAATCCTATATAAACATAATCAGTGTTACACAGTGTAATAGCAGACTCAAGAATATTTCTATTAAGAATGTTGCTAGAGTGAAACAAAACTGAAGCATTATTCCAATCAATACAGTGGGATAACTCTGACAAATGGACAAAAAGGGCACTGGACGACTGTCCTGTTCTAGCGGAATATTGATGCTGTTTTACACGCGTGTGCAAACCCTTTCCCGTCTGACAAATGTAAAAGGAATCACATTGTTTATAACCAATTTTATAGAAAATGCCTGAGTTAGCCTGAGTTATTGGTAGGGCTATTTTTAACTATGATTTTTTCACAACATTGTTATATGAAAATACTACATTAATATTCAAAAGTTTAATTACATTAGCAATGCCTAAAAAGCCAGGGAAAAATGGAAGTACTAAAATATTCTTTGACAAAGTGCGAGTGTTATTATTCACACGATAGAAGGTTCGTTTTGCCTAGTTAAGACAAAATTCCATAAACACAGGTGGATATCACAGATCACTTCCAATACCGTTGATTTTTTCCATTTCGGCATCCATGTATTCCGGACTGGCGATCCTAAGAGCGCTGAGAAACATTGAAGAAAATATAGCCTTCTTAATGGGAGTGTCATGTCCAGAGTAAAAGTGTACGTAGGACAAATTGTTCGTTTTTTCCGATAGATACTAAACTTAAAACCTGAGCTCTCCCTATGTACACGCACATCCAAAAACGGGATTGAGTTGTCTTGTTCCACTTCTAAAGTAAACTTAATGGAAGGGACTTGATCATTTAACTGAAGGAGGAAGGCATCCAGGTCAAGATTCATGGGCCAGATACACAAAATATCGTCGTCCCGTTAGAACGGGACAGTCGTCCAGTGCCCTTTTTGTCCATTTGTCAGAGTTATCCCACTGTATTGATTGGAATAATGCTTCAGTTTTGTTTCACTCTAGCAATATTGTTAATAGAAATATTCTTGAGTCTGCTATTATCCAATTTACAAATAACTTTAACATGAGCCAAGGTCTTTTTCCACTTGATCCTGTTGTTTTGAATTCGTTCGGAACGGTTTTAGACAAGAAGGGCAGAGCGCTAAAACTTTGGTAGTTTTCCCTTACAAATTTGTATGCTCCTCCCACAATTTTTATTTTTATATTTATATATATAGTCTCGAACTCTTTATTTAATTCAGTGTTCCTGAGGATGTCATTAGACGAAAGCGCTTGAGCACCATTCTGTGTTTCCTTTCCTTCGTGGTTTTTTCATTATATATATTATATATATATATGTTGCATCACTATATCTTTATTATCGCTATTATAACAGACGCTGTTCTTCTGAACTCTCAAACTGCATGCCTCCTCCTTTAAGGAGAGCACGCAGCACCAGACTTTCGACACTTTCTCACTCCTTTTCTGTTCAACTCTCTAACGCAAGGGTTATTCGGTATTTTTACCCTTTCATCTACTCAACGGGTCAACTGTGGAACAATCTTCCTCAATCCATCTTTCCCCTGTTGATGACCTTCAATCTTTCAAGCGCACAGTGTCTAGACACCTCCAAAACCCTGAACCTTGATTCTGGGTTTCTTCTTCTTCTATAAGGGGGGGACGTTTTTGCGGACACTCGACCTTGGCCCCTCCTTCCTACATAAAAAAATATATAATAAATTAAGACGGGGTACCATCAAGTAAGAGAGCCAAGAAACTGATAAATATCTTTTTTTTAATGCAGATATATTGTAAGTTGGTAGAAATGGACTCCGAGGAAGTGAATTCCGCAGAGTGTATGTGCGGGGTGTGAAAAAGTTTTTCTGAAGACGTTCTGTGGTGTGGAATTTCTACTCAGAAGGCATGCGCACTCCGAGAAGACCTGGTGGGTATGGCGTGGATATATCAGGTGATTCTTTGAACATCATCACAGAACATGTTTTGCACTAGGGGACCAATTTTCTGCGTAGAGAAGGTACAGTAAAAGTTTCATGTTTTTATTTCAGTTAATAAAAACTACAAACCTTTTAAAGTGTCAGAAGTTTAAAGAAATTGTAAATATATATATTTATATATATAATATATATATATATATATATATGGGATGAATTCCCTGACGAGGTGTATTTCTGAATACACGAAAGGCATAGGAATCACTTTTCGTTTTCCTTGTGGGTTTATATATATACTATATATATATATATATATATGTAAAGAACGACGCTTGTGTAGAAGAGCATTCCGCACAAGATGAGGAAGGCGAACGAGCAAATGAAAAATGAGGTACCACCCTGGAATCGAACCCGGGATCATCCGATTGCCGGTCAGATATGCTATCCACTACACCATGGACTTCGATCAATCAGAAGTCGTAATTCTCCTACATACGAGCAGAAACCAATGCCCTGAGGGGGCACCTTCGCATGCCGTACATATATACATTTTAACTGCAAACAACACACAGTATAATTAATGTAAAGAACGACGCTTGTGTAGAAGAGCGTTCCGCACAAGATGAGGAGGGAGAACGAACACATGAAAAATGAGGTACCACCTGGGAATCGAACCCAGGATCATCCGATTGCCGGTCAGATATGCTATCCCCTACACCATGGACTTCGATCAATAGGAAGTCGTAATTCTCCTACATACGAGCAGAAACCAATGCCCTGAGGGGCACCTTCGCATGCCGTAAATCCACTAATTTCTGACCACCACGACTACTCTTTACTGTATAGGCCATTATAAGGGCTTAGATTTGTATAATTTAAAAATAAGCATAACGGGAGAACTTCCACCAAAGAGACACAATCAGACTGCGAACTAAACTGAAAAGCTAAAATAAATTAATTCTGACGAAGGTGGTTGGATTTTTCATTTATTGGTGCTTGTTTTTCATATTTGTTCGGTTTTTTTTTATTCTTACGGCGAAAATGCCTTACGGCGAATTTCTTTGCGGCGAAAATGTTTTCGGCGAAAAATCCTACGGCGAATTTTCCTACGGCGAAAATGTTTACGGCGAAAATACATAGAACCATATATATATATATTAGGGTGGTCCATAACTATATCGGCGAAATTTTTTTTTAATATTTCCTAGCTCCCACCCACTGAAGTTGTGAGGTTCTGTGAGAAAATGCAGGTAAATTTTCGTTTCGGTCAGTTCGTATTTAGGGGTCGCTCACGAGTTTCAAAATTTATCTTTCTGTCACTGTAATAGGTATTATATGGTCTGCACTGCAGCTCCACCGCCTTTGGGACTCCCTCGCATCCACGAGCTGATGGATGAGTACTATCCGTTCTACGACGAGGGTATTATGGTTGGTAACCACTCATTGTTGCCTAGTCAAAGAGCTTTTTCTGGCATTCGGAAACTTCCGGCGATGCTCTGACACTACTTGCAGCAGATACTGCAGCTGCTCCTCATCTTTGGTGTGGCGGCCGCTGTACTGTTGGACGAGGGTCACAGCTCGCTCGGCGTGGTCCTTCACCACCCTGAAGTTTTCCACAACCCTAAGCGCCACCTGGAACTACATTTTTTCCCATTCATCCGGATCTTTGTTCAAGAAACATGCAGACAATTGCAGTCGTTCGAAGAACCTCATCGAATTCTTCGTCACAAGGCTCTCCAAAGACGAACTGAAAGGCAGGTTGACACGCTTTGGAGTCTGCTCTCCACCCTCTTTCTTGTATAGGGCTGCGACCATCCGACGTTTCGTTGCAGATGGAACATCGGCATCGAAGAAGGCCAATGGAATTATTTCACCAGAGAGGTACCAAAGCTGTCCTGCCTGCTTCTGACTGGCTGCTTTGGAGATCTTCTGCTGTGGATACGACCTCAATGATTCCAAGAGGCAAAGGTCCTGGACTGGAGCGGAAGCGGCCATCGGAGCAGTGAACCATGCCTTCAGGTAGACTGTCACAACGAAGATGCTCATGTTTTGCAAGTATGTTTTCTCTTTCGGTGAGAGATGTTGCAATTTCTCCCGGAACATCCACATCTTGATAGAATACAGGACCTTGCACATTCAGCGAGCGTGATGCATCGCACCTGGGCGCTTGAATCGAATCGGCGATTTAAGATTTCCACCAAGGAAGACAATGGCGTGTTCCAAAAATTCCTTGTAATCGTCTCAGTACGTTTCGCGCTCGATTTGGTTTCTGGCGAACTTCAGAAGTTCTTCTCTGACTAGTAATACGGATGGACTAACATTGGGGTCGTAGACAGCTGTTTGGAACTTGCTTTTGTCGATGTAGTTCCACTGTTGCTGGAATCTCTTGAATAACAGAACTTTAGGACCAGAAATTGCGTCATGACACGCCGTGAACGAGGCGGCAACTATTAGCTCCATGACATGATGCCTGCATGCAAAGTAGAGCGACTCTTTCTGCAACTTCTGCTCTAGGAGCAAACAACATCCTGAGTGACGGCCAGTGTTAGCAGCGGCAGTGTCAAAACATCTCCCCACCACTCTTTCACTTAGTCCCGAAAGTTGCAAGATATCGAACACTGCTTGTGCCACTGTTGCCCACATCCAGAAGCTATTTTTGGCACTCCCAAGAGCTGGCAGTTGCCATCTGAGATGGACACTAAGACGGGAAGCCGGTCCACCTGCTCGTTGTTGGTAAGGTCTAGCAGAAGTTTTCCGTCCCAGTGCACCACCACTGGCGTGTTCTTTTTTTGGGGGGAGGAGAGAAGGCCAACCTCCAGTGGCTCCCTCAAGAAACTCGTCATCGGCAGAGCTTGAAGAAGCAAGTTCGGCTGTTTGGGATGTCAAGACTTGCTCTTCGACTGCTTTCCTCTTTCGGACGTCTTCCTCTGCTTTCTGCTTTGCAACCTTCTGCTCCTTCTCCGCCAATTTTTTGTCGACGGAGCCCATTGTGCCAAGCCGACCGGGCTCTCTCTTAGCGAGAAGGAAGTCGCGACCTTCTTGAAACTAGATCATCTGGAGAGCGTTTCCATGTGCAATGTCGAACAAATTGTTCAGCTTGCTTTTGAAAGACGTCTCGTTTTGGACTTGTTTTGGATTTCGCCTTCTCTTGTTCTTTTCCAAAGCCTGCCACTCTTTGAACAAGACCAAAAGCTTATCCAAACAGTGGTCCTTCCGGCGTGTTGGTATGCGGGCTCTCCCAAAATGAGAAAACTTCCTCCAGCACTTCTT
>JAJOZX010003092.1:122500-165000 GCA_023014485.1 Bathynomus jamesi | reverse complement strand
TTCCTTCAGTTTTGCAAGGTTTGCAACAATGCAACCAATGAATCTAGGGCAATTACATGTGATCGTTGTCAATTTCTCTTTGATTTTAACTGCATGAATTGGAAAGATGAAGACAACCCTCTTACAGCAAGTGCCATGCAACTAAATGGAGTAAAATATTTCTGTGAAAGATGTATAACGGAAATAAAGTCGTTTATGGTTAATAAAACAGAACGAGATACTGAGGAATCAGCGAAAAAAGAGAACATAAATGATGACAGAAAGAAACAGGAAAGGAGACGAAGAAAAGTGAAGCATTTCACATGACGGAATACTGACACACAAGAAGGGCGAAAAATTTATTGTAACAAAAGTACTGAAAGAAACACACGTTGATCAGTTGGAGATCACCAGAGAGAACAGAGCAAACAGCGAAAAACAAGTACGAAATCACGATAATAGACTGAGCTTATCTCCACAAAAGGAAATAAAACAAACAAAAACAAAGGCCCCGAGTGACAATGTGGAAAGAACTGTGTGCATATACTATGCAAAGGGCCTTTGCAGATGCAAGGAAGGAGAGTGTATACTCATATATGAGAGTGCAATTTTTGTTATAATAACGGTCACTGTAAATTTTGTGACAGTTGTAAATTTTATCATCCCATTACTTGCAAATACTATGCAAGGCAGGGGATCTGTAAATATGGTAAGAAATGCCACTATCATCACTTCTCAACAAACTCAAGGGAAAATAGAAAAAATGGCAAGAAACCTATGAATACAAACCAAGAAGCAAATTTTATTAACATCGCAGACCACACTACAGCTATTAAACCTCATTCAGCACATTCAGTCGACACAGCTGAGAGCCGCCGAGCCGATTCGTTACCGAGGAAAAACTACCAGAACAGGAAACCGGAAACGAAGCTTTCTTAGATGACCCTAGGAATACGAAATACGCGATACAAATGGAAATTGAATTTGAAATACTCGAAGGACAACGCAGAACAGGAAATATAACTATCGCCCTGGTAAATATTTAAGGGCTAAGACCGAACCACACAAATAAACAAAGTTTCATACCTGCAAGAACTTATGGAAGAAACAAAGACCAAAGACTGTCATTGTATACCTCACAGAAACACATCTTAAAGACTGACAAGGAGATTGTGAAAACTGTAAATACTGCACAAATAAAAAAGAAATAAAAACTGATGGTTACAACATACATGTTACGAGCTGATTACAAAGGTTGCTGTGCTATATACACGTACATGCGTGAGAGCCATATGACAAATACAATAATAAGTAAATCAAACAGCTACGTGGAGCTCTTAGCAGTAAAAATAAAAAAATTAGTGATACTAGTAGTTAGCTCTAGACTTCCGAACACTCCAACTGCAAAATTCTCTGAAGCTATTGTCGACATCCATCAGAAACCTAAAAAAGTCCCTAAACACCCGATCCCAGAATATAATACGCCGCTGTAATTTTAATTTCCAACTTAAAAAATGCAAAAGCATGGGAAGAATGTATATATACCCCAGGAGAAGGGGGACACAAGAGAAGACCAGGAGCAAAAAAAAATTTTAATAGCTCTAACAAATTAATTTATGTAAATCCAAGAGATAACAGATAACACCAGAAAAAACTGCATAGATCTGGTATTCACGAATGACACCAACTTAATTAATGGTATAAAAATAACAGCAACAAATATCTGGGACCACAACATTATCGAGGTATCGACTTAAAGTAAATACGCATACTGAAGAAAGAAGCAAATTTGAGAATTTTAATCTAAACTCTAAGACTATAAATTGGGAAGAAATCGATCCCATTTGGCCCAAATAGAGTGGAAAATAGTCTTGGAGGATAAAACAACCGAAGAAATGCAAATAATCTTGGGAAAAAAGACGCTGGAAATCTGAGAAAAATGTGTTCCAAAAGCACAGCCAAAGGGAAAGAGGAACTATTTCGAGAGACAAAGGCAAAAACTATTCCGAAAGAGAAGGAGCAGGGGTACTTCGAAGAGAATTTTAGTGGGTGGGTTAAAATATCATAGTTTTTTTTGCATTTGTATTTGATTACAAATAAAACAAATCAAATGTACATGTTGATGCATATTCATGTGCTCACATATATATGCTCTTATTTTATTTTAGTAGGTGGGTGAAATCTTTATATACGTCAGCAACTGCCCACCCACCTGGTGGATAGTTGCCCACGTACAGAAAGATTTCTCGTCTTGGAGATAGGCCCAACATTCTGGATTTATTTCTTACCTCTCATCCTCCTTCTTACTCTGTGAAACGTTTTTCTCCGTTGGGCTACTCCGACCACAATCTTATATCTGTTTCCTGTCCTACCGATCCAATTGAGCTTTTGGATCCTCCCAAGAGGAGGCGCCTTTGGCACTTTGATGCAGCTGATTGAGAAGATCTGAGGCAGTACTTCTCTGATTTCCCATAGAATGATTACTTCTTCCGTGGTGCTCAGCGCATCCGAAGATGATTCTCTTGGGCATGAAGGCGTATATTCCATATTCTATTCCTACTACTAATGCAAAAAAACCTTGAGAGGAGTCTTTCAGAAGGTACCGTCGCTATCCAGCTCCTGACTCTCACTCAGCTTATACTTTTGCCCGGAATCGTGCAAAATCTGTCCTTCGACTCGCCAAAAATTCCTTCAAAATTGTTCTAATTATTCTCGCTCTTTCTGGCATCTAGCTAAGAACCTCTTCAACAACTTTACATTCTTTTCTTTCCCTCCTCTTTTCCATTCCGACGGCTGAGTTGCTGTCTCTTCTCCTGACAAAGTTGAACTCTTCGTTCAAATTTTCACTTCCAACTCATCCATGGATGATTCAGGTGCTGTTCCTCCATCTTCTCCTCTCTCTGACTTTATATCTCTGAAATTAGAATCTCTTCCAATGAAGTTCTTTCTGCCCTATCTCGGCTCAACTCCAGGAAGGCGTACGTTCCAGATGATGATCCTGTTGTTCTTAAGAACTGTGCTTCAGTGCTGACACCCTGCCTCGGCAAACTCTTTTGTCTTTGTCTCTCATCTGGTACTTTTTCTTCCTGCTGGAAGTTTGCTTTCATTCAGCCTGTCCCAAAAAAGGGTGACCGCTCTCAACCTTCCAACTGTCGTTCAATTGCTATGATTTCTTGCCTTTCCAAAGTTTTTCAATCTATCCTTAATAGGAAGATTCTTAAACACCTTTCTTCTCACAATCTTCTTTCAGATCGCTAGTATGGATTCCGCAAGGGACGCTCTACTGGTGATCTTCTTGCATATCTCTCTGACGCTTGGTCATCCTCCTTTCAGGATTTCGGTGAAACGTTTGCTGTTATACTAGACATATCGAAAGCTTTTGACAGAGTGTGACACAAATCTTTAATTTCGAAACTGCGCTGTTTCAGTTTCTATCCTATCTGCACCTTCATCTCTAATTTCCTTTCTGGCCGATCTATAGCTGCGGTTGTAGATGGCCACTGTTCTTCTTCTACAGCTATCAACAGTGGTGTTCTTCAGGACTGTGTCCTGTCCCCCACTCTTTTTCTTTTATTTATTAATGCTCTTTTAATTCGCACCTCTTGTCCTATTCACTCCCATGCCGATGATTCCACTCTTCATTTTTCCACCCGCTTCACAAAGCGTACCTCACAGCAGTCACTCCACGATTTGCGGAGGAAGGCTATGAAGCACTTGACCTGTCTACTCGTTACAATTTTCCACACGACTATCCCCTTACCTTCAATAATACACAACTTCTCTTAACATTCTTGGCGTTTCACTTTCTCGTGATCTTTCCTAGAAAGATCACATATGCAGCCTTTCCAAAACGGCTTCTTAGAGGTTAGGCGTGCTGTACCGCCTCCGCAGTTTCTTCACCCCGACTCAGTTGCTCTCTCTGTACAGAGGTCTTGTTTGCCCCTGTATGGATTATGCTTCTCATGTGTGGGGTGGATTAACCCACACAGCCGTACTTGACCGGGTGCAATCAAAGGTTTTTCGTCTCATCAATTCCCCGCCTTTTCCTGATTGTCTTCAATCTCTTTCTCTCTTCGCAATGTTGCCTCAGTCTCTTTACTATCGCTATTATGACGGACATTGCTCTTCTGAACTCTCTAACTGTATGCCTTCATCTTTAAGGAGAGCACGCTGCACTAGACTTTCTACGCATTTTCTTTCCTTTTCTGTCCAACTATCTAACGCAAGAGTTAATCGGTATTTTCAATCTTTCATCTACTCACCGGTCAACTCTGGAACAATCTTTCTCAATCCATCTTTCCTCCTGTCTATGACCTCCCATCTTTCAAACACAGTGTGTCCTGGCATCTCGAAAACCCCGGACATTGATTTTGGCTCTCTTCTTCTCTGTGGGGCACTTTTGCAGGCATTTGCCCTTGGCACCTCCTTCCTCCATAAAAAAATATATTACTGTACAATTAGTACCACATTTAATTTTTCAACTTTTGCTGCTACTAATTGTACATAGTTGGTTCAAGTACTTATAGTCATTTCTGCCATATGTTTCTCGTGTGTGTAAGTAGCACATCCTCCTTTTCGTCTTACTGTCAGCTAGAAGTGTGTTATAGTTGTCAATTTGTATTTTTTTTGGTCGATAGTTTTCAGATGAATTTCCGTGAGGCGTGTAAAGTCTTATCTTGTTTCTTACACAAGTCCTTTCAGGTATATGACTTTATCCAGGGAATGGTTTGGATTTAGGTTATGTTTGTTGGCTAGGATTATTTTTATTTTTTCGTTTTCATTTTCTTTTTGTAGTTCAGATTCGTTATCTCTTGGTGGTATATGTTTCGTTGCACTGTAATTCTCCGAGAATTTTCCCTTCTTTATCTGTTTCGATATATTTTGTTCCGATATCGTATGTAATTTCTTTCTGCATTTATTCTGTACGGCTCTCGGATCTACGTATTTGTTAATTGTCTTAGTCTTAGGGTATTTAGCAGCTGAATTGTGTTGGCTACATCTCAAAAATTGGTAACCCTGTTTGCTGATGATTTTCGCTGCTCAGCTGTCGTATTCTTTTGTGGTAATGGCATTTTTGCCCGTTCTCTCGTATCTTGCATAAGTTTTGCAAATACGAAGGTGGTGGAACTTGCAGATTTTTTCAAATTTACAATATCCCTTTTTGCAATGGAAGTTAAATAAAGTGGGATGTGCATAGACCCATTACCCATCCCTGTATCTGCAATGCCCTTTTGCATAATATTTGCATACGATATTTTCAACGTTTTTTAGTTTTTATCGTCTTTTTATTATTATCTTCGTTTGGTAGTTTCACCACATCAAAAACTCTACTTGTTTCTTTTCTTTCTTCTACAATAGTATCTGTTTTTCGTGCTATTTTTTAATTTGTTTCTCTCCCATCCACACCGTTTTCCTTCGGAACATTCTGGTTATCTTTTCCTCCCATTATTTTCTCTCTCTCTATTGTATTCATATTCATATTTTCCATTTCTTTAAATACCGCAAACGAGTTTACAATCTCCGTACATACTGTAAGTCACACAGAAATTTGATGTTCGTAATTTGTTTCGCGTTCGATACAAAGGATATTTTTCTATCGTTCCAATTCATAGTTAAAATCGTACAATTTTATGCAAAAATACACCCCATTGCTTCCAGTTGTTGCTATATTGCATAAGTTGAAAATTAGGTGAGAATTTGGACCCATGGTTATGTTATTTATTACTGTAATCGCTCAATACACCCACGGAGTCAGTCAAAAGGGTTTGTTTTTTATGACCTTTTTCTTCCGTTTTTACAAACTTTTCTCAGATGACTACAGTACTTAACTAATAAATTACGTTAAATTATCTTCAAATTTGCGACATCTGGCAACTATAAGTCCTGCAGCCACAAGCTGTACCCGTCATCTTCAAATAAGAAACATACAAAGGAACATACGAACGGACAATACGAACGAACGCCTGAATTTTAACTACATGTGTAAATAAAAAAGTAATGTAGAGCAGGAACATTACCTGAGAATCGAGTCAAATTCTCTCGGTAACACTTCTAAAAACTATCAACAAATATCTAAATTTCAAGTGAATAAACTTTACAAAAATGGCAAAACGAGGAAACAAATTCATCAAAAACAACAACAGGCATCCCCACTCCCTCATCTCCAGGAGTCTCCGTGAGGGAACAGGAGAGAGGTATGCCTTTTCCTTCCACATCAAGCGCTGCTTCGACTGGAGAGATCTCCCTCCAACAGCCTCCAACAACGGATCAAGGAATTTCAGTCGAATTAAAGGTGGGAATGCCAGGCGTTAACCGGTTATAATATTATAATAAACAATTGGATTTATACATGGAATCGTACCGATCTTTTATCCTAAACTGCTTGGCAGAAAAGGATGGAAGAATAAACAAATTAGAAGAAAAGAGAATTAAACGGTGTATAAACGCTCTTAATGAGAGAGCATCCACTATGGAAGATCGATTACAAAACCAAGCAATAGAAAATGAGAAGTTAAACAGCGACTTCAAACAGGAACTTTACAGAGACTTATATTTTATCGGTGGACCTGAAGTCCCTAAAGGCTCTCCAGATGAAAACTCCACTGAAAGTGTACGGAAGTACACCGAGTTGGTAAAAATAATAATGCCATAAACAAAAGAATCATAAAATTCAAGTTGAGGAACTGGTTGTGGAAGTCAGAAATAAGAAGTGCAGTTAGTTATAAATATGAAACCTAATATATATATATATACATATATATATATATATATATATATATAATATTTAGGAGAAATCCAATGACAAGGAGAAATGTAAATGCCATGAAAAGTCTTCTTTAATGCGCAACGTTTCGAGCAATACGCTCATCTTCAGGCTGTTTAATAACAATGTGAAATTAAAATCAATATTGAATGAAAAACAAAACAGAAAATTTCTATAACCTATTCGTAAAGACAAATTTTAAAAGACTGAGAAAAGAGGGTTAAATTCTAAGTTATACAGATTTACATATAAAAATTAAGAAGTTATTTTTAAATACATATAGTAAATGTGAAATTAATACACTGGAAAAATTAACAATAGTACACTGGAATAATGGAACTAGCTACCTTACACAGCAGTATCCGAGGCTGACTAATTTGAGCAGAGACAAGAACGGGAAACACGAGAGATGGCGAGGGCGATTGGGGAAGGAGGGATTATAAGGAATTGGGGAAGGAGGAGGGATCATAGCAAATTGAGAGGGACGGCAGATGATACACATTCAGACTAGGGGACAATGCTTTAATGAAAAGCGATTCTAAAATTCTTAGTGAGTTGGGACAAGTATTACAACCAAGAATTTTAAAATTGTCTAAAGTGACATCAATTTTACATTTAATGCTGTGTTCACGAATACTCGAGGCTTCTTTAGTTTTTAAAATTTTACCTGTTCGGCCACTTATTCCCATATGCGAATAAAATCTAGCCCTGAGAGAGCGAAAAACGGTGATTCTATTACTACATCAGTTTACAGGAAACCCACTTTCACTGGTTTGGGCATGAATTTTTTTTAGTTTTACTGATTTCAACTATAAGATGTCTTGTATTAAAACTCTCCTGTTCAGAGGATATAATTTGACCTCTAATTTTACCTTACTTAATGATGAATTTAATAATCTAAGATCATACTTTACTAATAATAGTTTTCCTGTTCAATATGTAGACAAACTAATTAGATCCTTCTTAAATAATGTTTATAGCCCTCAACTTCCATGTATTACAGTGCCGAAGGATATAAAATATTTCTTGGTACCTGAAATGGGTCCTTTGAATAAGGAATTTAAGCTTAAATTTACAAAATTGTTAAGGAAATTTTTTTATCATACTGATTTCCGCATCATATTTATTAATAAAACGTCTTTAGGTAGCTTTTTCTCAGCGAAGGATCGAACCCCTGATTCGTTGCGTAGCGGTGTTGTATATTTATTTACCTGCCCCAGGTGTCTCCTTGGGAATTACATCGGCAGCACTGTTCGCTCTCTCAGGGCTAGATTTTATTCGCATATGGGAATAAGTGGCCGAACAGGTAAAATTTTAAAACTAAAGAAGCCTCGAGTATTCGTGAACACAGCATTAAATGTAAAATTGATGTCACTTTAGACAATTTTAAAATTCTTGGTTGTAATACTTGTCCCAACTCACTAAGAATTTTAGAATCGCTTTTCATTAAGCATTGTCCCCTAGTCTGAATGTTGACTCATCTGCCGTCCCTCTCAATTTGCTATGATCCCTCCTCCTTCCCCAATTCCTTATAATCCCTCCTTCCCCAATCGCCCTCGCCATCTCTCGTGTTTCCCGTTCTTGTCTCTGCTCTCAAATTAGTCAGCCTCGGATACTGCTGTGTAAGGTAGCTAGTTCCATTATTCCAGTGTACTATTGTTAATTTTTCCAGTGTATTAATTTCACATTTACTATATGTATTTAAAAATAACTTCTTAATTTTTATATGTAAATTTGTATAACTTAGAATTTAACCCTCTTTTCTCAGTCTTTTAAAATTTGTCTTTACGAATAGGTTATAGAAATTTTCTGTTTTGTTTTTCATTCAATATTGATTTTAATTTCACATTGTTATTAAACAGCCTGAAGATGAGCGTATTGCTCGAAACGTTGCGCATTAAAGAAGACTTTTCATGGCATTTACATTTCTCCTTGTCATTGGATTTCTCCTAAATATTAAATTGAAGCTCTGTAGAAGCAACCCGCATGATTATATATATATATATATATATATATATATATATATATATATATATTATATTATAATCACTGTGAATACAGAAAATAAATTTTTAATAAACTATTAAAACTTAAAAAGGAAAAGATAATTTATTCCTGTTATATATGGGACGGCATAATATATTCGCGTAAGACGCAGGAAGGACAAAGAATATCGATTTATACTCAAAATGACTTCGACAACTTTCGGCACCCGCCTGTTAAGTAAACCTATCACTACATAACCTATCAATCAGTATGTATCATTACTCTTATATATAATAATAATTTTTTAAAAATTCGTAAATTTATGCTCTCTTAAAATTTTATAATTTTATAATCCTTATAATTTTATAATTCTGCTCTTCTAATAGTCTTTCAAATTTTGCAATTTCTTTTTTATGCAAGACGGAGGAGCCAAGGGCGATTGCTCGCCAAAGCGCCCCATCCCCCGTCCATAGAAGAAGAGAGCCAAAATCAAGGTTCACGGTTTTCGAGATGCCTGGACATTCTGTGTTTGAAATTATTGGAGGTCATAGACAGGGGAAAAGATGGATTGAGGAAGATTGTCCCAAAGTTGACCAGTTGAGTTGATGAAAGATTGAAAATACTGATTAACCCTTGCATTAGAGAGGTGGGCAGAAAAGAATCATAGTGTCGAAAGTCTGGTGCTGCGTGCTCTCTTTAAAGGGAGGCATGCAGTTAGAGAGTTCAGGAGAGCAATGTTCTTTCTTTCCAGAAAACATCACGAGAAATGGAAACGCCAAAAATGTTAAGAAAAGAGGAAGGATTGAGTTGTTTATTGTTGAAGGTAAGGGTTAGTTATGTGGAAGATTGTGACGAGTAGACAGATGGAGGAACTGAGTTTTAGAGGCATTGAAAGCCACAAGGTTTTCTCTGCCCCAATCAGAGATGACAGAAAAATCAGAGGTCAGATGTGTCATACTATAGCTGTCCTCCGGGAATCATGGAGTGACTGTTTTGTGAAGTGGGTGCAAAAGTGAAGGATGGAATCATCGGCATAGGAGTGAATAGGACTGGAGATCCGACTAAATAGATCGTTGATAAATAAAAGGAAAAGAATGGGGGCAGGACAGAATCCTGAGGAACACCACTGTTGGTAGCTTGAGAAGAACAGTGGCCATCTACAACCGCAGCTATAGATCGGCCAGAAAGAAAATTAGAGATGAAGGCATAGATAGAAGGAGAGAAACCGAAGGAGGGACAGTTTCGAAAATAAAGATTTGTGCCAGACTCTATCAAAAGCTTTTGGTATGTCTAGCGCAATAGCAAAAGTTTCACCGAAATCCCGAAAGGAGGATGACCAAGAGTAAGAGAGATATGCAAGAAGATCTCCAGTAGAGCGTCCCTTGCCCAACCCGTACTGACGATCTGAAAGATGATTGTGAAAAGAGAAGTGTTAAAGAATCCTCCTATTAAGGATAGATTGAAAACTTTGGATAGGTAAGGAATCAAAGCTATTGAACGATAGTTGGAGGGTTGAGAGTGGTCACCCTTCTTTAGTACAGGCTGAATGAAAGCAAACTTCCAGCAGGAAGAAAAAGTACCAGATGAAAGACAAAGACGAAAGAGTTTGCCAAGGCAGGGTGTCAGCACTGAAGTACAGTTCTTAAGAACACCAGGAGGAACATCATGTAGAACGTACGCCTTCCTGCAGTTGAGCCGAGATAGGGCAGAAAGAACATCTTTGGAAGCTATTTTAATTTCAGCCATAATTGCTAAATTTCAGTTTATAAAATTATATAATTTTTAATTTAGGTTTCAATTTTAAGTTTTTATAATACCATAACTTTCGAATTTAAAATTTTATAATCCTTATTATCTTATAAATTTGTTATTATCATAGTCCTTCAGATTCTCTGTTAATTTTAAAATTTTATAATGATATAAATTTTAATTTTTTATTTAATTTTTTATTTTAACTTTTAATAATTCTATAATTTTCTAAATTTCAACTGTACAATAGGGCGGGGCGAAAATACATCGAACTCAAGTTGTCAGTAAGAATCATGGCTGGAAAGGTGCTCTATTGCCCACCTATCATAAAATCATCAACTTTTATAGCTTATGAATATGTGCATTCTCGCAACTTTGACCTCAATTTTGAAGAAAAGCTAAAATTTTGAAGCAAATTTAGTTTGGTTAAAAATTATAACTAGTGATACACCGGAGCTCCGGCTCCGGCCGAGCAGGAGTTCCGGCCATTTTAGAAAACCTCCTGCTCCGGCCAGAGGTCTCACTAAACTCCGGCCTCTGGCTGGAGGTGCCAAGTACACCAAACTCAATTCTGACAACTTTTAGTTTTAATTCCCTAAAACTATAAAACCTCATTTCTGCACCTATCCGAATATTTGAGTTCTCAGATGACTGTCATAATAATTTATTTTATGAGTGATCAGTGATTGTATTAACATTTCAGTTCTCAGTGACTGTAATAATAATTTATTTTATGAGTGATCAGTGATTGTATTAATATTTCAGTTCTCAGTGACTGTAATAATCATTTATTTTATGAGTGATTGTATTAATATTTCAGTTCTCAGTGACGGTAATAATAATTTATTTTATGAGTGATCAGTGATTGTATTAATAATTGATTTGATATAGGCTACTTTACTCAGCATTCAGCAAGACATCACAAGTTTCATAACCTGATGATATTCTGTTCAATGGGAATTTTTAGAGAAATTAGCGCACACAAAGCATAGAAAGTCGACTTTTATAAAGTTTAAGTTATTAAAGACTTAATAATTTAAAATAGCAGGACTATAATATATAAACCCTAAATAGATGAGACGATGGACCACACACACACACACACACACGCACACACACACACACATATATAAATACTGAACTAAATCAATTGGCCGGAACCTCCGGCCGGAGGAAAAAACACTAAGCCTGAGATTCCGGCCCTCCGGTGCATCACTAATTATAACAATATTTCCTTTTATAAACCAAAACATGTGTTCATCACTAAATTATATGAAGTGTAACTGCTATCTTCTTGTTGATTCACTTAAAATCTAACTTTGTTTCCCTTTTTGGATTCTCTAGCCGAGATTTCTTGCTGAGAATAACCATTCCATGGCGGGCGTCATGTCCGTAGACTTTTTCACTTGCAGAGATTTCCTTCACATTTCTTTCAACTGCCTGGGAATGACACGGGTATGTGTCAAGAATTATGGGTTTTTGGCAGTCATCAGTGCTACTTATAACATCAGAGAGTAAGGAAGGAACAGTAATATCCATTTCGTTCCAATCAGTCATATCCATGTAGGTCGAAGCTGAGAAGTTGAGCCTGATGGATTTCTTGTCAAACATTCGAATTTCACCCGGTATAACACTCCTTTTCGCTTGTAGCACTTTTTCGACTGTTAGCTTCCAAATATTCTTATTCTTGTTAGCGATAGCAGATAAAAGGATATTTTCAGGATGACAAAAGTAACAGTTGTTTTGTAACACAGGACGAATAATGTCTTGGTCGATTTTATGTAGTTTTTGATAGAGCTCAATCATGAAGAAAAAGTTTTTGGCCCCATCCTGGCAAGACCAGTTTGCTTTGATATAGATCTATAAAATGAGCAATCCTTTGAAGTGTCTCTAATGGTTTTTCGTGCGACATGTAATAACGTAAGGGACGATTTGCTTTTGTCAGCCACCGTGCATTATTGGGAGACCAAGGTTGAGCAGTTTCTAACAATTTCATAGCTGGACCTCTATCATGACCGTTTTGAATTGACAAACACGCCTTATGGAGGTATTGCTGGTCACTGCTGAGATCTGCTAGTACTTGTGGTAAGTCCACCACTTTTCCAGCGAGAGGTGGAAATTTTGTAGTTGGTCTGTGTAGTTCTACTGTAGGTCCTGTCGTTTTCCCGTCAAGAACTTCCAGGTATTTTCTCAAGGGAAGCTCATTAGTGTGAAGTAAGCAAATAAACCATTGTAATGGTCTTCCCAATGTCAGCTCTAGTTTTCTAATTACTCCATTTGATTTACCTGTATTTACATTAGTTGCATCACAAACTACTGCTTTTAAAGTCGATGCAGAGTTAGTATCAGTAATTACTGATATAATTTCTTTAGCGATATCACTTGCCCTTCCACTTTCAGGAGCAACATAGTCAATATATTCGTTTCCTGGAAATGAAACTAGCACATAGTGGTCTTCATTCAAAGTCCGCTGGCATTCTCCTACTTTTGAAAGAGTTTTATCAATTTTTCCATCAAATCCAAGGCAAACTATTTCTTTATTCTGTTCTTCATGCTTCTTTCTTTTTATGTTTTTCCACAAGGTTCTTTGACGACGTAGTTTACTGAGATCAATCGTAGTATTTTCAGATAATAGATTAAGATCTTTTACAACAGCATTAGTAATTAAACAAGCATCACAGTTGCTTATTTTGCATCGATCAACTGCCTTGCATAATTCTGGACATTGGTGTCGATTTTGAGACTCGTACTCGCTCAATTCGAAATCTTCATTTTGATGACCTTTTCACTTTCAGAGCTGATCTCACCAATATCCCAAGGATTCAACTGCATTTCCTGGACAAAACTCTTTTGTTTATCTTTAAAGAATTGTCTTTTATGCTTTCTGCTTTCCATTTGTTGTAGTTTTGAAGTTTTTACTTTGCCCAACTTACCTATAATCATTTACACTCACTTTTTTTAAGAGAACCGGAGGCATAGCACTTGCAGCAACATATGTCAAATAAATTTCTGAAGGAATCATATTTACTTTCCTAAGTGCTGGAAGATCTTTTACTCATGGGATATTTTCTAAGTTCTTGTCCCTTCTCAATTAATCTCTACCTTAATTACTATGCTTTTGAAGTCGATTGTTGGAATGGAAGAACGGATATATACTGTATATCATTCACTTCTTCCGCTATAATTTCAGCGTATTTCTGAGTGCTAACTGTTGCAGTAATGAGCTAATGTTTAAGATAAGCTTTGAATACATCTTCACAAGTTGGTAGCTGGCTGCCAGGAAGCTCTGCTGGCGTTCCGAAAAAAGAATGCTTCCCTTTTTCTCTTGTTTATACCAGAAGAGGCCATTGCAAGTTATGCTATTAATCTGAAACAAAAGCAAATAAAATGCTGAATCAGGAAACACATGATAGGTCAAACAAATGATAGGTCACAAATACACATGTAGGCACACAAATACACATGATACTGTAGGTCAAGCACATATGGGTCCTACACTTTAAAATAAGCAGAAACAATGTTTATTAATGGTTTTTTGATAGACATTGGCATTAATTGAGTTTATTGTTGGGATCCTCATACCTGTGAGGCGAAAAATTAATTTAAGGAAACATGCTAAAACAGGATCTGTTGTGGCCTTTGTTCGCAATTTATTTTTTCATAGTTGCCATCACCGAAATTAATATGTCTGAAAGATATGACTTATTCCTTAATCAGTGACTACTCAGGCATCTTTTGCAGCATGTTTCATTAAATTAAATGTTTTTCAACCCACCCTACTGTACAGTCTCACTGTGAATGCGTACATAATATCATGGTCTCACATGCGTTTTTGCTTTGCTACAACTGTTTTTTTTTTTTATTATTATTATATATATACATATATATATATATATATATATATATATATATATACATACATATATATATTATATATATATATATATATATATATATATATATATATATATATATATATATATATATATATATATATATATGTGTGTGTGTGTACTCAAAATGACTTCCGCAGCTTTCAGCAGCACATACATATAGAAATGCCTTCGGCATAACCCACCTGTTAAGTAAATCAATCTTAAAAACTTTCTGATTTTACAATTGTTTGGATCCTATAATTCTGCTCTTCCTTACTGTCCTTCAAATTCTGTAATTGCTGAGCTTAAGATTTTAAAAATTATATAATTTTTAATTTTAACTTAAATTTTAATTGTTAGCTTATATAATTCTATAACTTTTGAACTTAAAATTTTATAATCCTTATTGTCTTATCACTTTCCTATTCTCACATTCCTTTAAATTCGATAATCTCCAATTTTAAGATTTTATAATGACATAAACGGAGCAAGTGTAGTTTACGTCCCTCTGTGGTGCCTAGTGTAGTTTACGTTCCCCTATATATATATATATATATATATATATATAATATATATGTGTGTGTGTGTGTGTGTGTGTGTGTGTGGTGTGTGTGTTTATATATAGACGAAATGAAAAGAAATGAAAAGGTTTATTGGCGGACTATAGTCTATATGACAAATATTATTAATACAATGACAGTTCACATACTAAAGATAAAAATATATACAGTTGATTAGAAATAATCAAGTAATGTCGGAGTTGAGTGGAGCTACAGACAGACTTTTCACCAAGAATTCCATGGCTTAGAGCAGGGGTTCCCAAATTGGTGTTCCGCGGAACACTTGTATACCGTGAGAAGTGTTCCGCGGAACACAATTTGGGAACCCCTGGCTTAGAGGATAAATGGCAGGACTCATGGATAGCTTGGATAATCGGGTTGGTTGATTTTTTAATTCTTTGCATCAGACTGTATTGAGCACGTCTTGATACTTCCGGGAAGTTCGGGACATTGTGGGTAGCAAACATTTGCGAAGCTGAGCATCTCGGGGGGGGGGGGGGGGGTATTTATGTAAGAGTCTAAAAAACCTGTTGTACAGCAAATTTACGGTTCTGCTAGAACCTTTTTTATAATTCACCCAGAGTTGCTGTCCGTATATATTACTGCAGAAAGTACGAAAGGGAATGCCTTTAGCTTCACTTATACAGAACCGAAAGTTCATTATAGTCATATTCGCTTTAGCACAAAGGCTTCGAGATTGTTTTCTTATATCCGAGTCATCACTCAAGGAGCTGGTAATAGTTTGACCCAAATACTTAAACTCTTGTACTTCCTCAATTACTTCACCTTTCATTTTTAACGTAATATCAGGTGGGATATATATATATATATATATATATATATATATATATGTGTGTGTGTGTGTATGTGTGTGTGTGTACTCAAAATGACTTCCGCAGCTTTCAGCAGCACATACATATAGAAATGCCTTCGGCATAACCCACCTGTTAAGTAAATCAATCTTAAAAACTTTCTGATTTTACAATTGTTTTGATCCTATAATTCTGCTCTTCCTTACTGTCCTTCAAATTCTGTAATTGCTGAGCTTAAGATTTTAAAAATTATATAATTTTTAATTTTAACTTAAATTTTAATTGTTAACTTATATAATTCTATAACTTTTGAACTTAAAATTTTATAATCCTTATTGTCTTATCACTTTCCTATTCTCACATTCCTTTAAATTCGATAATCTCCAATTTTAAGATTTTATAATGACATAAACGGAGCAAGTGTAGTTTACGTCCCTCTGTGGTGCCTAGTGTAGTTTACGTTCCCCTATATATATATTATATATATATATATATATATATACATATATATATATATATATATATATATATATATATATATATATATATGTGTGTGTGTTTATATATAGACGAAATGAAAAGAAATGAAAAGGTTTATTGGCGGACTATAGTCTATATGACAAATATTATTAATACAATGACAGTTCACATACTAAAGATAAAAATATATACAGTTGATTAGAAATAATCAAGTAATGTCGGAGTTGAGTGGAGCTACAGACAGACTTTTCGTACCAAGAATTCCATGGCTTAGAGCAGGGGTTCCCAAATTGGTGTTCCGCGGAACACTTGTATACCGTGAGAAGTGTTCCGCGGAACACAATTTGGGAACCCCTGGCTTAGAGGATAAATGGCAGGACTCATGGATAGCTTGGATAATCGGGTTGGTTGATTTTTTAATTCTTTGCATCAGATTGTATTGAGCACGTCTTGATACTTCCGGGAAGTTCGGGACATTGTGGGTAGCAAACATTTGCGAAGCTGAGCATCTCGGGGGGGGGGGGGGTATTTATGTAAGAGTCTAAAAAACCTGTTGTACAGCAAATTTACGGTTCTGCCAGAACCTTTTTTATAATTTACCCAGAGTTGCTGTCCGTATATATTACTGCAGAAAGTACGGAAGGGAATGCCTTTAGCTTCACTTATACAGAACCGAAAGTTCATTATAGTCATATTCGCTTTAGCACAATGGCTTCGAGATTGTTTTCTTATATCCGAGTCATCACTCAAGGAGCTGGTAATAGTTTGACCCAAATACTTAAACTCTTGTACTTCCTCAATTACTTCACCTTTCATTTTAAACGTAATATCAGGTGGCTGATTACAGCTTTTAGGATAAAATTGCATAACCTTAGTTTTTGTAACATTAAAAAGAACATCATGTTTCTGCGAATATAATTCGCAGACTTTTAGGAGCCGATCCAGACCTTTAACAGAGGGACTTATTAACACTATATCATCTGAATAACTAAGTTATTTATCCTTGTGTTATCTATCTATACAACATCCCACTGTTGCCTCATTAAGTGAAGCAATTAATCGGTCATATACACATTAAACAGCATAGGGGAGAGCAAGGAGCCTTGTCTCACCCCGCAAGAGGAGCCAAAACATGCGAATAGTACATTGCCCCACCTAACAGTAAAGGATTGGTGGGAATACCAAAATTACAATAAATTTAATACGTACATGGGAACCTTCCTGTCTTCTAGTTTTTTAAATAAAATATCATGGTTCACTCTATCATATGCCTTACTTATATCTAGGAAACAGCTATAAATAGTTGAATTACTGTTAATGTATTTAGATATTGTTTCTCTAAGTACATAGATACACAGGTCAGTTGAGTGGGACCTTCTAAAACCAAACTGATTAGATGTCCATAGGTAATCATTTAATCGGAGTAACAAGAGTTTTACTAGTAGTTTCGAGAAGCATGAAGCGACAGCAATAGGCCTGTAATTATTGCTGGACAGAATGTCTTAATACTTATTTTTGACCAAGGGTAAGATATATACCCTCATGAACTCTGCAGGGATATAGCTATGAGCAAGCATGGCTGATAAGAGCAATGATATATGCAGATATACTACGTCATCGGCATATTTTAAGTGCTCATTCGATAGGTCATCTACGCCTGACGCAGAACCAGTCTTTAACTCTTTAATTAACCTCTTTACTTCAGGAACTGATATCAAAGTATTTTCCTTTGCCCCTCCCACAGGCGTTTCGCTGCAATCTATCTTAAGATTATCCCTACTCACACTGTTAAGAATGTTTGAGTAGTGTTTTCTCCACAGCTTTGCAATTTCATCCTCCCCCGACACCCCATCGATTGTCGGAGGGAGGACACTTTTGACACCCGTTTCATTCTTAACAAATTTCCAAAATTTTTATCGTTATTTATGCGAGCTTCATAGGCTTTTGATGCTCGAATAGACACTTCTTCCTGTTTACATCGCCTTATGGCCGCCTTATACTGACCCCTACTTCTACACACATTCATGTATACTGGTCGTAATCTGGGTCTACCATGAAAGCATCACAAATCGTAGGCGTCTTTTGATTCCCTATTCAGGGGAGCAATAAAATCATTCCATCCAGGAATAATCTTAGTATGATCGTTGTAAAATTTAATCAGGAGGCTTCCTGCTTCTCTTAGCAGGGATACTATCTTACTATAATCCATAGCTATGAGTTTACAGTGAGAATCATTTGAGCAAGGCTTACTACAGTCAAGATGCAAAATTTCTAAATTATTAAAGAGGTGACCTGTTCTGTCTTTGTGTTCTATTCTCTGTTGCGTATTAACATTAGACCAATCGACGCGATTAATTATTCTTACCTATTGAGTTCTTGTTATATCGTGTTGCGCATAAGTTGGTAAAATTAATTAATAGGTCTAATATTCTGTGATCAGAAAGAAGGAAATCATGCAGAATATGAACTCCAACAATTCGATCCTTTAGATTATTACTAGTTAGACAACGATCAATCCACCTGGTGATACCACTCACATCACTAACATATGCATAATTATCACTGGTTACCCCTAATATATCTACATCACTTATACTTAAATTGGCCGACTCAAACATGTTACCTAATTCTACAAAGAATTCCGAGTTCACATGCGCGTTAAAGTCCCCCATTATTATACAGTGAGAATATTTGGGGTTTTCTGATAATGATTTAATTTTGTATAGCAAATCATTGTATTCATCTAGATTAATGCCGTTGTTGTATGGTAAATAGCAATTTACAATTAACATGCAATCATTGTTCACTTGTAATTCAATGCCTAACAACCTTACATTATCGCTTGTTAAAATTTTTATATGTTTTGACAAATTTTTCCTTATGAAGAAAGCAACACCACCAAAAGGCCTACCTACATTAATTCACATGACAAGTCTACTGCTGATGACGCATGGTACATAAAATCATCATAGATGGTAGAGAGGAATTTTAGCTCTTGCTTAGGTAGCCAGTGCTCTTGCAGGAGTATCAAATCTGCAATGTTACAGATTTTATGAACATCTACAATTGAATTCTTCACTGACCTTACGTTGTATGAGACTATTTTCAACAAGTTATCCGCCATGACCTATAGAAAATTTATTATTAATATGATTATTATTATACACAGTACAAATTTCAGGCATTACCGTTATTATTATTATTATTATTATTAATAGTTTGCCTGTTATCAAATCTCCTGGAAAAGTGAATAAACTCCTTAACAATAATACCATCTGGCCACTGACTCATATTGTACGGATTGAAATGTGAATTTACACCTTTAATTATTAATTTAAATGAGTTATAACACGGAGATTTTGTGCTTAGTTTATTAACTAACAATATACTGTGTTCACCACTAACTTCTTCCATCATGTGTCCGAATATCGCTTTCCTCGTTCGAGAGCTGAATTTGCGACACAGAGAGGGTGAAATTCTTCACCGGTGGCCTTGCCGCGAAGACAGGTTGAGGAACCCTCCCTGAAGAGCACCTGTTAACTGTGACACCCGTCCTCTTCCCTCAGTCTCCCTGAGGCAGGGTTCGCCTGCCTGGGGGATGGGTGGCACGACCTTGGGGAGATAGGAGGCCCCTCCCCAACTCTGTGGCTTGGTGAGGGTCTGTTAGCGGTGTTTATATCCTGACGGACGCGCGTGCCCCTCCTTCTTCGGTGGGATGGGGGGGAACTGTACGCCGAGCGAGGCGTTTGAGTAATCAAACGCCTCTCCCATGCATTGGAAGGTAAGGAAGAGGGCAGTGATGCTTCGTCTCTTGGCATCGGACAGTCCCTGTTTCTCATTGTCAAATCGGGATCAGGGGTCCTTTCCTGAACGGGAGGGAGGTTGACCACTTCCCCTGCATGCTGTGTTTCCACCCCACATTCGTGGAGTAGTTGGGGGAGGGGATTTCGTTTCCTTTGGTGCCCGACGCGCTTCTTGGGGTTCTGACTTGCTGAACAACTTCCGAGTAACTGGGCTTTGGGAGGAGCGTTTCTTTCAACGCATCTAACTCTGACTGGAATTGTTCTAGCGGATCGCATTTTTCTGATTTGACACCACATGTTGGTGTTTCAGTTCAACTAACGACTTCTGTACCTCATTGTACTGTTTGAGGAGCACCAAAACGTCTACATCACACATAGAGATTACCGGTATTCTATGAAAATTAGTAACGTAGGTAATATTCTTCTCATTATCCCGGAGGGTCGACACTTTATTTATAATGTCGTTTAGGATAGTCTCGTTTCTAGAATTACCTCTATGAGTTGGGAGGGTAGCAATGAACAGGGTTTTAACTGTACCCTCGCATGTTCTATTTCAGGGGTGGCCAAGTTTCCTGGATCCAAGAGCCACATGCGACGTTTTTCAGATGTACGAGAGCCGCAAAATATTTTAAAAAGATTTTAATTATTAAAAACATATACAGTACATATAGTTATACTCACATTATTAAATTGTTTAATTACTGCTTGTAGAAGGCTTAGTTTGGGTCTTCATTTTGGCTGTTAATGCTTTAAAGTCTGGCTGATGTGTTGTTAAGGCGGTATGAAGAAGCTCAGTCAGGTGTTCGTTAGTGAGGGCAGCACGATGTTTTGACTTTACAAACTTCATTACCGAGAAAAGTGCTTCACAGCAATAAATTGTCCCAAAAACTGAGATAAGTCGGAAACTGATTTTCCTGAGGTGAGGATACTTTGTCTCTGGTACTTGCTTCCAAAACTCAACTGCAGATAAGCTTTTATGTATCAACTTTAAACTCACGTCCTCCTGTAGCTCCAAAAGTTCTGTTTGTATTGAAGCAGCTTCCATAACAAAAGGTGTGGTAACAGGACAGCCATCGTTGACGACATCAATCAGGAAAAGATTTACAAGAAATTCGAAGCATGGTTTTAGCTTCTTTAGTTATCAAACCTGAACTGAAAATCATGAATTAGTCCTTCTAATTTACCTTTGTATTCCTCCAATTTACTATCTTTTATTTCAATATCAGGAAAAGTGTTTGCTCGGTTTTTCAGGTGGGGAAAGTGGTCAAATTTTTTTGTTACTAAATCTTTTTGGAAGAGCTTTATTTTATTCTGGAAATTGAAAACTGTCTCTGTAAGGTCAGAAATGACCTTATCCTTTCCCTGAAGTGCCAAATTTAGATTTTGAAAGTGTTGTATTACATCAATAAAAAACATCAGATCCTGCACCCATTCGTGATCTTCTAGTTGTGGGTATGACTTTCCCTTTTCTTTCAAGAAATCAATGATAGTCTCCAACAGTGCAACAAACCTATTCAGGAGATTACTAGTTGATAACAACCTTACAATACAGTAGAATGAAAGGTCATCTGGCTTATCTTGAAGATCCAGCTCCTCGATAAAATTTCTAAACGCTCGGTGCGTTTTCGCATTTGAACGAATGAAATTCACAATTTCTAGAACACATTTCATAACACTATCATACCTAAAGTACTTGCTTACCAAATGACCACGGTGAATGATACAGTGAATAAAAAGACACACAGGATACTTGGGATCGCGTGTCAAGAGCCCAACTAGGCCTACATTTTGTCCTACCATAGCTGGTGCTCCATCTGTTGCAACACTGACAAGTTTATTCAATGGTACTTGAGAATTTGATAATGCCTCGTGAAGTGCGTTCTTTATGTCAATCCCTCTGGTGGTTTCTCTTAGGATCATTAAGTCCAAGAGTTCTTTCACATTTCCATCGCCAGTAACATAACGAACAAATATCGTCAGTTGAGGGTTATCTTTAATATCTGTGGATTCATCGAGGGCCAAACTGAATGCAACAGAATTCTTCAAATCACTCTGCAACGAGCATGTAATTTCAACACTGATCTGGGAAATACGTCTCTCTGTAGTGTGGCGGGAAATAGAAATACTTGTTATTTGTTCTCGAAGCTTTGTGTTATCTGGCGCGAGAATTGCAGTAACATCGGCAATATTCTTCTTCACAAATTCTCCACTACTGTAGGGAAGTTGAGCACGAGCAATATTCCATGCCATAACAAAACTAGCTTCAGTAGTTAAGTCAGCTCTCTTACACAATGATGAAAGTACAGTTTGTTGGGCAACTAGTCTAGAATTCAATATTGTTAACTTAGTCTTCCGCAATTCTGATTTGGGAGGAAATTCTGTAATAAAATTTTTATGGTTAGTTTCATGATGACGCTTTAAGTTACTGGCTTTAAAGTGATTGAATGCCACGTGGCAGATAAGACACACAGGTTTCCCACCCTTAACAGTAAAGGCAAAGCTCTCCTTCCACTCCTGTTTAAAAACTCTATTTTCTTCTTCATATTTCCGTTTCTTACACTTTGTCTGCTCAGTCATTTTAATCAACTAAGGGGTTGTATAACTTTTACTTGTATAGCTGAGAAAAGTAGCCACTATTTGATCTAAGTAGCCAATTTTAAAACACACTCACTCGTTACTACACGCGGCCCGCAGGGTAGCTCGAGGGGTACTGGACACTGGTGAGTGGCGATTGGTGTTAATTACGTAATTATCCCGCTTAGTGCCTGTCACGCAAAAGAAATTCTCGTACGCATGAGGCATTTTATTGTCAATTCAATTTTTCCTTCTTTTTTTTTTATCAAATTTTTTTTTATGTGAAAAAAAATTATATTTGTATTATGAATTTGGTCTTTTATGATAAATACACTAAAAAACAAAATTGTCTCGCGAGCCGCAGTTAACAACCTCGAGAGCCGCATGCGGCTCGCGAGCCGGGGTTTGGCCACCGTTGTGATCTATTTCTTCCGACTCATAGAAATCATGACAAACAGATACGAGAACGTCTGACCTAAGATGATCTACTTTGTCAAATATAAAAAATAACAAAGGATTTTCTACAAGAACGCGATTTTCAGCAGACGATCCCATTGTATCTGTATCGATGGAGGAGCAGGCTTGCGGGGGAGCGTAGATGGTGGGGGTGCTTGGGGTGGAGATTGAGGGAACGTCGATAGGGGTCCCACCTCTCGTCCCTTTAAATAATGCTCCAGATACCACCGGTGTATGTATATACATACACACACACATATATATACAAGGTGTCCCATAAGTCCGGCATCATAGGAAAAATAATAAAAAAAGGCAAAACAAAAGCTTTTATTTACAGAACGTGCTCAATATGTCCACCATTGTTTTAAATACACAAATTCAGACGTGATACCCAGTCAGCAAGCACACGATGAATGATGTCAGGAGTAATGGTGTTACATGCCCCAATAATGCGCTGCCGCAAATGTTCAACACTCCTAATTTTCTCTGCGTATACCAGCGCTTTCAAGTGGCCCCAGAGATAAAAATCTAGTGGCGTGAGATCCGGGCTTCTAGCTGGCCATTCCACACGCCCTCGACGTCCTATCCAATGACCAGGGAATTGTTGGTACAGGTGCAATTATGGTTTGTAGAAATAGAAAAATATGAATTTCTCCTATGATGCCGGACTTATGGGACACCCTGTATATACATCGTTCTATGATAACTTGATTGAAGGGTTTGTTCTTCGGGGAAACGTAGCTTAGCGAGGAATAAGAGGATGAAGAAATGGTACATGTTTATTTACAGACGTTTCGGAAATTTTCATTTTCCATCATCAGTACTAAAATTATAAAAGCAGATAAAAAATTAATGAATATAATGAACGGAAACTTATACAATATATTTAAATAAACGTGATATTAATGGTGTTTAGGTAATTAAAATTAAAAATGAAAATAAAATAATATGAAAAATAGAAAAGTGATCAGTCGTCAAATATAAAGTAAAAAGCGAACAAAATTGAGAGGAGTTACCAGGTTGTTATTGTCGGGGTAAGGGGACTAATTGAGCAAAGGGTTTGGAATGAATGGTTGTTGGAAGGGGTCCATATTAGAAGAGTTGGGGCCAGACGGAGCGATGGTGAATTTCTTCTCAGTGGTAGGATATGGCAGTTTATTTGGCTCTGTTTAAGTTAAAGGCAGAGCTGTATTCTTTGAGAGTTGGTTTAATACGGTTTAATGCGGAGGTCGGTTAGATGGTCGTTGTGTTGATAATTTTGAAATTGGAGTTTTCTATGGTATTATATAGTCTTGTTGGTTTAGTTATAGTTAAATTAAAGCCATTTGCGGTCACGAGATTGTAGAAGAAGTTAGCATTATTGTTAGAGTTTATTTTCGCGAGATCGATGTTTAGATCTTCCCGCAATAAACGGTGGGACGTTACCATTTGGTGGTCGGTAGATGGCTAATATTGAATAGGAAATATTATTTATTTACACCTCAACTGCTGTACGTTAGGTATACTCCCATTACACATTACGAACCATCTGCTTACATACGAGTATACAATGTTAATTTGCCATTTACAAATACAGGAGAGAATAAAAATTGACTATAGACCCTACACCAATAATAATAAATTAAAATTTATCAGAGAGGTATCAAGTTTTGACTGGTCGACAATAACTGAAAGTAACTGTGAAACAAACAAAATTTCAAACATTCTCAAACACGCTAATGGATATATTTAATACTAATTTTCATATAAAGCCGAAACTCGTGTAAAAAAAGAACTATAACAATAACACGGGCTTAACCAGACTTTTAAATTCTATACGCATGCGCGGATCTACGTCGAGCGAAGCGAGTTATTGTGGGAAAACCTGCCGAGCGTAGCAAGGCGTCTCCCAATAACTTCCCAGCTTGGGAGTCTGAGGGAGCGCTGTAAGCTCACGGGAATCGAACGATTTTTAACGTTTCTTGCATCAAAAATGCATTATAATTTAACTGTAAGTGATTAATTTATACTGATAACGGAATGCAAAACAAAGCAAACACACATGTATACATGACATTTAACAAATCATAAAACTAAACAGTGATAAAGTACAAATTTACCTAATTCATTTTTACTCAAGAAAATGTCAGTTATAAGATTCTTACTTCTTCTGGTTCATATAGACTTTAATCAAAAAATAAAATAATTTAAATGTGCTGTAGCAATTATTAATTTTCTATGCATGGTAATAATAATAATAATAATAATAATAAGATATATTTCATATCAAAGTAATGCACAATACAAAATGGACATATTAGAGCAGGAGCATGCTATTTAAAAGTACTCCCACTGTAGTAAAAAGTATGCTGTGTTTCTGTAACGAATTCTTGAACATTATACAAACATTAAGTATTACTCGCATTTGTGATGTGATAAGACTGTATTTTGTGGTAATTTATTCTAATGTCATTTTAATTGGAGTTAATATATTATTCATTTAATTTTTATGCAAATTTATATATTATATGCTACGCTTTTAATTGATTATCTACTGTCATTTTAAAACTTTTTCCAGTGCCAAATGACCAACTATCAAGACGTGTCATTTTATGGTATGAGTTTCCTTAAATCAATACACTCATTAAATATATCGTATGTGTAAATATATTTTACTGCGGGATATTTTGTATCATTGACTTTTTAAAAAATTTTCCTGAAGAATTTTTTTAAAGAAATCTTGTTCAATTGCAAAAAACTTCCTAAACTTTCCGGAATTACGATGTGCACAAAAAAACACTTCGCACGTGAGTATAATGCGTATGCCTAGTTACGACCCTGAATAGTGAATCACTCCAGACCTCATTGTAAGCATAAACCGTAAACATTCTCTCTATAAACCATGGAAGAATGATATTATTAATGAACAAACATATACAAATTATTTTAATAAGCTAAATTCACTCATAAAAACCACAAAAGTTGACCATTATTTTCTAAATTTACCGAACCAAAATCTAATCCTAAAGGATTATGGAATACTGTACTTTAAAGGTCTTAGTTAACGCCCAAAAAGAAAAGACAAATCCCGTAACTTCGTTAACACAGGATGGAATTTCATACAGTTATGAAAAACTATATAGAGCTATGGGTTGATTGCCTGTTACCCTCATCCGTTGGAAATGTCCAGCAGATTTCAGTGGAGAGTGAACGACAAAAGCCCTATATATTTTCGTTAGAGAGTTATGAATATGTAGGTCTTTAAAGGACCTCTTTATATTTAATTGTTTATGGTAATTTTAGCGTCGGGATTTTAGACGCCCTAGAATGAAAATGAAATTGCCTCACCTTAATTTTGATGGATCTTAGTTTGCTTCGATGTTGGGCGTTACGATCTTTTTCGGTGTAGGGCCGCCACGATGGAGTTACGCAATGAGTTAGTCTTGTTATAAATATGGGCTGTCACAATATAGACACTGCTGGGGATAGGCCTATCCTTATTTTATGTATTAATTTTATTATAAGGTATTCACTCAGAACTTTAGGGAGGACTTTAGACATCCTCCCTGTTTAAAGCGTTTGCTGTAACATAAACAGCCCTGAGGCTATTCCTTTAATATATCTTCATATTTCTGTATAAATTGCTGATTTGGCAAAGGTTGTTGACTCTTTCTCCCTTGTATTTTGCATGGGTTAGCAAAGGGAAAATTTCGTTTCACGTGAAATAAATGAAGGTTTCACGTGGTTATGCAGACCGACGCCTACATACGGTTTCTATGTATGTATGGCAATCATTTCATTCCCATTAGGCTATGTCAACAATCCCGAGCCAATTTTGTATAGATAATTAATTAAATTAATTAATAATTTATATTTAATTATGAAATAAAGGTATCACATACGATACCATGTTGTGGTTTTTCCATATACTGGGGGGGGGCCGGAGAAAAATTTGTATGTTATAGATCAAATTTTTTGATAAACTGTTTTAAACCATGTGAAATGGATTGAAAAGAATGAAATAGGAATTAGGAAGAGAAAGGTTACTTAAGACCTATTTAAATATAAAAGTTCAAGAGGTTAGCTTCTCAAGTGTGGTTAAAGTTATTTCAATCAGTTCGACTCCCCTTAGGTATAGGAAATTTATGTTATTAAAGTAAAGTTATTAACTTTTGCTCATTATTTATGTGTAAATTTTATGTCACCAATTTTTAAATGCTGGTTTACTAATGTTGTTTTGGAGTTTCGTCATGTTTTGTTTTGTTAATGATTTATGTTTTTATTAAAGTGACTTCTACGTTGGTGAGTTAATTGAAATGTACTGTACTTCCATGTTATGTTGTTTGGTTGAAAGAGTTTGTACTGTATTCAAACCACCTACCACTTCAGACTAGTCAATACCCGTAGTTTTAGTGGAGTAAATGTTACTCCTCCACAGGTAGATCTGGAGGGCTTGGGGCTTTGAATCCTGTACTGTTTTTATGTTGTTTGGTCTCTGGCCATGGGAGGCCATAAAACTCTTGTAATCGTTTGGGCTGTGGCCAAGGGGAGGCCACAAAACCCTTGTAATAGTTTGGGTTGTGGCCAAGGGAGGCCACAAAACCCTTGTAATTGTTTGGGCTGTGGCCAAGGGGAGGCCACAAAACCCCTGTAATAGTTTGGGTTGTGGCCAAGGGGAGGCCACAAAACCCTTGTAATAGTTTGGTCTGTGGCCATGGAAGGCCACAAGAACCTTGTTATAGTTTGGGTTGTGGCCATGGTAGGCCAAAAACCCTTGTATTAGTTTGGGTTGTGGCCATGGTAGGCCAAACACCGTTGTAATAGTTTGGGTTGTGGCCAAGGGAGGCCACAAAACCCTTGTAATAGTTTGGTCTGTGGCCATGGAAGGCCACAAGAACCTTGTTATAGTAATAGTTTGAGCTGTGGCCAAGGAAAGGCCACAAAACCCATCTTAGATTACCTATAATTAATTTGCGTTTTATTTGTTATTACCTTTTTGTTTTTCCTCACTTTTTAATATAAAAGGTGTAGCATTTTATAAAGTCCTCACTCTTTCCAAAATGAAATGGTGTTGCAATTTAATTTATTTTCCATAGGAAATATTACAATGTTTTGTATATATTTATATACTGTATGTATAATTTTAATTTTGTGATGTTACAGTTCTGCACTTAATTTTTGTAATGTTACAGTTATGCACTTAATTTTTGTAATGTTACAGTTATGCACTTAATTTTTGTGATGTTACAGTTATGCACTTAATTTTTGTGATGTTACAGTTATGCACTTATTTTTTGTGATGTTACAGTTATGCACTTAATTTTTGTGATGTTACAGTTATGCACTTAATTTTTGTGATGTTACAGTTACGCACTTAATTTTTGTGATGTTAATGAGTCTTATAAGTTAAATTGCTGAAATAAATTTTATAACCTACACCATAGGTTGAATTATAAATTTAGTGTTTTTAGTTAGAATAGGCCTTGAGTGTAAAGAGTAGTGTCTACTTTGTGAGGTAGGCTTCGTAATTTATTATTATTTATATGTAATGAAAAAGCCAAACATGGAATAAATTCTGTTCAGATGTCAAAATGTTTGATAAGGCGTAATTTTATTATTATTTGTTTGTTTAATTCTGTTTTGTTATTTTATTCAAGGTTAAGGTTTTCACAGCAAATAACCCTTCCCCACATACGGACCACCATGTGAAAAACTATATAGGGCATTGGGTTGATTGCCTGTTACCCTCATCCGTTGGAAATGTCCAGCAGATTTCAGTGGAGAGTGAACGACAAAAGCCCTATATATTTTCGTTAGAGAGTTATGAATATGTAAGTCTTTAAAGGACCTCTTTATATTTAATTGTTTATGGTAATTTTAGCGTCGGGATTTTAGACGCCCTAGAATGAAAATGAAATTGCCTCACCTTAATTTTGATGGATCTTAGTTTGCTTCGATGTTGGGCGTTACGATCTTTTTCGGTGTAGGGCCGCCACGATGGAGTTACGCAATGAGTTAGTCTTGTTATAAATATGGGCTGTCACAATATAGACACTGCTGGGGATAGGCCTATCCTTATTTTATGTATTAATTTTATTATAAGGTATTCACTCAGAACTTTAGGGAGGACTTTAGACATCCTCCCTGTTTAAAGCGTTTGCTGTAACATAAACAGCCCTGAGGCTATTCCTTTAATATATCTTCATATTTCTGTATAAATTGCTGATTTGGCAAAGGTTGTTGACTCTTTCTCCCTTGTATTTTGCATGGGTTAGCAAAGGGAAAATTTCGTTTCACGTGAAATAAATGAAGGTTTCACGTGGTTATGCAGACCGACGCCTACATACGGTTTCTATGTATGTATGGCAATCATTTCATTCCCATTAGGCTATGTCAACAATCCCGAGCCAATTTTGTATAGATAATTAATTAAATTAATTAATAATTTATATTTAATTATGAAATAAAGGTATCACATACGATACCATGTTGTGGTTTTTCCATACAGTGATCCCAAACGCATGGCCAATTTATTAAACAATTTCTTTTTGGAAATAGGAAGCAATACGGCAGCTGCCATTCCAGAATCAGTCACTACCAACAATATATACCACAACCCACACCAAATACTGTTTTGTTTGAAACAGTTCTGCCAAGCGAAACATCAGCTACATTAAAATACTTAAAAAATAAAAGCGTTGATATCAATTTAATTCCAGTGAAAATACACCTAATTGCTTCATTTTCAGTTGGTGCTAGATTGCATAAGTTGCAAATTAGGTGAGAATTTGGACCTATGGTTGTTATTTATTACCATAATCGCTCAATACACAGAGACACACGGAGTCAGTCAGGAGGGTTTGGTTTTTATGACCTTTTTCTTCCCTTTTTACAAACTTTTTTCAGATGCCTACAGTTTTTAACTAACAAATTACATTAAATTATCTTCAAATCTTAATTTATCAATTCAATTTCAATTTATCTTCATTAAATTACCTTCAAGTTAACTTCAAATCCAAAAGTAATATCAGATGATATGAAAACCGCATTCACAAGACTTGTGAATAAGTCAATAGTACAAGCTGCATTCCCTGATCACCTGAAGATAGCCAGGGTTTGTCCTGTATTCAAACCAGGCAACCCTGATTCTCCATCCAATTACCAACCAATCTCCATCTTAACAACTCTGAGTAAAGTATTTGAAAGAATCGTAGAAAATAGACTAATCAAATTCTTAGCTAAATAAGACATCCCAGCAAAAACACAATTTGGGTTTGAAGGCTACACCACAGAAGACGACATTAACATGCTATTAGAAAATATCTATAAAAACCTACACTACAAAAAAAACAGAATCTTAGTTTTCCTTGACCTGTTGAAAGCCTTTGATACGCTCTCACATGATATCTTACTAGACAAATTGAACACATATTGCATAAGGGGAAATATGCTAAATTGGCTCAAATCATATCTCTCTAATCGTCACCAGTACGTTAAAGTAAATGACACTTCATCAGAATATGCTATATTGGAAAATGAGGTTCCACAAAGATCAATCCTTGGACCCTTACTCTTCTTAATTCATGCAAGTGATTTTTATCGATCGACAACATTAGACTGTATTCAATATGCAGCTGATACAACACTCGCTTCTACACACCACGATATCAACTACCTAATGAACGAAGTGAACAGGCAATTAAATCATGTCTATAAATGGATGTGTGCTAGGGTGTCCCACTTACGACCTTTCTTTTTCAGATCCATTGAACATACCTTTTTTCCTGTTAGAAATGGTTCACTTTTACTAAATATATCAAACCAGATTTAATTTAACAATATTGGGGTCCCCGACCCACCCACCCGAAAATGGGCCCCCCAGAAAATGCTAGAAATACCCTTTTTTTTTATTGTGATCAACCTATTGTGTCCCACTTATGGCTTTTTTTTCAGATTTATTGAACATAGCTTTTTTCCTATTAGAAATGGTCCACTTATACTAAATACATCAGAAAAAGATTCAATTTCAATATGTTATGAGTTAAGGTACAGTAAAAGGCATTTGATCAGGTTAGTGGAGCTCAAATTCTCAACTAAGAAAGGGACTTTTTATTTTAGATAAGAAAGGCGCAATAGCAAGAGTTTATTGTGGAATTAACCATTTTGTGATTTTTTTCAGGTATTTAGATAATAAAATATGTTTAATTATGAGGTATTGTAAGAATGAATAAAAATAAAGCTGTATTAAGAAACACTTCAACAAACTTCGACTCTTTGCTTAATGCATTAAAGGATGATCTAAGTGGCCAAGAGAGATGTATGTTGCCATCAAAAGGAGACGTTTTGAAGCATTTTTTTACCTCAGAAGAAAACAAATGCAAGGCCCTAATATTTCCAAAGAGGAAAACATTTTGAATGTTTTGAGAAAAGTTCAAACAATTTGGGAAAAGGCGGGCATTCCATCAAAGGATGTCGTAAGACATAAAACCCCACGAACCATGCTACTAAACTTGATAAAATTACATGAAACAGTAATAAAGAGCAAAAAATCTAAATATTATGAAACCAAAATACAAAGTTACTTGGGTCAGTTGAATGATCTTTTTGATATTTCTACACAAAACGTATTTCAAGAGATAAGAACGGATTCCCTAAGAACTCAGGAAGAAATTAAAGAGGACATAAATTTCCTAGAAGACCAAAGAGGGGAGAGGAAGATGTGTCTTGGCCCTTTAGATAAAGCTTATATGTCAAAAGTGCAAATGAAAGAAGTAAAATTCGATGAAGAAAGAAAGCGACAAATGAAAGAAGCTGAACGAAAAGCATTGGAAAAGAGATCAGGCAATCCAACCATCACTTAGAGTGATGACACAGATAATTCTTCGGGTGAAGAATATTCTCCAGAACCCCAGCCAGGCCCATCAAAACCAAGACCAAGTAGTTTGCTTCAATCAACACTAGTATCAAACACAGCAGATCGTCTTGGACTCTCCATAAGGCAACGTACAGTTTTTGCATCAGTTGTCGCCGCAGAATGTGGCAAAAACATAGAAGAAATGAGCATATCCAAAACTACTTCAGCTCGAGCAGCGACAAACTACAATATTAAGAAGAAGAACGTGGCAGGACATCCAAGGTGATTTCGTTCCTCCCCAGTATGTTCTGATCCATTGGGATAGCAAAATGATCTGTAATTTTTTAGGTGGATAGGAGGAAAGCTTGGTAATACTAGTTACTGGGGAAAATGATTTTGAGAACTTACTCTCCGTAGCAAAAATCAAAGACAGTACCGGGTCAGGTCAAGCAACAAGCGTGTTTGAAACCATCTCAGAATGGAAGCTAGAAGACAATGTATATGGGCTAGTATTTCATACAACTGCCTCAAACACCGGACGAAAAAAAGGTGCATGCCAAAAGGTGGAAGAACTTCTTGGAAAAAAATTACTGTGGATGACATGCCGTCATCATATTTCTGAGGGGATTTTGGCTACTGTCTACATCTGAATATTTGGCAAAACTAATTCACCTGAAAATGAAGCCTTCAAGAACTTCAGAGAAAGTGTTTGGAAAAATATTGACACCAAACTGCCTCACAGACACCTTGAAATAAAAGATAGGTATTTAAGAGATACGAGAGAATCCAGCATCAGTTTCATGAATGATATTCTTAACCAAAAGAGTTCCCTTCCTCGCGATGACTATAGAGAATTGGCAGAGACAATTCTCCTCATTCTGAATGAAGTGGCTTCCAGAGGAATTCATTAGATTAAGCAAGGAGCCTTCCATCATGCAAGATGGATGGCTTCAATCCTTTACACCAATAAAATGTATGCCTTCTCTCACCAAGCTGGCTACGAAATTGTCACTATTCAAAAACTTGAAAGATTTTGTCAGTTTACATCCCTTTTTTATGGAAAATATTGGTTGTCCTGTACTAAATCATCCGACGCTCCTGTAAATGATCTTAGATTTTACAATGAATTGACAAAATACAAAAAAATAGACAGTGAGGTTGCCGAATCTGCCCTAGCTATTTTTCGAGGTCATTATTGGTACTTGACTGAAGAGCTCGTCCCCGTGGCTTTGTTTAGCTCTGTTAATAATGAAGAAAAAGTTAAGATGGCCAAAGAATTAATAAAATATGATCCTCCCCCAAGAGTTCACACCAGGTCAGCCTATCTTCCCTATTCTGAAGCAGGGTGTCAGACTTCATCGCCTCGTAGGTCCAAGATTTTGGTACCTATTCAGACTTCTCAACTCATCTAGGGAATGGATTAAAAAACCCATATCATTATGGGAAGAAGATGACGATTTTAAAAGAATGAGGGGGCCTTATTTACTCTGCCAAAGTAGTAAATGACAAGGCAGAGCGTGGCGTCAAGCTCATACAAGATTTTCATGGGCATTGTAAGGATGAAAGTGAGTTTCAACAACTTTTGCAGGTCGTTGAACAAAATAGGCATGCAATCCCAAACATGACGAAGAAAAATTTGGTCACTACTCTGAGGTTAAAGTGTAACTAAGATTATTTGTTTTTGTTTTTTGTTTTAAGCTTTATTGCAAGCGAATAAAAGTTTGTTCATTGCTTTAAGTGCAAAAGGTTCCTAAGATTACTTTTTTTGTTTTAACCTTTATTTTCTTATGTTATTGGTAAAGATCTTTTTTGTGTTATTTTTGAGAAATAAATAAAAAACCCGATGGGGCTTTGTTAACATTGTCAAAAGCTTAAAGTATTTTAATTTATATAATTTTAACCTAATGTTAACCAAGTTGTTCCCACTTCAATTCGATAAGATGAATAGAGTTCTTACTCGTCTTAACCTTTCGAGACCCATCGCCGCAGAGCTGCATTGGGATGCTGCTCTAGGGGGGGCGGTAACACCCTACTACTGTTTCTTGTACCTTACTGAATAAAGCTTCGAATTACCTTTCTTTTGATATGAAATATGTTGATATTTGACAGAAATCTTGTTCGTTTAGGTTCATTACAATACAAAAAATGGGTATTTCTAGCATTTTCAAGGGGGAGACCCATTTTCGGGGGTGGGTCGGGGACCACAAAATTGTTAAATTGAATTTTTTTTTATATATTTAGTAAAAGTGAACCATTTCTAACAGGAAAAAAGGTATGTTCAATGGATCTGAAACTAAAAAAACAAAAAAACTGCACACACCATTAATAATTGGAAACACTCCTCCTGCAAAAGTAAATGAAGTTAAAGTTGTTGCCATCAAGTTAGATGAAAAATTAAATTTCAAAAACATCACAACGTATCAAATCAAAAAATATCTGGGTTTCTCTACATAATGTTTAAATTCAAAAATACAATTCTCCGCAATACCCTCCTCACACTGTATTACTCATTTATCCATCCACACTTGCAATATAGAATCACAGCAATGGGTAGTACAAAGAATTATATACTGTATAACCTGTATAAACTTACTGTCGGTATCAGTATGTACAAAGTTGCTAATAATGGAAACTATACTTCGCCCATTCACAGGGCGATTACACCGCATCAGATCAACCATAATCATAATACAAGGCTTCCCAATGATTTCATACATAAAACAAATTATTCCGTGCAAACTGCAGGAAATGCTCTCTCCAACAAAGGGGCAGATATCTGGAACGCTATACCCATAAACATCAGACAAGCACCATCACTAATTTTGTTTCACAACTCGCTGAAGAAATACTTTATAAACTCCTACTAATGTATATGTGTATATATGCATATATATTGCAATTTGTAAATATTACTAAACAATGAAAATCACCTACTATATATGCAAAATTCACAATCTTAAAATAGATGCAAGCACAAGCTATATAAATTATAGGTTAAAAGTTTCCAATATATTATCCCATTGTTATAATGTGCCTCACTCATCTGTATCTTTGTAACTTTAAGATTGTATCATAATTTGTATTGTTCACCATTTTCCTTTTCTATTATTTCTATTATTATTTCTGTTATCATTTTTATTATTTTAAAGATTATTTAAATTTTCATTTGTAATGACAGAGTTAACTGAATGTAACATTATTTTATTTTCCAGAAATTCTATTTATATTTGACATCTTCCTATATAAAAATAAAAATGAATCTCAAAGATTTTTGCCTGAAAAGCTGTCATGCCTCCCAACGGCATATTCAGATAAAAATACTGTACTTAAACTACAAAAATTAAACGTTAATCTCAACATTGTGTAAACCAGTATGGGTGTAATGTATATCTTATGTAATGTGTTCTTTCTGAATAGAGATTATTATTATTATTATTAATATATATGGTTGTATATGTGCTGTATAACTTTTTTACTGTTATTATTTCTATTACCGTATTACCCTGATCTTCACATCATGATCAATATCTTTAAATACTCTCATTACTGTAAATTAAATTATTGAATCTGTGAACGTAGTCAACTCCGACGTTACCTCAGTAGACAACTTCTTAAACAAAAAATATAACAATGACAACCTGTCTTTCCTAAACTTAAACATTCGCAGTCTCCCAAGCCACTTTGAGAAATTGACAGCCAACCTTAAATTATTACTCGTATAACATAAATTCATGTATTATATTAACTGAAACTTGGTTAAATGAAAATAATAAGATATTTTTAACATTCCAGGATACATAAGCTACTATGTATATAGGGCTAACAATAGGGGAGGAGGTGTAAGTATATTTGTAGACTCAAACTACAAGAGTAAAAGTACCGAAGAACTAACAAGTATAAACAATACCTCAGAAACACTTGCAATTCAAATGTTTATTCATAAAATCCAGTATTCAATTTTGGGCATGTACCAACCACCAACTGGTAAGGTACCAATTTTTATTACAAATATCGATAGAATTGTAACCTCCAATTATATTGGTAACAATTGTGTTATTACAGTAGATTTAAATATTGATCTCACAAAAGAATATTCAAATAATAACGCAAACTTCCTTCACCACATCGTGACTGCAAGTGGTTTTAAATTAGCCATTACAAAACCAACTGGAATTCACAATGACATTAGAAATTAGACTTTGCTAGATCAGATCTGGGTGCGATCCCCAATGGACTACATCTCGAGTATAATTATATTAAATATCACAGATCACTTGGCTACGTACATCATGACAACTACCCATTTCTGTGCAAAGGAAACTATAAAAGTTGACTATAGATCTTACAGCTATAATAACAAATTAAAGTCCCTGAGAGAAATAACAGCTTTTCACTGGACTAGAATAATCGAAAGTAACCATGACATTACAACAAAATTTCGAGCATTCTCAATCACACTAATGGATATATTCCACATAAACTTTCCTCTTATACCAAAAGTAATATCTAAAACTAAATACAACAACCAATGGATCACACCAGCCTTCATTGTGCGTATTAAACGCAAGCATACACTCTTTAAACTATGGAAAACTGATATTATTACCGAACAGACATACAAAAATTACTGTAACAGACTTAATATAGTCATTAAAAAAGCAAAAGCCGATCATTATTGTTCAAAAATTGATGAACAAAAATCAAATTCAGGAAGGCTATGTAACACTCTGAAAGAGTTAATTAACACAAAGGTTAAAACAAATCCCTTGTCCTCCCTCCCACAGGGCAGAAATTCTTACAGTGACTCCAAAAACATAGCTAATTTATTAAACTCCTCCTTTGCAAATATTGGCTCCAATACTGCAGGCTCTATCCCAATTACAGACATTCACTGCGAACAATACATGTCACAACCAAATCCAAACTCATTTTTCTTTGATCCAATCTTACCATACAATATCTCTCTAGCAATAAAAAATCTAACAAATAAAAATTCTGACATCAATACGATCCCGGTAAAAATATACAAATTAGCCCTATTTCCATATTGCCAACTTTAAATAAATTATTTGAAAATATCATGTACCAATAATCTTACTAAATTCTCAATCAAATACAATATTTTAACTGAAACACAATTTAGGTTTAGAGGTGGACATACAACGGAAGATGCCAAAAACATGCTATTAGAAAATGTGTATCAGAACTTAAACAGCAAAAGTCACACTGCCTTGTTCTTTCTCGAATTGTCAAAAGCACTTGATACACTTTCACATGAAACCTCATTAGATAAACTTTAATAAGAAGAAATATCCTCGAATGGTTTAAATCATATCTGTCAAATCGCCATCAGTACATCAGATTAAAAGACAATTTATCGGACAAGGCGAAGCTAATTAGTGGAGTCCCACAAGGATCTATTCTTGGCCCATTTGTATTTCTAATTCACGTCAACGATTTTCATCTCTCCACAACATTAACTTGCGTACAATACGCAGATGATACCAGACTTACTTCTTCCTATTATAACGCATTGTGATTAATGAAACGGACAGGCAATTAGAAAAAGTGTATAAGTGGATGTGCGCTAATAAACTTTTATTAAACCTGACAAAGTCATCTTATATGATTACCATAAAACTTATTAATACAAACTGTCAAATAAAAATTGGGAATACTACTCTTGCAAAGGTGAATGACGTTAAAGTACAGTACTTGGCATTAATTTGGACGAAAAACTAAATTTCAAGTCATGTGCAACATATCAAATCCAAACTATCAAGATTTCTCTCTATATTATTTAAAGTAAAAAAGACCGTTCCTCAAAACGCACTCCTTTCCCTATATCATTCCTTCATCCATCCACATTTATTATGTTGCATATAACATCGGGTAGCTCCAAGAAATGTATAAAACATCCTTTGAAAGTAATTAAAAAAAAGTCTGCGAACTCCCTTGAATAATGACAAAAGACAAAGTCACACTTCCCCATTTTAAAACTAAATTACTTATACAAATTCAATGTTGCTATCAGTATGTTCAAAGTTATCAATGATAACGGACAAACATCACCCATTCAAAGAGCAATCACCCCCATCAAATGCACTATCGTTATAACACCAGACTGCCAGTGATTTTATACACAAAACTAACTATACAATAGAAACTGCAGGAAATGCACTCTCTTTCAAAGGAGCAGAGTTATGAAATCAATTCCCATGCATATTAGGCAGACTTCATCGCTAAATGTATCTCGCAAATCATTAAAAACGCACTTGATTAGCGCCTACTGATGTATAAGTTCACTACTGCCATTTTTACCATAGTAATCAATTTTGCAATCAGATATTTAAAATATGCTAATTTCATTGAGCACCTTTAATTTCGTAATCTATTCTTTTTTATATTTTGTAATTAAGCAGGATTTATTTTCTACTAAATATACAATAAATCATTTGATGTAAAATTATGTAACACTTTGCAAACTTTATATTGTGTTTGCTATTATTATTATCGTCTTTTGTTGTCACTATTACTATTATTTTGCCTAAAAAGCTTCCGTGCTTCGAAGAGCATATTCAAACGAGAGTACTGTGAATATATTAATGTCATAACAAATATCTAAAGATTGTAAAACTCTGTCACTTGTACTCTTTTCTGAATAAAATTTGAATAATGAATTATTTCAATTCAATATATATTTTAACTAGTGATAATTTGTGTAGAATATATTGCACATTTTTACATTCAATGAATTTCACTTTATAATTTATATGTATGGATTAACTGATGCTTTATACACTTTCAGGAGCAGATAGAATGAATATAATTGAGGCGTTGCGAGTACGAAGGACGAACTCGCCACACTGGCGATTTTGCAATTCTTACACGAATTGGTGTAGCCAAATACCATCCTTGCACACTCAAAATGTAGTTATTTTCAATTCGTGTATTTGCATATATATATATATATATATATATATATATATTATATATATATATATGAGCATTATTTCTGATGAACATAACCACGAAGGAAAATTAAAACACGAAATAGTGCTCAAGCGCTTTCGTCTAATGACATCTTCAGAAACACTAAAATTAATAACAAGATCGAGAAAGTATATACAGTTTATAAAGAAAAGCAAAAATGATATGATTGATGCAGAGAATATTGGAGGAGGAGCATACAATCCACGTGGAAAAGCTCTCAGAGTTTTAGTGCCTTGCCCTTCTTATCTAAATCTCATCTGAAAGAATTCAAAATAACAGGATTGACCTAAAAAGGAGGCCCTGGCTAAGGATGAAATTATCTGTAAGTTGATTGATGGCAGACTCAAGAATGTTTCTATTAACAATGTTGTTTGACTGAAACAAAATTGAAGAATTCTTCCAATCATTACAATTGGCCAACTCTGACGAATGGACTGGCCTTTTCAGTGAAATATTGATGTTGTTTTACACGTGTTTTTAAATCTTTTCCCGTCTGTCCAACTAAAAGGCACCACGTCGTTTAAAACCAATTATTTTATAGATTATTATTATTATTTTATAGTTTATTATTATTTTATAGATAATGCCTGAATTACTGGTAAGACTATTCTTTATTATGACATTTTTCACAATATTGTCAAATGAAAATATTACACTAATATTCAAAAGTTTAATTACATTAGCAATTCCTAAAAAGCCTGGGAAAAAAGGAAGTACTAAAATATTCTTCGACAAAGTACGAGGGTTATTATGCATACGATAGAAGGTTCGTTTTGCATTGTTAAGGCAAGATTAAAAAAAAAAAAAAAGGTGGGTAACACAAATCGCTTCCAATATTATTGTTTTTTTCTAACTCACCATCCATGTATGGTTGGCAATCCTAAGAGCACTGAGAAACAAAGAAGAGAATATGGCTTTCTTGATGGGGGTGTCATGTCCGATATAAAACTGTACATAGGACAAATTTTTTTTTCCGATAAATACTAAGCTTAAAAATTGGGCTTTCCCTATGTACACGCACAGCCTAAAACGGGATTGGGTTGCTTTATTCCACTTCCAAAGTAAACTTAATGGAGGGGACTTGATTATTTAACTGAACGAGGAAGTCATACCTCATGGGACAGATACACAAAATATCGTCGACGTACCACAACCATGGGATGCAAAACCCCACGATTCTCGGGATGTAAGTCATCTAAAAAATCTCCACATGATTGTAGAGGAGGGGCGATAAAAGATTACCCATGGCCATCCATAAAACCTCAAGTAATTTTGGCCATTAAATGTGAATTCACAATCTTTGATGCAAAGTTTAATGAGTTCCAAAACAATGTGTGCAGGTAGTGGCAGGTCGTAATTATGCAATTCTCGTGAGAGAAAGTCGGGCATGTTGTGAACTGGCACTTTTGTGAACAATGAACAAACGTCGAAACTAATCAGTTTCGACCTTTGTCCTCGAAAATATATGACCAAACAAATAAAGAATCATCGTGGTGTCCCTTTATTTTTGTCAACCTCATCATTGCATTTACATAACTTTTATATTTTTGCAGGAAGGAGGAACGAAGGGCGAACGCCTACAAATATGATCCCCCCCCCCCTAAAAGAAGGAGAACGAGAGAGCCAAAATCAAAGTCTAGAGTTTTATAAATGCTTGGACATTTCTGGAATTTTAAAGGGCATAGATAGGGGGAAAGATGGATTGAGGAAGTCTGTTCCAGAGTTGAACGGTTGAATAGGTGAAATAACGATTAACCCTTCCGTTAGAAAGCTGAACAGGAAAGGGCTGAGAATGTGTAGTTCGGAACTGCAAGCTCTCCTTAAAGGAGGAGGCATTCAGTTAGAAAGATCAGAATAGCAGTGTCCGTTAAAATAACGATAGTAAAGAGAGAGTGAGACAACAGTGGGGTGAAGAGAGAGGGTTTGAAGACAGTCAGTAAGAGGCGTGGAATTAATGAGACAGAGAGCCTTTGATTCTACCTGATCAATGAGAGCTGAGTTGGTTGAGCCACACCACACATGAGAAGCGTAATCCATACAGGGGCGGACAAGATCCATATAAAGAGACAACAACTGAATGGGGGTGAAGAAACTGCGGAGCCGGCACAGCAAAACTAACATTTTAGAAGATGCTTTAGAAAGAGAATATATGTGTTTTTCAAGGTAAGATCAAGAGAAAATGAAACACTAAGAATGTTAAGAGAAGAGAAAGGATTGAGTTTTGTATTGTTCAAGATAAGGTGATAATCGTATGGAAGATTGTGACGAGTATACAGATGAAGGAACTGGGTTTTTGAGGCATTGAGGGCAACGAGGTTTTCTGTCCAAATCAGAAATAAGGGCCTCCCCTTGCACGGAACAGATTTTGCATAGAACACGGAACTCTTCTGGATATTAAATCCACAATAGTTCGAATAAATAATGGTAAATGGTAAATACTGAAGTTTTTCGTTTTTATGATGGAAGCCCAATGTGGGCAACTGGTCACAAGCAAAGAGGCCCCAAAATATAGTTTCCCACTACAGTCACCTACTAAGCAAATATGCTAAGCAGATGGGACACAGCTATGGAACAGGGTCAAGGTTGAGGGAAGCTATATTTTGGGGCCTCATTGCCATTGACCTGTACCGTCAAAAATAATATATTATAATTTTTTATCTTTTTTTCAACGAAAATATCACGACTTCACCTAACAAGTCGTCAAGGCTAAATTTTAATGTAATTTTTTTTCTCTACAGTTAAAAATAATATATATGTGTATATATAACCTCGTTAACCTCGTTGTAGTTCCGTGTGTTGGTCTCTCTTCACAGGAAGGTCAAGCTGGTCTTTCGCTCTCCACCGCACATAGCCAGGTACACCCGGCTCATCTGGTACTGTCCTGAGCCAGGCATCTAGTCTTCTCTTGAAGCCTTCAACTTCGACCACTGTAACGTTTCTGAGGTCCTTTGGAAGCGGGTTAAAAAGTCTTGGCCCTCTGACAACCAAGCTATTTTCTTTCAGTGTTGAAGAGGTCTCTTGTCGGGCCTTTAATTTGAGAACACGACACAGTCTGCCTTTCTTATTTTCCACCGTTGTTTGGATGGTAATTGGGTTTAGTTTGAGGGTTGGTACCAGTTTCCCAATCATTTTCTATACGTAGATTATGGTATACCTCTTTCTTCTTCTTTCTAGGGAGTACAGATTTAGTTTATGTAGTCTTTCCCAGTAGTTGAGTCCTTTGCAGCCACCAATCTTAGTTGTGAAATGTCAATGACTTTCTTCTAGTTTATTAGTTTCTTCTTTTTTATATGGAGACGTCAAGACTGAGCAGTATTCAAGTTTTGATATGAGCAGTGTTCTTAGTAGGGGAGTCATTGCTGTCTTGTCTCTTCTTTTGAACGTTCTTAGTACCTGTCTCGCAACTCTTTTTGCTTTGTTTATCGCTTTCTGATTTTATGTCTCGAATTTCGCATCATCGGTCATTATAGCCACCAAATCGATCGCTTTCATGCTTCTCTGTTTTTCCTGTCTATCTGAAGGATAATATGCAGTCTAAGTTCCTCATTTCTATCATATCTCAAGAATTGAAATTTGTCGGTGTTAAATGTCTTCTTGTCTTCTGACCATTTGTATATTTTGTTCGTGTACTTCTGCA
>JAJOZX010003092.1:92500-112500 GCA_023014485.1 Bathynomus jamesi | reverse complement strand
TTTGAATGTTTGGAGGTCTATAGATGACTATCAGTATCACGTTTAATTTTCCTATTTTCACCGCTAGGAGTTCCACAAAGCTGTATGATTTAATATATATATATAATATATATATTTTTTTTGACATTAAAAGAAACCAACTGGTCAGATTAATTGAATGCCCGTTTAGGTCAACTGAATGCCCGGTTAGGTTAAGTGAATGATCGGTTAGTTCAGCTGTACGCCTTTGACGATTGGTTAGGTTAAGTCGTGATATTTTCGTTAGTTTTAACGAAAATATCACGACTTAACCAATCGTCAAGGGCGGATAGTTGACCTAACTGGGCATTCAATAATTTTCTCGTAGGTTTCGATTAATTTCGTTAGTTTTAACGAAATTATCACACCTTAAACTGACCAATCGTCAATGGCAGACAGTTGACCTAACTGGGTATTCACTAATTTTTCCGTAGGTTTCGATTAATTTTAAGCAACTTTTGCCAAATAATTTCTTCTCTCGAGGAGCCGTTTCCGTGTTTAGGGTGGGACAGACAGGCAGACAGATACATAGATTTTAAAAAAGTCAAATTTTTGTCTAATTAAAAAAATTATAATTTTGTTTGCTGAATCGTAAATGCATAGAATGAAAAGCACGCTCTAGAGCTCCGCCCATTTTATGACGTCTATGATGTCACTATCTTTCAACCAATCGGGAATACAGAGGGACGAACGGACAGACGGACAGAACTCTCTTTTCATAGTATAGATTAAGATAGATATGAAGGCACCGAACACTGTTGTAAATATATCACTTTGCTGGCGAGTTAATTTCTCTGAAAAACAAGTTATCCAAATAACTGATACTGGACACTCGACAAGTGTGTGTATTCACAGCGAAATAGGGTACAGGGGTACGGTAAAAGGTTGAAGAAAGTACTTTCACCCTGAAGAAGCAGCCAGGGAAATTGTATAGGAAAGAGGAGAATAGAAAAACTAGCTTTAAAATTGTGTCATACACACATAAAAATCATATACAAGATGGTACCATTGTATAAACTAACATAATAATATAGTTGTACAGATCGTATATCAACTACTTGGTATTGTTACAAAATATTTACAGCTCTAATTACCGAAGTATCGGGTCAACAAAGAACCCATGACCCACTCCAGGGTAGCTCAAAAGGGATTAATAGAGGGGAAAAGGTTAAACTCTCCATGCTTACACTTATTTACGTGCAAAGCTATCGCATCGCGCAGGAATAGAAGTAAGGCTCTTCTTCTCTTCTTGTGGGTCACTTCCGAGAAAGTGATGAAATGGTACTACAGGAAAGGGGTTGGAACTGGAATTGAAAACGGAACTCAGATCTTCCACACCATGCCTGCACTCATCACTTGCACCAGTTATGCGAGAGAAAGAAGAGAAAAAACAGTGGCAACAGAAACACAACTCTACTTCACCCAATCCATGCCATGCACTTTTTTTTTGTTTTTTTTTGTTCATTAGGAAGAATTAGAAAAAAATTATATTTCGACAAAATACTTATCTACTCTATTCTTAGACAGTGTTAACGAGTTGTGTTTTCTTTAACTGAATGTCTGCAGTGAAGACTTTTCAAACTTATTTCTTATTACACTTGGGTAGGATATGAAATATTATCATTCTTTTTCCTTCAAAATCTATACCTTTGATTTTGTGGCCATGTGACATCATCTTATTAGATAATAGCATAAAAACTCCTAGCTTTTCTATGTGACACATATTAGGTTTAAGTTCCAATGGGTTGTTATTCTACCATTTGTGAGTTTGTTTAGCTTTAGAAAAAGGAAATGTTCGTTTTCTTAAAATAATGTTTGGGGTCGTTTAACCTCCTGCGAAACATTTTTAGAGGTCATGTTTAATCGAAAGTCCAAGCCGAAATACGAACCCAGGACATTTAGACTAAGTTTTTGGCGTTTTTATTTTGACTCGGCTACTCTGGCGTGGCGAGTAATATAATTATGATTCTATGAAATGATCTATCAGTTGGGAAAGTGTATATTCAATCTATCGGCCTGTAAACCGTGCACGCTTGCTAAAGGCAGTTTACAACATCTGTATTTAATAATGAAATTAAACTTATCTATGAAAACTGTATATATTTGTAAGCAAATAAATAACACTGCACGACAAAATTACAAACTTTTTCTGTCCTTTAAACGAAACGAAGCGAGTTTTATAAATTTGGGTGCGCTGAGTTCAAATCTGATGTCAGGATACCCATATCACCCACCGTTTTGAAGGGACGTGTAATAAAGGTCTTATATACAGATTAGAATATATTGAATACCTCAACATAATTATTACAAGATCAGAACAACAATAACGTCTTTTTGTTGTTGTGGCCGATTTGAAGTCTACCGATGCTGCTTTTTCTACCTCATTTAATTTGCTGTCCAAATTGGTATCCTTCATAACTTTCCTTATTTGTGGGCCAACAAAAATTCCTTCTCTGATTTTAGCGTCGCTTAACCTTGGAAATATATTCCTCAAATAAATAAACGCCTCACTGTTCTTGTCCATGGCTTTCACAAAATTTTTCATGAAGCCCAGTTTGATTTGAAGTGGTGGCAATAACACTCTTTTTGGATATGCTAAAGGCTCATTGGAAATATTGTCTGTCCTGGAACAAAACTCATCCTGGAAGGCCAATCTTTATAGACAAAATGCCGGTCTCTAGCGCGATTGTCCCATTCGCATGAAAAGCAGCAATATTTTGTGTACCCTTGCTGCATTTCCAAGGAGAAGGCCTGTAACTTTTAAATCACCGCAAATATTCCACTTATATTTATTATAGTTAATGGATCTAAGTAAAATATGCATATTCTCATGTTTCTTTTATGGGGACCGCATGTGCAATTAGGACAGAAGGATAAGTATTTCCGTTGTGTAGAAGCACTACCTTTAAACTTAATTTGGAGGAATCAATGAAGAGACGCTATTCCCCCGGCTTGTGTTGATGCCCCAAAGACTCCATTAAATTGTCTACATCATTACAAAATACAATACCAACACTTATAGAAACAAAGGTAATGAAATCATTCTGACGCTTTCTACATGAAGTTATGTTGGTGCCCTTTTCTAAAAGATTCCACCCTTGCAGCCTAGATCCTAGAAGTTCAGCCTGATTTTTCGAAAGATTCAAATCTCTCACAAGATCATTTAATTCTGCCTGTGCAATAAGGTGAGGGGACGATGATGTGGATGGTAGAAATTCTGGCTCTGCAAGCTCACTGGCTGCTTGTGGTTCAATTTCAATTTCGGAGTGGTAATATTCCTCATCCAAAGTCCAATCTTTTGGTGGCTTAGGAACAGGCAGGGTTTCAACGTGAGGAATTGGTCACATAGCTGATGGCGGGTTTGGGTATCGTATTGCATGTTTGGATTTCTAAGAGAAACCTCGTATATTTGTTAGACAAAAGTAGCAATCGCTAACATGATCGTTTGGCTCTCTCCAGACCATAGGGACAGCAAACTGCATTGATGGACGTGAACCTTGTAACCACGCTCTTAAGCCCCTTGCACACGAATTGCAACTTATGTGGGGAGCCCAGCTTCTGTCCTGATCACCCACTTTGCATCCAAAATATAATTTATATGCCTTTTTAACCAGAGGAGTAAATGTTTGTTTTGGGGATTTCAATGTTAGTTCGCCACGAAACATAAAATAAATCGGCACTGGTTACACATTTTCTAGACATTTTTGAAGTTAAAACGCTAAAGCAATAAATGTTTTCGACAAAAGAAGTTAATAAACACAGTAGATCCAGCAGAAAACTACCTTAACACCAAACATCAACAGAGCACCTGAAATAATGAAAGAAAATAAAAATTTTCCACTTGGCAGCCACTGTGAAATCACCTGACCACCTTTAGGCCAATCACAGAACAACACAACATTTCGAATAACCAATCAGTGAGCAACACGTGTCACAAAAATGATCAATAGCCGTAGGGCTGTTCCTTTGCTTAGCAGGCGCTTGATATAATTTGGATAATTTTTGTGGAACATTAACGTAGTTTTCTGGAAAAATGGTGGGTGTTAGAGAAAAAATAATAACATATTCGTAATCAGCGCATCAAAATACATAGAAATCAGCAGAATTTGTGCAAAGGACAGAAATTGTGTTCTGCAGTATAATTAAATAAATGAATAAGTGTGTAGGAAGTGTGTGAGATAGAAATACAGAGTGGCGACAAAGTCCTCTGCAGTGCAATTACAGCATTTCTGTCTGTTGCCCTTGATTTTCATGCAAAGTGACTTTGTGGCCACCCTTAGCTCCTATACATTAATTTTTGTGTTAAGTGCATGACACTGATGTGTGAGACATTTCTTAATTTAAATGTGGACTTTCATTACATGAAGAATTTTATTAAGCTGTGTCGTGTTTGAGTGTGTAAGATTTATATAATCTATACATGCGCCTGTGTGTGTGTGTGTGTGTGTAAAAGGACTTTTTTGGGAAATTCAAACGCATATAATTATCATAATTAGATGCTTGTTATCATACACACACAATATATTAAAGAACTTGCACAGTATTCAAAGTTTAATTAACTTATAATGGGAAGGTTAAGTTAGCGAGAGTATAAAAAAAAGTTATGCAAGTGCATTGTTTAAAACGTTTTGCTCTATTTGTCTTTGACCTTGTTTGGACCTACACTTCAGTTCCCCCCTTCTCCTTCTATGGTGGGTCCGTTTTTGCGGGCGTTCACACTTAGCCTGAATAAAAAAAATTGTATAAAAATTAATTCTGTAACTCGACAAAAGTATTTTCCTCACTGAAAAATGAACTAATGACTATTTTGTCTTTGCCTATACTCACACTGTTTTAAATATGATACCAAAATGATTTATTAAAAATTACGCAACAACTCTCAAACAATTTGTTTACACCACCTCCTTTGTTTTCTCCATTGCTGTGCTCGTTACTTTATAAATGTAATGCCGTTATCGTTACAGTTACCATTTTTAAAAAGTAACGAGTAACGGCACCGTTACTCGTTTCCGTTACCGTTACTTTTAGTGAAATGTAAATATATTATATATATGCATAGGTATATTATAATTTATATATACATAAAATATTATATTATATAAACATTCCCTTGTGCGAGTATGTGTTGGTTTGTAGCCGCTGGTTAATGCATAGGCTATGAAGTCTGTACATGCCTTCATTGCGTTGTTATGACTTATAAGGCATAATATTTAAAAAAAAAATGAAACAAAATTACTGCAAGATTTATTACAGGAATTGCAACATAATAGAGGATGTAGCATACTATTGATACTAATTTACTAATGCTTGAATATACCAGGAAAGTTTAGTTTTGCAAAACAATAATACGAAATACTAAAGAAATGAATCAAATGAGTTATTGTGCAATGTGCATGGCAATGATAATTGAAATTTATTAGCTAAATATACAAACTTAAGAACTATTATTCAAAAGCTCTTTATTGGCTTTTAAGAAAACAAGCTTCTCAAAAGTTGCATCTAAGAGCGAGCCTCGTTTTGGACGCAGTATATCCTTCCCTACTGAAAAAAACCCGCTCAACAGCGGCACTAGATGGTATAGGAGTGTTAAGTTCAATAAACTTACTGTATTTTTAAAGTTAGTGGATGGGAAGGATGCAGAGCTAACGTGCCGTGAAGGCCCAGATGAGAGGAATGACGAAACCTCTGTTGAACTTAGGTCCCTCCCTGCTCTAGGGCTCTTCGCCTTTTTACTTTGACAGTGCTGTCAGTGTAGGGGGAGAGGGTGGATTGGGGTAGGCTGCCAGCATGCCAACGGCCAACATGCACACCTCGCTCATAGTGAAGGGACAAATTTTTAACGTTAATGAATAATGAGTTACTGAAAAGAGTTACTTGATTTGAAATGTAACGCCGTTGTAACCCGTTACTGCCCAACTCTGGATTTTTTCGTAACATTTTCTGCAAATGAACTGGTACTTGAGATTTTTTTATCCTTAAAATTATCTTCTTTGATGCGGTCCTATTCAAAGGAGTGGCATAACGAAGGAGTGACATAACAAAGGAGTGACAAATCGGAGATAAAATTCAAATGAGTGACATAACAAAGGAGTGACAAATCGGAGATAAAATTCAAAGGAGTGACACGAAAATACCAACAAAGAAGAAGAAGAAAGAACAAATCCAGAGGGAAGAGAGGCTTGCAACTGTTAGGTTAGGTTAGGTTAGGTTTCTAGTTTTTTAAATAAAATCTTAATTTTAACAATTTTAACAAATTTTGTTTTTTTAAATAAAATTTTAATAATTATACTCCTTTGAATTTTATCTCCGATTTGTCACTCCTTTGTTATGTCACTCCTTCGTTACGGTATTTATGTCACTCCCTTGTTATGTCACTCCTTTGAAATGTCACTCCTTCGATACAGACCCTCTTTGATGTATTTTGTGTCGAACTCTTGGCTACGTTTTTAAAAACCTGAGAAGTTAAGCGACGTTGGGTGTGGGAAGTAGTTGGATGGGTCACCGTCCTCCCCGTGCAGATAATGTAGCGAATTGTGGTACGGATCCCAAGTGAAGCTGTGGATCCCTCCGTCACGTGACCTTCGTCGTTACGAAGGAGGTTTAAAGAGCCAACGAAACAGCATCATCATCATTAACGAACTTCTTGTGATTTTGGATATAGGCTTTCCTTTGGGGGGAATGGGGATGGAGAAGTGGGCCAGAGCGCGGCCTCCCATCCAACTACTGCCCAAACCCGTTGTTGCTTAACTTCATTAAACGTTTCCCAAAACAGCGTTTTGCGTTTCTCAAACTTTTATATCGAGCGTCTCTTTCAAAATGAAGTCATTCCTTCGCGCGCCACTTATTTTAACTGCCAATAACATTATGGAGTATAATAATATTGGTAACATGATTAGTGTGAAGTAGCATTGAAAATGAAGGTTTCCTTTACTAATATACAGGGTGATCATAAATTATCTTTACAAATTCAATTCAATTTAAACGGAGTTTGTAAAAATATTTTATGGACCCCTTATAGAGTGAATGACATGTTTAGTGATCCAGAATAAAATTAGTGAAAACACCCACATTTTAATTTTTTTATTTTATTTTGTTAACCTCGACTCGACCACTCGCATTAGGTTTTGAGACCCCCAGAAGGGACGCGCCTCACAGTTTGGGAATCGCTGACCTAAGGGAAATGGCGTTACGGAAAGGCCATGACGAAACCCAGTGGAAATAGAATCTGCTCGTAATACTTTGGCTGTAAGTTAGATCCATAAGAATCCTACATTTGGCAACTGTCCTTTTATAATTTTTACAAATCAATTAATAACTAATTTTCATGGTTTTAACCTGTTACTATTATAATTTTGAGTAAATCTACTTATAATTTTAGGATTTCAGTTTTAAATTAATTAATTAATCACAATCTAATTAAATTTTTGTGTTTTAGTTTCACCGCTTTTAGTGTAACATCATTTTTATTAATTAAGTCTTATATTGTTGTAGTCAGTTTTAATTTGGATCTTTCGATCTTAGGATCTGATTTTTACTCAATTTTCTGTACTCATTTTAAATTTCACTCGTTTTCCTGAAAAAAAAAACCCGTTTTTTTATCAATAATTTTATAATCACTTTGTCATTTTATTATTAAAACAAGTTTAAAAATGATTAGTTTTTGTTTTGTAATTTTAATGTGCCTTATGTGTGTGTGTGTGTGTGTGTGTGGTGTGCGCACGCGCAGCCAATTGGGCATGAGTGAGGTCGAGTGTGTGATAATTCACATATGTAGTGGAGTAATTTGTTTTTTGTAAGGTAACACTTTTGGTACCACGAAACATTAAAAACCTTATATAAAATAATCAAGAAAAATTTTTACATTTTACTTAAGTTTTGGTTAAGTTAGGTTAGATTAGATTCTACTGTAGTACCTCACTACTTAATAACTTATCAGAAAACCCCTTTGAACCCTCAGTTGTGTTCGAAACACTTACCACGCCCTTCTCAGTTCAACGGCACTAAGGCTGGGTTTGGTTAAATTAAGTTTGATTAATAAATTTTTTTTACATACATGTATTTAAAAAAGTCGGTACCTGTTTATGTGGAGATGCGCATATATATATATTATATATATATATATATATATATACCTTACCTTACAACCTTACAAAGGTTCCACGTGATGATTTCTCATTTCGCGAAGGTCAAGCGTGTCGCCCCTCCTCTCGAGTTGGCCTGGTGAAGCCAGGTACGCCCGGCTCATCGGGGATTGTTCTGAGCCAGGCGTCAAGTCTTCTTTTGAAGATTTCCACTGCAACTCCTTTCGTGTTTCTTAGGTCTTTGGGCAACTGATTAAATAGTTTTGGTCCTCTCACTACAAAACTATTTTCTTTCAGGGTTAAGGATGTTCCCTGTCTCGCCTTCAATTTGGGAATACGACACAGTCTACCGCTTCTACTTTCCACCGTTGTTTGGGGAGTTATGGGATTCAGAGTAAGATTAGGGACTAGTTTCTCCATTATTTTCCAAGTGTAAATAATGGTGTATCTCTCTCTTCTCCTTTCCAGTGAATATAGGTCTAGTTCTCGTAACCTTTCCCAGTAATTTAGTCCTTTGCACCCATTGATCTTGGCTGTGAAACTTCTTTGAATCCCCTCCAGCTGTCTAATGTCTTCTTTTTTATATGGGGATGTTAGGACCGAGCAGTATTCCAGTTTGGGTATTATCAGGGTTTTCAGTAGAGTGATCATTACATTCCTATCCCTTCGTTTAAAAGTTCTCAATATCTGACCCGTTATTCTCTTTGCTCTGTTTACTGCTATCTTATTTTGTGTTTCAAATTTCGCATCATCTGTCATTACAACCCCTAAATCTTTTGCTCTGGAATTTCTCTGGACTTCCTGTCCATTTGGGGTATAATATTCCATGGACTTTAGGTCTTCTTTTTCCGTACCGTAATAGCTGAAATTTCTCGGTGTTAAACTTCATATTGTTGTCTTCCGTCCACTTGTAAATTTTGTTTATGTCGGTTTGTAGAGATCCTATGTCTTCTGGTTTTCGTATTTTTCTACTGATCTTTGTGTCATCTGCAAAGGATGTTACTGTGCTGTCTCTGGTAACGTCCTCATCTATGTCAGTTAGCATGATTATGAAGAGTAGTGGAGCTAATACCGTTCCTTGTGGTACTGAGCTGAGGACCTCTGATGAAGATGAAGATACTCCTTGTACTGTAACGACTTGCCTCCGCTCACTAAGGAAATTATATATCCATTTCCCTACTTTTCCTGTTATTCCCATATATTTCAGTTTATGTATTATGATTCCATGGTCACACTTGTCGAACGCTTTAGCAAAGTGTGTATAGTACATCATAGTTTTCATTACTTTCAAGTGAATCAATAATGTTGTTGTAGTGTTCCATTAGTTGTGACAGGCATGATCTGCCTGACCGAAACCCGTGTTGGTTATCATTGAATTTTTTCTGAGTTTCCAAAAAGTCATAGATTTTCTGTCTAACAATTCTTTCAAATATTTTGGTGAGATGAGATGTAAGCGACACTGGCCTATAGTTTTTGGCCTCGGATCGATCTCCTCCTTTATATATTGGGACTATGTTCGCGCTCTTCAGGATGCCCGGTATTTCTCCCGTGTTTAATGATCGTCTCCATATCCAGTATAGGGGCTCAGCGATTGCATTCTTGCAGTTTTTGATCAGTGTGGCATTCCATTTATCCGGTCCTGCCGCTGAGTGTGTTTTTAGTTTCCCTATGACTTGTGCAATATCCTCCGTCGTAAAGTCGAAATCCGTTATACTTTCCCCTTGTGGTTCTTCTTCAAAGAACGCGTTTCTATCGCATATCAGTTTGTCAGTTTTTGGGATACTGAAAGATGATTCATACTGAGCTTTTAATATTTCAGCTACTTCTGTTAGATCATCAGATAAATCACTGTTCTCATTTTTTAAAGGCCCGATAGTCGCATAGTTTTTCGACTTTCTTTTTGCGAAATTATAGAAGTACTTTGAGTTAGCCTTTATCGCTTCTATAGCGTCATCTTCTTCTTTTTCTGTATGCTTCTCGATTAGTTCCTGTATGACGACATCGATACTTTGCAGTTTATCATTTAATATTTTTCTGATTTATCTTACAATACTTAATTTTGCAGTCACTCTTTTTCTCTTTCGGAACAATGCCCTCTTTTGTCTTTCGAACCTGCTTCTCTTTCCTCTTTGTTGTATCTTTGGGACATGTTTTTCCACAATTTCTAACGTCTTCTATATATATATATATATATATATATATATGTTGTAACTTAATTCATCATCGAAGTAAAGCCGCGCCCTGGTAACAATTATTTTTGAGAATTATATTACTCATTCAATAAGTCACACGCCAGAGTACGACCAATTTCCTCCCGAACTGAAATCACACGCAAGTGACGCAGCAGAACTCTTTGCATAATTGCACCTGGGTGACGCAATAGATTGTGAGACACTCGCTTCTGCGAAGTTCACAGGTGACGTCAACCGCTAGCCTGATAGCGTAGGCGCGTTTCCGTTCCTTTGAATATAAAAGAAGGAGCTCAGCGCCCTTACGGCAGATTCTGGGTAGTCGGGTCTCCGGGCTGAAGTATTGGGTGTTCAGTCCATATAGTGGAACTTGGTATCGGTTTTTAAGTCGTGTATAGAAAAATCGGGTTTTGAATTGAAGATTGACGGGTTTTTGATTGGAGATTGACTGTAGAAGAAGGCAGTAAACTTAGCAATTGACTCACACATTCAGTAGTTTAAGAATTAAGTCTAAGAATTTTACATGATTCTACCACCAATAAGAACCTGAATGATAAATATTTGATATCTAATATACTATTTCAGAAATGAAATTTTATATATATATATATATATATATATATATGTAACAGTTTTTTTGCGCACACCTACAGGTCGCTACAATGGTGTAGAACAATGCGGTTTTCACCATTCGATGCGTCTTTTTATTGTGCAGTGCCCATGCTAAAAAAAAATTCCCTAACATAATTCCTTCCCCCCTTTTAGGGGTACAGTTCTTCCCGTGCCTGTACACGCATTTTTTTAATTTTTCATTTTTAATCATAATTTTGGCACAAAATAAGTCAATATTTACTAAACATTTAATATCATTCGATTCACAAAATTTTTCGATTCACAAAAGATTTCTTTATCGATTCAATACAAAAAATTACATAATTAAAACTGGCAATTTAAATAAACACGAGTTTAAAGTTAAACGAGCCACACTCGAAATTATTTACCATGACTTTTGTGCGTTTTATTACTGTGGCTTTTGTACAAATAATTTTACGTATACACAAACAATTTGATAAGATATTGATTTATCATTCTATTTTTTAGTTGTCATAGAAATACGTTAATTAAGTTATCTGATTAGATGCGCTGTTATAGTTGAAGATCATTTTTAGAAAATTATTTATTTTCCCCACTTTAAAATATTACAAAATTTCTATTAGGTATCCTAATATTATTATGCCTGACACTGTAAGTAAGAAAATAGCAATTATTTTCCATTTTATGAAAATTTCGGACCCCCTAGGCCTACAAAACCAATTTTCCCCTTTTCTTTATCAAAAATTGTTGATTTTAGGAAGTCTTTCGGTTATAAATTTGTACCAGTCTATTGTTTATCTATAATAATAATAATAATAATAATAAAAAGACGTGTATGTGTGTGTGTGTGTGTGTGTGTGTGTGTGTGTGTGTGTGTTCCAGCCATCAGCCATAACTCCAAAATGGAAGCAGTTACAAAAATGGAACTTCACACACATATTGATTAGGTCCCGAGGTTGTGCACGTGGGTGTTAATAAATTAAATAATTAATTTTAAAACATTAAATGACGTCATCAAGATCATTACGAAACCTATGGTAAAATTATTGAATACCCGGTTAGGTTCATTGAATGCCAGGTTAGGTCATCTGTACGCCCTTGACGATTGGTTAGGTTAAGTCGTGATATTTTCGTTGGCTTTAACGAAAATATCATGAATTAACCTAACCAATCGTCAAGGGTGTACAATTAACCTAACCGGGCATTCAATTAACTTACCCGGGCATTCAATTAATCTAATCGGGCATTCAGTTGACCTAACCGGCCATTTAATTAACCTAATCGGGCATTCAGTTGACCTAACTCGGCATTCAATTAACCTAACCGGGCATTCAGTTTACCTAACCGGGCATATATATATATATATAGCGTTCAACATCCACCCGGCAACGCCGGGTCGCTCCGCTATTATTGTATACCCGGTTAGGTTCATTGAATGCCAGGTTAGGTCATCTGTACGCCCTTGACGATTGGTTAGGTTAAGTCGTGATATTTTCGTTGGCTTTAACGAAAATATCATGACTTAACCCCAATCGTCAAGGGTGTACAATTAACCTAACCGGGCATTCAATTAACGTACCCGGGCATTCAATTAATTTAATCGGTCATTCAGTTGACCTTACCGGCCATTTAATTAACCTAATCGGGCATCATTATCATAATTTAGCAAAAATGTGTCTGCCTGTCTGTCCGCCGAAAAAACTTTTACGTTTCTGAACCGATTTCGACCAAACTTCGTATGGTGGATTTGGGTGATGAGTAATGAACGAAAATATGTGTGTGACCATCCCCCCCCCACCACCACCACCAATTACTGGGCCCGAGGGCCCCCAGCACCGCGATAAAACTATAGAAAAGAACGCAGCAATGAAAATCTTGAGCTTCACATTGTATCAATATTTGTGAAGCTTAAGATTTTCATGACTATAGTTTTATTGACCAAATAATTGAACCCCCAGTAATTAGGGGCCTGCGACCCCCCAATTACTGTCGGTTCAATTATTTGGTCAATAAAACTATAGAAAAGAACGCAGTCATGAAAATCTTGAGCTTCACATCCGAGTTCATCGTATCAAGATTTGTGAAGTTTTAGATTTTCATGGCTGCGTTCTTTTCTGTAGTTTTATTGACCGAATAATTGGTTCGCCAGTAATTGGAGGGCCACAGGCACCCCAATTACTGAGGCCCAAGGTGAGAGGAATGGGAACGATATCCAGATAAAGGGCTATTGATGTTCAAAATAAAATACGCCGTAGGCCCACAATTTGCTTTGGGTCGAAGTTCCAAGCACCGCAGATCTATCAAAATCGGCGCGTAGCGCCGATCTTTTCCTAGTTGTTTAAACTATTATCTAATTGCTTCTATTGATTAAAAGAATAACAGCCGACGAATTTCTTTGACCAGAACCTAAACGAACTCTTAAAGAAATATTCGCGCACTCTGAGTTCACGGCGGACAATACATTGAGAAGGTCCCACCGTTCAAGGAGTGCCATATTATACCCTCTTGGAAAATTCATCAAACCGAAGTGAGTAATATATATATATATATATATATATATATATGTGCCTATGTGTTTGTTTACCTTACGGAAGCACGACAATCCTTACAATACACACTGTATCGCCACAGATTCAGAATTTTCTTTCAGTGGAAATCACTAAATATCATGAAAAAGGGGTTACAATGAAGGCTAATTTAAGTAAATGTCGCCATTCACAAGTGAAACTGAAAATGTTGTAGTTTCGGAAGGTAGCCATGTGTATATATATACAGGGTGAGTAAAATTCTGGAAACAGGAGCTATGCTTTTCAATGCAAATATACATATATATATTTGCATTGAAAAGCATAGTTCCTATATTTCCAGTCTTTTGACTCACCCTGTATATATATAATATATATATATATATATATGTGTGTGTATATATATATATATATATGTATATACATGTGTATATATATACATGTGTGTGTGTGTGTGTGTGTGTGTGTATATGTGTGTGTGTGTGTGTGTGTGTGTATATGTGTGTGCGTGTGTATGTGTGATGCGCTGTACAGTTTTGGATTTTTTTTTCAGAAAATACCCCAAAATTAATAATGTTTATCAAAAAAAAATTTAAATAATTACACTGTACAACAAAATAATGAGGGGTCCCGCGTCTTAAGGTACCTAAGCGCCACCACAGGCGAAAACGTGTTCTTGATGGATATCGCTATTTTCACCCTTCCTCTATCGCGTGGTTTGGGTTATAATGACCTTACGACACTAGAAGTATGGTTGAAAACCTTATGAAGCGAACTACTTTTTTCACCTCTATCGCCAGCTGGGCTCTGCCGCCCAGATGTGATGCGCGTCTTAAGGCCCTAATATCCAGTTCAACTGGTGGGAGGTGATGGGGTTGGGGTGGAACGCTCGGTCTCTGGGTGGCGGGAACAGCAGGAGGAGCGCGAGCCAATGAAAACATGGCAGCCACGCCGCTCTGCTTCCTGATTGGCCACCCGCTCCACGCGCCGAGAGGGACACGACACAAACATCCCGCCAGTACCTTAAGACTCGCGTTGCTGTTAGCAGGCTTCCTGTGTTCGTGCTCATATTGCTGAATACTGCGTGGATTATTCTATTCACCCGGCTTCTAACTATTATCAACGTGTGCAGCAATGTCTCACCGTGCTAGTGATAGTGTTGAAAAATCACTGGAATAATTCTGTGCCAGAAATCGCACCCAAAGTTCGGCATAATAAGAAAATTAAAAAATTAAAAAATATATATATAAAATATAAAATATGAAAATCTATTCCAAAAACTCATCAACATCTTCATTAGCATACTTAGAACTCTAAATTAGCCAAAAATGAAAGTTCTAGCTCAATTAATAACAGAGATACTATTGCCAGAATATTGCTGAACTTTGGAGGCGATTTCTGGCGAATTTTAATTTTGGCGCTTAGGTACCTTAAGACGCGGGACCCCTCAATTTTAATTTTCGGTTCAGAAAAAAAACGGGAATAACATTCGGTCATTCTTACTATTTCGAGTGTGCTGATTCCATATCTGAAAATAGTTTTTTTCTATCACGTCACGTTTTTTTGTAATGACTGCTTAAAATCTTCATACCAAAAAAGAGTATATTGATAAACAGATAGGCTTTATCATATGGAACAGTTTAATTATTGCTATACTTCAACATATATGCACATAATTAACATAAATCTTTCGTATTATACGGTTTTCAACTCATTATTTGTATTTATGCTGGCGTTTTTGTGATGCTTCTGGTTGGTCACGCTTTAAATTCCAGCAGAAATCGACCAGCATAGCAGGACTCCACTTCCCTTTGTATCGGCTCTCCATTGTGGCTATATCCTGGTGGAATCTCTCCCCTTGTTCGTCGCTAACAGCAGATGCGTTTTCCGGAAAGAATGAGAGATGTGAATGCAAAAAATTAATTTTCAATGACATCTTATATCCGATACGTTGGTATGAGTTGATAAGTTGATCCACAAGTGCAGCATAGTTGTATTTAGTCTTTCCTAGTAGACCGCTGCACAGGTCTTTGAATGCACGCCAGGCTGCCAACTCAACCTCATCCATCACCGCTTCAAAGTGTTCGTCTAGCATGAGTTGGCGAATTTGAGGGCCGACGAATATACCTTCTTTAATCTTGGCATCACTTATTTTTGGGAATTTTTCATTTAGATATTTGAAGGCAGGCTTATCCTGTTTCAACGCCTTTGCAAATTGTTTCATCACCACTAGTTGTATGTGAAGTGGCAGCAAGATAACCTTTTCCTTTCATACTAGAAGTTCGTGAATAACATTGTGAGATCCAGGTGAGGATTTGTCTTGCGGCGGCCATACTGAGCGTGTGTAGTGTTCAGACCTTGCTCGGCTATCCCACTTGCATAGGAAACACATGTATTTCGTATAGCCAGTTTGCAATCCATTGAGAATAACCACAACCTTCAAATCTGCGCAGATAAGCCATTCATGTTCATTGTATTTTATACAGTCCAGAATAAAAGCAACACTGTCATACGTTTCTCTCAAGACGACTGAATGAGCGATCGGAACAGAAGGCATTGTGTTCCCATTGTGTAGCAGTACACCCCTAACACTGTACAGAGATGCATCAATGAACAATCTCCACTGATTCGGTTCATAGCACAAACCCAGAGCATCGAATAGACCATGTATATCAATGCAATAACAAAGATTGTTCTTCATTGTGAAATATTCCTGCAAATCCAAGGAGCGCTTTCGGAATGCTGTAATTCGTACGTCTTCTGCCAGCAGATTCCATTCTTGTAGACGTGAGGCCAGCAGTTCACTTTGTTGCTTGGTAAGTATTAAATCACGGACCAAATCATTGAGTTCAGGCTGCGTGATGAGATGTTCTTTCTTGGACTCGACTTGAGCTTCATAGCATTCGCCGTCTGATTCCGATTTGTCAGAGTCTGTGTTATCGGTCGGCATTTCAGCTGGAGGACGAGGGATGGGTATATCTGTAGAATGTTCCACAGGACGCATAGCAGAACGAAGATTTGGGTAGACTATATCCTTTTTCCCTTTTCTGTTGCAACCTGTAATGTGAGACAATAGACATTGTTGACTACTTAAGATAGCATAATTGTGTAATACATTATGCAGAGCAGGATATGCTAAAATGTGCTAAAAACACCAAATTTGACGTATATTCAGAAAAATAAAAGATTCAAACCTGTGATGTTCGTTAAGCAGAAATAGCAATCAGTTGAATGGTCCAGCGGCTCTCTCCATACCAGTGGGACACCGAATCCCAGACCAGGACCGGTGCTTGTCCTGATCACTAACTTTGTATGCGAAGTATAACATCAATAAAAACCAGTAAAATAAGAAAATGATAGATCAATTTGCAATTTCACACAATATAGACGTTGTCGGTGAAATATACATAATTTGATAGCTGTTATTCAATAATACTCACTTATAGCACCGATTTATGATAAAATATGGCTGACAATTTTGTTTTAAATGATTAATGAAAGAAATTTTTCATAAAATCAAAGTGGAAACACAGAGCCGAACACCACAACCACAGCATATGCATGACTGAACAAAATGTAAAAGATGCGTTCAGAGAACCAGTGGTTCTCAAAATGATACAACGAAATTGGGTCATTTTCATAAAATCGGTGGGTGATACAAATAAATGAGTGTTATTTTCGTAATTTACGCATATAATTAGCCATAAAAATGACGATCTCATTTCCGGTTTTTTTTCACTGTTGCACAGTGTTATTAATTGGTATTTTTGAGTTACTTTTTAAGCGAACTTCTTTCCGAAGATGTACATTATATTATAGTGGGTTGAGCATTTACTTGAAGTACGTTCAATTTTTAATTTCTGTTGATGATAGTGAGAAGGAAAAATTTTCTGATAAATTCTTCTTAAAGGATCTTTACCCATGGGATTGACGAGTCCATAACATCGCCGCTCAAAACACTAACTTAAACTTAGTTTAAACTAACCCATCGTAACCTAACCTAACTTAATCTCACCCACAATGTACTTGTGGTTAGAATGTCAAGTCGATGAATCCCCTTTTTAAACAAATATTCTTCTTTAAAATTTGTGAATAATAAGAAAATTGGAGATTATTGTAACTTCTCGTTTTGAAAATGGAAAATCATCTGACAAAAGTCTTGTCGAGATGTTTTTGTTCCAACTGACAGGGGTTTGCTCGGACCGGTTGGGTCCGGTTCGCCCGAACCGGTTGTTAAATTTTTATTACATCACCGAACCGTTTGTTGATACTCAACCATTGCAGAACGAACTGGCTATATGGGAACTTCTTGAATGAGACAGCATGATTGAGAAGATAAATTTATATCTAAATTTTTTTTCACTTTTTCAAGATTTTATAGAAAAGTATAAGTAGTATCACAAGCAGTGGTCGTTTCAATATTTATTTATTTTTTGATGAAAAATTAGTTTATTTTTAGATAATTATGTCATTAGTGAGTATAAAGAATATTTTAAATAATTTCTGCCAAAATGTTACAAAATGCTGTTTGGAAAAGCTAAAATGCGTTGGCTGACCCCGCTGGGGGAGCTACCGCTTACCCCAGACCCCCTAGCTTAATGACTCGCGGCACTGGCGCTCGCCGATTTACACCCCTATCTGTATCAGAACCGGTTGTGAAGAAATTGGCAGCACACCCCTGCCAACTGACTATCCTCTCAACATTTTAACAGAAATAATAATAGATTTATTTATATTTATAATTACGTCTAAAAAGAATTATTTGAAGAAAATGAATAGATATTCTTTTACTATATAATAAAGAAATTTATTATAAAATAAAATTAATTACATAAACAAAGTTTTTTAAAGTAAATACATTTTATAACATTTGCTTAATATCAATCTTATTTCATAACATTTTTTAATTTCTCATTAAACGAAAAAATTAAAAATTGCTTAAAATAAAAATTAAAATAAAAAGTAAAAAAGGCTGAAATAGATAATAAAATAATAAAATACAACCTTCATACACGAAAGCATTTTAACAAAATAATGTATAATTCAGTTCTTACAGATAAAAACTATTTTTTTTTAAATCTGAAACCGAAGTATTTCCATAGTTAAAATTGTAATCTCATTCCATCGGGATTAGGGAAGAACAGAAAGAAATGATGTTTCGCACAACGTACTGTACCTGTCAGGTACAGACAAACCTTTAATTAAGGTGTTCAAATATTATTATTATTATTATTATTATTATTAATACCATCATTACTATTATTATTTTTCCTGCTATTACTACAACACTTTCATTGCAGTAAATCTTTGTTTCTTCCGACACAATTCTCGACACGTATAATTATTTGTTCAGTAATTACTTTGACGTTAAATGTGTCAATACTTCGTCAGGTGAATTTATGGGAATGAAAACTATGCGTAGACATTTTCTCGCAGTTTATTTTGCTTTTATTTCGTTTATGAAGCAACTGCGACTGAACGTATTTGCGTATATATACTTTAGATTTAATTTATATTTATTGAGAGAGAGAGAGATACGGGGAAAAGTAGTACCTCAAAAGGCCTTGCGGCCCATACCGAGAGAGAGAGAGAGAGAGAGAGAGAGAGAGAGAGAGGGAGAGAGAGCGCTAAGACAGATTACATCTTAAAGGCACATCCATTTTACAATCTATCTCAAATTATTTCCTCTAGTGGCCAACACACTAGACGCGTAAGAAGACTTAATCAAGTAAAATGATTCATTTTCTCCTTATCAAATTTATCTCCAAAAACGCGTGAGAGTAAAAATGCGTTTCTCCGAAAACCTTTATTTCTAAACCTTGGAATTTAGAGGACGAAGGAAAACATTCATTTCTCACTCTCGCTTCCTTATGTTTGCTATCTTTTTTCGCTTAAGAGGTTGGTTGTAAGCGAACCGTAATCACATTAGGTCTGAGCAAACTTCTCGGTTTCGCGAATTTGAAGATATTACACTTCTACCCCAAGCCATAAACTTGAATTAAGCGTTTCAAAATGCATATTAAACGTATGAAAACACGAGAGCCTTCTTAAATTTACTCTATTTCGCTACATTTTATGCAGCATTTTTGTTTATTTTGCTATTTTTACGCACATACATGCATGCATTAATAAATACAGGATGTCCCAAACGTTCCAATATTTCTTGTTCGTGCCTTACAATAAATACATTTGGGATTTTTCGGACACCCTGTACACACACACACACACACACACACACACACACACACACACACCACACACACATATATATATATATATATATATATGGTATTGAAGTTGATTTTTTTCCAGGATTTTCGCTTTTTTTTGTTATTTGTGTTGACAAAACAGTGAAGTACACACAGAGATTGGGTCTACACAATTATTCCATTAAGGTATAAGGATAAATGTATAGAGGTTGCCTAAGTAAAAGTAGTTGTTTTCTTTATTATTATTCACGACAAGAGTGGACGTATTTATTCCAGAAGGTTTCATCTTCAAATGAATGACTACATTTTTTGTTCTTTTATTTTAACCGAAGTAAAACTTCGGCTTTACGGACACCGTCAATAAATTTAATTTATATATACGAA